>SDWI01000782.1:62068-109638 GCA_009193005.1 Lamellibrachia luymesi | reverse complement strand
TATATATTTATATATATGTATATATATATATACAACCTGAGCTCAGAGTCGCAACAAACAAGAATCACTAAGCATGATATCATGAACAGGGACATGCAAGAATCATACTCAGGTCGAGTGACCGTCAATGCAATTTCGAATAAATATGTCTTCGGTTTTTACAGAAAGTAGCTATTATTTCAGATAATTTTAATGGGGAGAATTGGGGAGTTCAGTCTAGAATTTGGGTGCAGCTACAGAGAAAGTGCACTTTCCCAGGTTAAGCTTAGTCTTAGGAACAAAAAGTTGTGAAATATGTGATCTGAGCTGCCTGGGCATATTTGAAAGACGCAGGCAACTAGACAAATAAGGTGTAGATAGAGCACTATGACGTGTAGACAGAGCACTATAAGGTGTAGATAGAGCACTATAAGTGTAAAGAGTACAGTTTAATATTGATTTGATAGGTAACCGGGAGCCAGTGTAACAGTTTAAGTAGCGGTATAAATGGTGAGAAACAAGGTGCCCTGGGTACATGTAACATAACAGAGTATTCTAATTAATAAACATCTTTAGCCACAACAGAAAGTGCTAGACATTTAACAAGACTGTCATGAGGCAACAACAGAGTGCTAGACATTTAACAAGACTGTCATGAGGCAACAACAGAGTGCTGGACATTTAACAAGACTGTCATGAGGCAACAACAGAAAGTGTTGGACATTTAACAAGACTGTCATGAGGCAACAACAGAAAGTGTTGGACATTTAACAAGACTGTCATGAGGCAACAACAGAGAGTGCTGGACATTTAACAAGATTGTCACGAGGTAACAACAGAGAGTGTTGGACATTTAATAAGACTGTCATGAGGCAACAACATGGACACACTGACAACAGTTAGGACAACATCGTGAGTAGTGACACAACCAATCACGGTGCACACTAGGGGTCAAAAGGCCAGTACCAGTGGAGCAGGGTGGGACTGACTGCCCCACCCTCGTGGGAATGTCACGTGTTCTGTGCATACCTATGGACACAAACATTTCAACATTGTGACAGAAGACCTTGAAACAGTTAGTGATGAAACTACAAGAAATAACCTCAGAAAGTTTTGAACAATGAATCAACAAATGAAAGAATGAACAGATTAACAACAAACAAAATTATTAATTAAATGTAAAAATTATAATATTGGCCATCTTTATTGGTTTTTCAGCTTTGTTCATTAAATATATTATTTGTAGCATAAAATTTATGGCAGAAGACCTTGGAACAGTTAGTAATAAGACTTTTAGAAATAACATCAGAAAAACATTGGATCAACAAATGAATGAATGAACAGATAAACAATTGAATAATTATTAATTAATTAAAATAAGTTACAATACTCTCAGTAAAATGAATAAATATAAATATATAAACAAAATGGAATGCTTGTCTACTGAGATCACCTGAGGTATCTGGGCTAGGGATTTGGGGCCTGAAAGCAAAGTTACTGACAAAATAACTCTTAACTGAAACAACAACAGTGAACATTGTACATAAGATAAAAGTCAGTTTACAGTTAAAAATGCAGCACCCTTAAATCCATGTTCACTGTGTATAATTAATAGATTCAAGGTTAAAAAAGGAAATTTTAAATAAGGATCAAAGTATAATTTAATAAAGAAATGTGGCATTTGACTTTATTGCAAACACATGTTCTGATTTATAGACACAGTTTTGTTGCATGCATGCATGTTTACAACATCAGTCAAGTTATGCAAAACAGAAGATGATCAACTCTAACAACCATACTGAAGGTGTTACTGGTTTAAACTTTTAAGAAATTTTCAGGGTAGATTGACTAATGAAGTTAATGAAAAAAAGAAAATTCAAAACCCACAGTATACACAGTGGCCCTAAATAGTGTATTTTCCCAGCGACTACTATAAATTTATGGCCAATAAAGCATAATCTCAAAACAAAAAAGACCCCCCTTCCCCTCCAACCCCCCTCCCCTCAGACCGCCGTCCCCCATGAAAGTTTGAATTACATCCACCTGTGGCTACTATGCAGTGAACATGTCCTCATCCTTTGGCTGTAACCATCAAATATTGTTTATATTCAGTGGTCGGAACGCAAAACTACCTGCATACACTTAAAGTCAGCATAATTATGAACTGTGATCAGTAAATAAACAATGTTTTTGGGAAAAATACATCAATGTACACAACAAAACAAAACAGGCACTAAAGCCCCTTAGAAAAAAAATATTATTTAGTGTCATATATCCTTGTTTTAAGATCATCCCCAAGAAACTTTGTTGTGGTCACTTCAACTGACCGTCTTTGGCCGAGGAGCTCTCTGGTATTCACTGCTGGGCGGGCCTCTTGTGTAGACATCTGTAGCGGGAGTGAGACTGCGCTGACGTCCCACAATGCCGTAGGGTAGGTTGCCGCTGTTTGTGCCATGACTGGACAGGACCTTCTTGGCTGAACTGTTCCTCGATGACTTTGAGCGAACACCTGTGGCAATGTCACATGACTGTCACGTGGGGGCATCTCAAATTATTTGTTCAATTTAAATATCATTTTTCTTTACTCCAAGCCCAAAAAATACTATTTTCTTATATCATCAATATAATTGGTCATAGTCATGTTAGATGATATGATATATAAATTAGACTTGTTTTTTACTATGTGACCCTGATAGTATTTAAGAAATGTGTGATCATTTTGTAAGATCCCTAATTATTTGTAAACAGTATGGTATCCAATCCTCAGGACTGTTCAGAGCATTTCTCTCAGAAAACATTCAGCCATGCTGCAATTATAACAAATATTTTAATCACACCATGAAACAGACATCTTTGGCCGATCAAGATTCATCAGATTTATTTATCACCAGGTGGCACTGCCAGTAATAATGCAATATTGACCAATCATCAACACTTAATTTTTTTTCAATTTAAAATTTTCCAGATTTTGTGTTTACTACATAAACACTGGTGGCACTGAATGGAAACAAACATATATTATTTACTAAGACCACACAATCTGCCTATCTAAGAACCAACTGGCATGACTACTGGCATGTCATGATTCCTGGTGTAACTTGTACTATCGGGTATGTCTGTGGCTGTAAGTGGATCTCTAAAAAAACTGCTTGAATGATAAATTCTTCAACTCCATCTCCTCCATATAAAGGATGTGTTGAACTACGAATTCACAAAATACATACACAAATTCTAATCTTCATAAAGGTTTTTCAAAATTGTTCAACTCAGTGAACTTACTTGTGGCTGCTGTGTGAGGACGGGAGACATACACTCCTGTGCTGATGTCATAGACCTGCAAACATGAAAAAGGTCTTCAAGCAACGATAACAGTATATAATATAGACTGGTTCCTAGGACCGCTTAACATGCTTTACTCTTCACCCCCTGGAAGTCCTCTTTACTCTTCACCCCCTGGAAGTCCTCTTTACTCTTCACCCCCTGGAAGTCCTCTTTACTCTTCACCCCCTGGAAGTCCTCTTAATTCCAAAATTATTTCCAACTTAACTTCCATGGGAAGCTTTTAGCCACACTTCAATTACTATACAAAAGTTTTATTTAGTATTGCATAATTCTAAATGCAATCCAACGTTTGGCTTGAATAGAGCTTACGCCTTACATCTTGCTGTATCTTGTCTAGACAACCCATCATGTTGATTTACCTTTGAAGTTACTTGAAGTTCCATCATAAAAACACCAAATCTGTTACTCCAAAATCTATTTTATAGATTGGAGTTACGAAAATAATTTTTTTTCAAAAGAAGATAAAATATCAGAACAAACCGTTCAGGTAATAAATAGTAATTTTATATATGTCTAGAAAAGAATAGATAAATGTGTGGCAATCTAAAATTTCACCTGATTTGTAACAAAGAGTAACAAATGAAATAACAGAGAAATAGAACAATCTATATGTAAACTGCTATAGACCCCATTGGGATTCTGCTATGGCAGTTTGGAATGCAGTGTGCATGGTGTCTGATAGTTGGGAATGCAGCATGCATGGTGTCTGATAGTTGGGAATGCAGTGAGCATGGTGTCTGATAGTTGGGAATGCAGTGAGCATGGTGTCTGATAGTTGGGAATGCAGCGTGCATGGTGTCTGATAGTTGGGAATGCAGTGTGCATGGTGTCTGATAGTTGGGAATGCAGCGTGCATGGTGTCTGATAGTTGGGAATGCAGTGTGCATGGTGTCTGATAGTTGGGAATGCAGCGTGCATGGTGTCTGATAGTTGGGAATGCAGTGTGCATGGTGTCTGATAGTTGGGAATGCAGCGTGCATGGTGTCTGATAGTTGGGAATGCAGTGTGCATGGTGTCTGATAGTTGGGAATGCAGCGTGCATGGTGTCTGATAGTTGGGAATGCAGTGTGCATGGTGTCTGATAGTTGGGAATGCAGCGTGCATGGTGTCTGATAGTTGGGAATGCAGTGTGCATGGTGTCTGATAGTTGGGAATGCAGCGTGCATGGTGTCTGATAGTTGGGAATGCAGTGTGCATGGTGTCTGATAGTTGGGAATGCAGCGTGCATGGTGTCTGATAGTTGGGAATGCAGTGTGCATGGTGTCTGATAGTTGGGAATGCAGCGTGCATGGTGTCTGATAGTTGGGAATGCAGTGTGCATGGTGTCTGATAGTTGGGAATGCAGCGTGCATGGTGTCTGATAGTTGGGAATGCAGTGTGCATGGTGTCTGATAGTTGGGAATGCAGCGTGCATGGTGTCTGATAGTTGGGAATGCAGTGTGCATGGTGTCTGATAGTTGGGAATGCAGCGTGCATGGTGTCTGATAGTTGGGAATGCAGTGTGCATGGTGTCTGATAGTTGGGAATGCAGCGTGCATGGTGTCTGATAGTTGGGAATGCAGTGTGCATGGTGTCTGATAGTTGGGAATGCAGCGTGCATGGTGTCTGATAGTTGGGAATGCAGTGTGCATGGTGTCTGATAGTTGGGAATGCAGAGTGCATAGTGTCTGATAGTTGGGAATGCAGTGTGCATGGTGTCTGATAGTTGGGAATGCAGCATACATGGTGTCTGATAGTTGGGAATGCAGCATACATGGTGTCTGATAGTTGGGAATGCAGTCTGCATGGTGTCTGATAGTTGGAAATGCAGTGTTCATGGTGTCTGATAGTTGGGAATGCAGCATACATGGTGTCTGATAGTTGGGAATGCAGCATACATGGTGTCTGATGGTTGGGAATGCAGCGTGCATGGTGTCTGATAGTTGGGAATGCAGCGTGCATGGTGTCTGATAGTTGGGAATGCAGTGTGCATGGTGTCTGATACTTGGGAATGCAGCGTGCATGGTGTCTGATAGTTGGGAATGCAGCATGCATGGTGTCTGATAGTTTGGAATGCAGTGTGCGTGGTGTCTGATACTTGAGAATGCAGCGTGCATGGTGTCTGATAGTTGGGAATGCAGTATGCATGGTGTCTGATAGTTGGGAATGCAGCGTGCATGGTGTCTGATAGTGTTTGTCATTCTCTCCTAGCAAGGTCTTCTGCAAGATCATCATCAAGCGAATCTTGACAGCAGTAGCAAAGATGCTAAGAAAAGAACAAGCTGGATTCTGAAAAGGAAGAGGACGCACAGATCCCATTTTCACTCTCAGGAACATCATTAAGCAGTGCCCTGAATGGCAGAGAGAAATATGCATGAACTTTATAGACTTTGAGAAAGCCTTCGGTAGCATCCATAGTAGAGACAGTCCCTGGTTAAATACTGCGTGCATGTGGAATCCCGACACATATTGTGGACCTCATCAAGCTGTTTTATGAGAACTATACATGCATCATCAGTCAATCAGATATCACATTTATAGTAAAGTCAGGAGTGAAGCAAGGCTATGTGACATCAGCAGTCTGATACAACCTTGTCATAGACTGGGTTATGAAGAGGACAACAGAAGGACCAGCAAGGCGACAACAGAAGGACCAGCAAGAGGACAACATAAGGACCAGCAAGAGGACAACATAAGAACCAGCAAGAGGACAACATAAGAACCAGCAAGAGGACAACATAAGGACCAGCAAGAGGACAACATAAGAACCAGCAAGAGTACAACAGAAGGACCAGCAAGAGTACAACAGAAGGACCAGCAAGAGTACAACATAAGGACCAGCAAGAGTACAACAGAAGGACCAGCAAGAGGACAACATAAGGACCAGCAAGAGTACAACATAAGGACCAGCAAGAGGACAACATAAGGACCAGCAAGAGTACAACAGAAGGACCAGCAAGAGTACAACATAAGGACCAGCAAGAGTACAACAGAAGGACCAGCAAGAGTACAACATAAGGACCAGCAAGAGTACAACAGAAGGACCAGCAAGAGTACAACATAAGGACCAGCAAGAGTACAACAGAAGGACCAGCAAGAGTACAACATAAGGACCAGCAAGAGTACAACAGAAGGACCAGCAAGAGTACAACATAAGGACCAGCAAGAGTACAACAGAAGGACCAGCAAGAGTACAACATAAGGACCAGCAAGAGTACAACAGAAGGACCAGCAAGAGTACAACATAAGGACCAGCAAGAGTACAACAGAAGGACCAGCAAGAGTACAACATAAGGACCAGCAAGAGTACAACAGAAGGACCAGCAAGAGTACAACATAAGGACCAGCAAGAGTACAACAGAAGGACCAGCAAGAGTACAACATAAGGACCAGCAAGAGTACAACAGAAGGACCAGCAAGAGTACAACATAAGGACCAGCAAGAGTACAACAGAAGGACCAGCAAGAGTACAACATAAGGACCAGCAAGAGTACAACAGAAGGACCAGCAAGAGTACAACATAAGGACCAGCAAGAGTACAACAGAAGGACCAGCAAGAGTACAACATAAGGACCAGCAAGAGTACAACAGAAGGACCAGCAAGAGTACAACATAAGGACCAGCAAGAGTACAACAGAAGGACCAGCAAGAGTACAACATAAGGACCAGCAAGAGTACAACAGAAGGACCAGCAAGAGTACAACATAAGGACCAGCAAGAGTACAACAGAAGGACCAGCAAGAGTACAACATAAGGACCAGCAAGAGTACAACAGAAGGACCAGCAAGAGTACAACATAAGGACCAGCAAGAGTACAACAGAAGGACCAGCAAGAGTACAACATAAGGACCAGCAAGAGTACAACAGAAGGACCAGCAAGAGTACAACATAAGGACCAGCAAGAGTACAACAGAAGGACCAGCAAGAGTACAACATAAGGACCAGCAAGAGTACAACAGAAGGACCAGCAAGAGTACAACATAAGGACCAGCAAGAGTACAACATAAGGACCAGCAAGAGTACAACATAAGGACCAGCAAGAGTACAACATAAGGACCAGCAAGAGGACAACATAAGGACCAGCAAGAGTACAACAGAAGGATTAGCAAGAGGGCAACATAAGGACCAGCAAGAGGACAACATAAGGACCAGCAAGAGGACAACATAAGGACTGGCAAGAGAAACAAAAAACGAGGCCGACCAAAAACAAGCTGGAGAAGAGGCGAGGCTGAGGCGAGGCTGAGGCGAGGGTGCCGAACAAGCTGCAGACCGAAAGAAGTGGAGAAATCTTGTTTCTGCCTTATGCGCCAGTAGGCACGAAGAGAGTTAAGTAAGTAAGTATTCTCTCCTATTGGTGGCTCTTGACGTAGAATTATAACAATAAGAACATCAATTAATTAATTAAAATAACTAAACTCAGAGCAATAAATTAATTATTTAATTAACAAAATTAACAGTCCCGTGCCTGTTCTTCGACAAACTGGCCACTCTGTAAATGAGAAGTTAGAAGGGATGCAGAACACATTAGTTACGTTGAAGTACAAAGTAGTGTGTACATCCATGCATGTGTATGCATGCGTGCTCGTACGCGTGCATGCATGTGTGCATGTGGTGAGTGTTTATGTGTCTGTCTATCTGTGCATGTTTCTGTATGTGCATACATGTATGTGGGTGTGTGTACAACTTGTTTAAATTCTGCCCACCTCACCAATGGTAGCAACAAAAAATAATCTTACAAACCTGTGTCTGTAGTTCATCGACCCGCTGGTAGGCGTCCATCTTGAGAACACGTTCTCGCTGCAGTTGTCGCTTCACTGTGGCCACCTGCTGGCGAGTCTTCTCCCTAGACATCTCCTTCAACTTCATGTGCTTGTTCTGCTCATCCGACAACACCCGCAACTTGAGGTCCTTGTCCTCTAGCTGCTCCATCTGGTGGACAAAATATCATCACAGTTTCACTTTTGGTTTCTGACAGGTGGAAAAAATATGTCCAAATTTGGCTGAAAAAGTTTATAGATGCATTGCATACACATATGAAATCCGTTTAGATATTGAACTGTTTTTAATCTTAATTTATTTTTTATTAAAATGAACATCAGTTCATTTCCCATAAACCTGTAACAAGTAATCCACAGTAAGGTCAATAGTTTATGATTTCTGTACCAACAGTGAAACTGCCCCAATCAATCAACTAACTTGGCAACCTTGTCTAGTAGTAAGTTTTGAAGATGTCATGCTAGAAATATTAACTGACACAGTGTCATAACTAAAAATAAATTCTTAAATGTAATGTACACTTTTAGTACCAACGTTTTTGTCTAGGGTACCAAAATGTACAGATGTCTCAAATAAAGAACTACTTTTTAGGCCCCGTGGCACCGCTTGGGTTTAAAGTACCTCTTCAATTGATTGTGCCCATCAGGTTCATTTAAATATTTAGTGTGTGAATAAGTAATGTACAAAGTCGATTTAATAAAAGATTGCACACCTTTGTTAAAATCATCGAAATAATTTACTTAAACTGTTAGACTTGGTAACTTGTAAAACCGTGAGTAGCATTATATATATTGAGGCAGAGCAATTTTTTATTTCACAAGATCCGGTTAAATATAAGTTCATAGATTGTCTGATGATTTCATCAAAACTAAATAATGCATTTGCACAAATAAATGAGCTAACTTGTCATAGTCAATACTAGATTAAATTTTTTATGAACTGAATCTAAAACGACTGAACAAATGTAATTGTGAGGGTCCTTGAAGCCCCTGTGTGCCCCCCACCAGTTTGTCCATGTTTGCCCTCTTTGCTTCTTCCAACTTCTGTTCACTGCGGATCTTCTGCTGGTGTGCATGCTGTTTCTCCTTCTTGATTTGTAACTATCAAACGAGAAACAATTCATACTGAAACATTGCGGGAGTGAGAAGAATGGACAAGCAAAGAATGGAGGAGCTGAGTGAGGAGGTTGGTGTGAGAGAGCCTCACGAGGAAGCTGGTGAGGAGGTTGGTGTGAGAGAGTCACGAGGAAGCTGGTGAGGAGGTTGGTGTGAGAGTCTCACGAGGAAGCTGGTGAGGAGGTTGGTGTGAGAGTCTCACGAGGAAGCTGGTGAGGAGGTTGGTGTGAGAGAGTCTCACGAGGAAGTTGGTGAGGAGGTTGGTGTGAGAGAGTCTCACAAGGAAGCTGGTGAGGAGGTTGGTGTGAGAGAGTCTCACGAGGAAGCTGGTGAGGAGGTTGGTGTGAGAGTCTCACGAGGAAGCTGGTGAGAAGGTTGTGGGGAGGGGAGAACGAGGGCAAGGGATGGGGGGAGGGGAGAACGAGGGCAAGGGATGGGGGAGTACAGCTAGGAAATGTTTTTCTATAAATTTGATTAATTATTTACATGAACAATGTCTGATTTGTAAGAAGTCAACAATATAATACAATGAATCATCCCCAACAGATAACCACATTTACGTGTATGTATGCATGCACATGTTTAATTGTTCATGTTCATTTTTGTATAAGTGTACATGCATGTGCCAAGGCCAATTTACACCAGTGATTTGTGTCAATTTCTTTGGCCACCCAATATCATGCTGCAAGAATCGTTTTTTATCTGATTTTGCTTATTGGGGTTTTCTCAAAACAAAACAAAACAAAACACACACCTCCATCTCTAGTTGTTTCTTCACTTCCTCACGCTCCCTCTCGGACATGCGTAACATGAGGCGTAGTGCGCACTGCTGTTGCCGTAGCAATGTGATCTCGTCGCTGGTCCTCAACTGTTTCGAGAGCTCCTCTTTCTTGCTTTTGTGAGTGAGGTTCTTGAGACGACCCCTCTAAAACATTAGGGACCTTTTTGTTGAAGGCTCAGCTAGGATACTCACTATCACATAATCATCATGGTTTTTAACATTTTATACAGCGCATGTATTATTATCACTATCTACATACAAGTTTGTATCGTGTGAACTGATGTCTGTACACACCCATGAACGGGGCAGTAGCCCCGGATTTGATGGTGTCAAAATACAGTTTTATTATTATTATCAGGTGTTCTCTGTGAGTAATTTTAAAGTGCATTAATTTTGTGCTAAATATTTTTTGTGCTAAGACATTCATACAAAAACAATCACCACGTTTTTGCTGTCTGGTTAAGTTTCTGCTAAGGCTGGATATTTACATATACTCCATAGGTATAAATTAGATTGCCTGTTAGGTTTTTAACATCTTCATTTAAATTGATGATTACCATGCTATGTATGTTTTACAATTGAGAGCAATCTCAACATATTGTATTTTTATTATCAATTTTTTTAATAACAAATATTGTAATATTTTGGATTGGCTGCAAATAGAAGTCACACGACAAAGATGGCTGCTCACCAACTTGAGGATTTGTCGCTGGTTGTAGTTGTTTCTCCAGAAAGACATGGCCTTCCGCTTCATGCACATGGTATTGAGACCATGGTTCTCTTTCTGCAGTCGGTGGATGTGTTGGGCGTGGTTGAACCGGGCTTGGTTTGCCTCTGAAACACAATTTAACATAATAGTAATATTTATATTTCATACCTGAGTATTTTGTACTGATAATTCGCTGCTTATGATGATATACACTGTCCTGCACCGTGTCACGTCCAGTGCAATAAAAACCGATATTGCACTGTTATGCACTTGCGCCACTTGTTAATTTTCATTTGTCCTATTACGCCTACGGTGGAGATGGTAGATTTATGATGTTGGTCCCTACGGTGGAGATGGTAGATTTATGATGTTGGTCCCTGTGGTGTATAGGGCATGTTAACTTTAATTTGTCTTATTAAGCCATACAGTAGAAATAGTCAGTATATGATATTCTCCCTACGGTGTGCAGGACATGTTTACTTTAATTTGTCTTATTCAGCCATACAGTGAAAATGGTTGAATCATGATATCAGTCCACACACTGTACAGGGAATGCTAATTTTAATTTGTCTTATTCAGCCATACTGTGGAAAAGGTCGAATTAAGATATCGGTCCTTACGGTGCACATGGCATGTTAATTTTAATTTGTCTTAGTCAGCCCAACGGTGGAAAAGGTCGAATTATGATATTGGTCCCTTCGGTGTACAGGGCATGGTACATTTAATTTGTCTTATTCAGCCAAACAGTGGACATGGTCAAATTATGATACTGGTCCCTACGGTGTACAGGGCATGTTCATAATTTGTCTTATTCAGCCATGCGGTGGAATTGGTTGAACTAGCATTTTGGTCATATTGGCCTCTACGGTATATACAGTCGAGTCTCATTATATTCCCATATCTGCCACCAGGGAGCTACTAAACAACAGAAATCGCCGCCCGCTGCACCAAGTCCATGGCATGAGCACTGTCGAAGCCCTGTGGCTGTGTGCTTGCAGCACTGTCTTATACGCCAACATGCAGTTTATGGAACTTATTAAACTTATACTAGCATCAACGTGTATTATTTTTACAAAGTCATACCCTGTTGATTCTTGAACTGAATAATACGTATGTACGTATACCATTATGGAATAGATCTACTACGATGATGATATGCTGGACCAATAGGCCTACAAATCGAAAATTATAACCTGAATCTGAGCAGCCGAAAATGTACATAATTTGACAAACATAGCATGAAAGCTGATAAAACACAGAAAACGACAATAGGTAGAATGAATAATTGTTTCACTTCGTCTTTCAACCGATCTCGACCGAAGCATAAATTGATTACGCACTACTTAACATCGCTTCATCGTTTCATATGCGGATGATGAATTCGTATTTTCGCACACCGGTACAGCCTTGGGTTAGGAATTTGGCATGTTGGTTTCGTGTTGCGAAAACGATTAAATTTACGATGTAATGGAAGCATGTCATTTCACCCAAGTGTTATGTTGGTATTGCATGCTAAATGCATTTAAAACTGTGGATGTGATTCTTACGGGAGGCGTATTTGTGAATCTCGATTGCAATTTACAAACCGTCAAAGCAAAGCCAGCGACAGCGATTGATGTTGGCGACAGCGCAAAACTAACAACACGTTGATACTGATTCATTGACATTGTTCATCTAATGTTTCTTGAGAATTGTCAAAGCAATTCTAAGTAGGTTTAAGCAGGCCCATTTGGCATTTTCCCCTGGCAGCAGAAAATCGGGGTCCACGACCGACCGCGTTATATCCGAATCCGCGTAATAACGACGCGCGACTGTAGTACAAGATATTAACAATGACCACGAAGGGTTGGTTAGAGGCAGAGTAACCCCCCCCCACTGATACCATGTGAATTGTAAATAACAGTCAGTAGTGGTATAGATAGTACTGATAGCAGGTAGCTGCTAGGCAAAATTTAATAATTATTATGTGTAAACACCTTTTGGGGGCCGGCATGCTTGCTGTGATTATGTGATGTATCTCATTTTGATAATGTATTCATGCCTAATTTCCGGCTCATTAATACATTAAATGTCATTCTCTGGCCTATTTCAATTTACACAGGACTTCTGTTGTTATTTTGCATAAACCCAATTGAGAATCTGGCACTTTAGCCACTGTGCTACTGCGTCCCAAATAGTTTATTTAGTTCTGGGAAATATTGGCCATTTATTTCCAAAATACAGGTTTATTGCTATCAAATAGAATAAAAAACATTAAAACGACCTAAGAAAAATCGTTGCTATTTTGCTATTAAACCACTATTAATTTTGTCTTTAACTCTGCCCAACTGTTGTGAGGGTGTCGAAGGGTGGTACTCACCATCAGGTCCCTCTGCTCCGTGTTGTACTTTCATCTTGCCCATCTGTTCTAGAGCCTCCCACTTAGACTTGTTGATCAGTTCAATAACGTTTAGATGCAAGTCATCCCTATAAGCATACAACAGGTTCAAGCTAGAACTACCACACCACACCAAATAGAAGAGAGTGTCACTGAATCAGCAGCAGATGAAATTTTAAAAGTAAAATTTCTTGCATGAGAGAAATCTCAAAAAAGTTAAATTTTTTGGATGTTAGAAATGTCAAAGAAAAATTTCTTGACAGAGCGAAATGTCAAAGTAAAATTTCTTGGATGTTAGAAATATCAAAGTTAAATTTCTTGACAGTGCGAAATGTCAAAGTAAAATTTCTTGACAGTGCAAAATGTCAAAGTAAAATTTCTTGACAGTGCGAAATGTCAAAGTAAAATGTCTTGACAGTGCAAAATGTCAAAGTAAAATTTCTTGACAGTGCGAAATGTCAAAGTAAAATTTCTTAACAGTGCAAAATGTCAAAGTAACATTTCTTGACAATGCAAAATGTCAAAGTAAAATTCTTGAATGTTAGAAATGTCAAAGTAAAATTTCTTGATAGTGCAAAATGTCAAAGTAACATTTCTTGGATGTGAGAAATGTAAAATACATTTCACAAGTAAATTTATGTGGTACAAGAAAAGTGGATAAAAATATTAAAATCAGAATAAAAAAAAAAAATACTGATGTTGTGATTACAGCATTATTCAAACGGATGATCAGAAGCTATGGGGAGACCAGGGCAAGCTGTAATAATATTTAAGGATTGTGGTTCGAATTGTTACCTGACTGAAACTTGTTTAATGCCAATGAAACTGCAAATATCTCCTGCAGGCAGCAAGTGCTAAAGCTTAATGCAAAACACTTTTACGCAATGATGTTTTATAAAGTATTCTAAAGTGTTACAATTTACCCTGATGTGGGGCAAGCTATGACAGCCTGCGTGACAAGTTGTAACAACCAGCGTGACAAGTTGTAACAACCAGCATGACAAGTTGTAACAACCAGCGGGACATGTTGTAACAGCCAGCGTGACAAGTTGAAACAGCCAGCGGGGCAAGTTGTAACAGCCAGCGTGACAAGTTGTAACAACCAGCATGACAAGTTGTAACAACCAGCATGACAAGTTGTAACAACCAGCGTGACAAGTTGTAACAACCAGTGGGACAAGTTGTAACAGCCAGCATGACAAGTTGAAACAGCCAGCGGGGCAAGTTGTAACAGCCAGCGTGACAAGTTGAAACAGCCAGCGGGGCAAGTTGTAACAACCAGTGTGACAAGTTGTAACAACCAGTGGGACATGTTGTAACAGCCAGCGGGGCAAGTTGTAACAGCCAGCGGGGCAAGTTGTAACAGCCAGTGGGGCAAGTTGTATCAGCCAATGTGACAAGTTGTAACAGCCAGCGGGGCAAGTTGTAACAGCCAATGTGACAAGTTGTAACAGCCAGCGGGGCAAGTTGTAACAGCCAGCAGGGAAAGTTGTAACAGCCATGGGGGCAAGTTGTATCAGCCATCGGGGCAAGTTGTAATATATATTTTACTACTGCAGCAAAATGTATGGCAATTAATGGATTTGAATTGTTTTAATACATATCTATGATACATTACTAGCTTATAACATTTAATGGGCCTTACCTAAAATACTTAAATAGAAGGTAATGGACAGTTCCCCAATTGGAACACTGGGCAAACATTGTAACATAATCTTGTTAATTACAAAATGTTTATCAATCACCGTCCAAAATACAATGAATGGTACAACACTTTGCTTCCCCCAGTGACATTTTTCGCTAGATACAGCTATGCTACAATTTGTCCGGGGAAATGTTACAACTTGCCGCAGCACCATCTCATTTACAACACCTGTGATTACATTAAAACATACTTAAAACACCGCTTAACGGCCTGTGTAACAGCTAGAGCATTATATTTACTACTAGAACTAACAAAGTATAGGATAAGTCATGTGCACACAATATACAGACATACAGACTACTGAAACTATAACAAATTACCGTTTTTTCTATAAAATGCTGTTTTTACTTTTTCAACGGATCCACATGACATCCTGTGACATGCTGAGAACTATTGATGAAAGTACTATTACTTTGTGAAATAATTTACATTAGTAGTTGTAGTAGTGGGGGGCAGCCGTGGCCTAGTGGTTAAGGTGTTGGACTCTAAATTCGAGGGTTGTGAGTTCAAGACCCACATTGGGCACGGTTCGTTTTCGAAGCTTAGGCAATTTCGTTTACCCTACTTTGCCTCAGTCTACTCAGCTGCAAATGAGTACAAACACTGTTTGGAAGGTACCTGCGATGGACTAGTGTCTCCGTCCAGGAGAGTCAGTATAACTGCACTCTAAGTTGCTTCGCACTACAGAAACCAGGTTTAAGCACTGGCCATATAAGCCTTCATGGCTTCCTAAGGCGTAATGCCTGGTGGATGACTTTACCTACCTTTACCTTACCTAGTTGTAGTAGTAGTAGTAGTCTGCAGTACGTCTGTTACAACTTACCCGTTACATAATAACTAGCCCCGGTCAATTTATAAATGAGATAAAATGCAGAGGCCAATGTAAGCTCAATCACCTGAATTGATCAAACTGCTGCTTGAGTTCGAAGGCCGCGGAGAAGAGATTATTCACCAGGTCGTCGTATTCTTCCCGCACACGATCCTTGATGGCTCCCTCCTGAGTCTCTGCTTCCTCACACATCTCCTTCACCTTTGCCCTGAGGGCAGTCACCTCCAAGATCAGTTCCTCGGTGGTGTCTGCGAGCTGACACTGTACGGTGACTGCCGTGTTATTGAGTGCTGTCTTTAGCTGTTCCTTTAGCTGCTTCACTTCCTGCAAGCATCAACAGGGGGCGCTGCATGTACTGCTGTGGGACTGACCCACTGACCTATATATTATATAGGTCAGTGGACTGACCAAGCACAAGTTGCGTCTGTGGTTGTTGAATGCAAAGTTTCGGTTTATGTTTGCAACAGATTTTCTGATTTGCTGGTTTTTAGTTGTCTTACCACATAGAGCCTAACACATGCCCAGTGCATCACTGCATATCCACTAGGACCAGTTTTTGTACGAAAGTTCTTATAAACAAGTCACTTTTCAAACTCTTCATAGTTCACACAATTGCTCAGATCACTTATGTTTTCTGTGACTGTTCCAAGTTACATGTGCTTCATGAAATGCACACATGTTTATGACTAAGTATATCACTAACTCCCATTACACCAGGTGGTGTATGATAAAAACAATGTCCTTCTCACCTGTTCTTTCTGGTACAACTTCTGCTGATGTGTACAGAGCAAGTTCTCATAGAAAGCAGAATAGCTGAAAGTAACACAGAATTTCGTTAAAGTGCCAACTGCAAAGCTCAAATCTCAACAATCTTGTTCTGCAGCACCTTACGCCACCTCCTTAAGTCTACAGTGAGTAGACATACTGCATTTAGCCCAAAATTTAACTGAATAAAAAACACTAGTGACCTTTCCCATCAAATCACCACCCTGTGGATTCCCATAAACATGTTCTCATCCTTCCTGCAGTAACCATCACAAACCATTCATATTCAGTCATCATAATACAAAATTGCCTAGACGCGCCTAAGTCAGAACCATTATGAAATGTGATGGAAAAAACACTGCTTTTTTAAATACATCAACAAAAACGAAATGGCTGTAACCCGCGTGAAACTGATTTCATGTTTTATCGGACAGCGGCATTTTGAGATCGTCCCCTACTTCTCGTAGTTGCTCTTCTCGCGAGCCATGATGTCCCCAGCAAGCACCGTGAGACACTCGTTGAGATGGGACTTCCTGATTGTCACCACGTCCCCGCTCGCATCATCTAGGTGGCGCAGCAGTCGCTTGGTGAAGTCCTCCGCAATGTGTGGCTTTAATATTGCAAAGGTCTCCTTGAACACCTGGAAACATGTCAATGGGAAACATACATATAAATATATCACAAGGAAACATACCTGTAGATACATCACCATGCAACACATGTAAATATGTCATCAGGAAACACACCTTTAACTCAGTAATCAGGTAACACACCTGTAAATGTCATCAAGTAACACACCTGTAAATGTCATCAGGAAACACACCTTTAACTATGTAATTGGATAACACACCTGTAAATATGTCACAAGGAAGCACATCTGTAAATATGTCATCAGGAAACACACCTTTAAATAGGTAATCAGGTAACACACCTGTAAATATCACCAGGAAGCACACCTTTAACTAGGTAATTGGGTAGCACACCTGTAAATATGTCATCAGGAAATGCACCTTTAAATAGGTAAGCAGGTAACAAACCTTTAAATATATCATTAGGAAACACACCCGTAAATTTGTCATCAGGTAACACACCAAATGTTACAATGTAAATATTTAAAAATTAAATTAGTTTTCTGTAAATACATCTTGTACATATTTTTCATGTTTGTTTGTAATAAGAACATATGTAACTTGAAAAAAAAATAAAGTTCTAAAAATGATAATGTATCGTATGACAGACAGACTTAATAATAATAACAGTAGGCAGTGAGGTAAACACCGTGCTTCTACACAGGACATCATCAAGGTAATTTTTATCACTGTACATTTTCTACCAACAACAAAAAAGATGCTCTAAACCACATTTATATTATGTAGAGTGTGTTTGCCTTGGTTGACTTTATTCTGGCTGATTTTTGCAAGATGTGAGATATTGTCCAATAGTAATCTGATACTGATTGGAAAGCATAGCCCAATGAAGCATGACCAAATGATGAACAAGTCAGTCTCTTATTGCTTCAGGAATATTGGAATGAATTGTACAATATTAATGCTCGTCACACCTGCCAACAAACTCACCGATTTCTTCCACAGATCGACAGGAAGCCCACTTTCCTCCCGTGTGCGTTCAACCGTGACCAGGGTCAAGTCCTGGGACAACTTGCGGTGCACGCTGTGGAGCATGATGATCTCCTGGTGCTCCAAGAGACGGATCATCTGTGACAACCGGAACACAAGAATACAATCACTTTTTCAACGTCAAACTGAACTGTTCTCCAGTGTTATGTGACCATGTTGGTGGATGTCACATGACACAGTTCTATGAATATTGCGGGAAATTTGTCTTTGTTCAACGCTGGATGCTTCTGACATATTTCTATTGTTTCGCTGTTTACGACTGGAATTGTTAAACTGACTTGGAACTGTCTAACCCGTTTATTTTGGTGCGCTGCTGAGCCAGGATTTCCTGAGGATTTTAGCGCAGTAGAATTTTTTATACTGTATATTGTATTATTCCCATGTCAGAAGTTGTCTTCTCCAGCCAGCACTGTTGCATCTTTGCCCAGGACGTTATGGTCCTTGTTGACTTGATGTTCCCTTACAGCCATAAGGGGGCCTCATGCTCGTAAGCTCTTTGAGCCTGGTTCCCTGTGACTGCTGGCTTCGCTCACATACATTTTCCCACAATCGTCCTGGAACTGTCATGTGTGTGACGACCACTGACATGGATACATGACCCTGGAGAATGGTGCAGTAAGGTGCTGTAGAAGTAGCAGACATGACACTGGAGGTTGGTGCAGTAAGGTGCTGCAGAAGTAGCAGACATGACGCTGGAGAATGGTGCAGTAAGGTGCTGCTGAAGTAGCAGACATGATGCTGGAGAATGGTGCAGTAAGGTGCTGCAGAAGTAGCAGACATGACACTGGAGAATGGTGCAGTAAGGTGCTGCTGAAGTAGCAGACATGATGCTGGAGAATGGTGCAGTAAGGTGCTGTAGAAGTAGCAGACATGACGCTGGAGAATGGTGCAATAAGGTGCTGCTGAAGTAGCACACATGACACTGGAGAATGGTGCAATAAGGTACTGCTGAAGTAGCAGACATGACACTGGAGAATGGTGCAGTAAGGTGCTGCAGAAGTAGCAGACATGACACTGGAGAATGGTGCAGTAAGGTGCTGCAGAAGTAGCAGACATGACACTGGAGGTTGGTGCAGTAAAGTGCTGCAGAAGTAGCAGACATGGCGCTGGAGAATGGTGCAGTAAGGTGCTGTAGAAGTAGCAGACATGACGATGGAGAATGGTGCAGTAAGGTGCTGCAGAAGTAGCAGACATGATGCTGGAGAATGGTGCAGTAACGTGATGCAGAAGTAGCAGACGTGATGCTGGAGAATGGTGCAGTAAAGTGCTGTAGAAGTAGCAGACATGACGCTGGAGAATGGTGCAGTAAAGTGCTGTAGAAGTAGCAGACATGACGCTGGAGAATGGTGCAGTAAAGTGCTGTAGAAGTAGCAGACATTACGCTGGAGAATGGTGCAGTAAAGTGCTGTAGAAGTAGCAGACATGACGCTGGAGAATGGTGCAGTAAGGTGCTGTAGAAGTAGCAGACATGACGCTGGAGAATGGTGCAGTAAAGTGCTGTAGAAGTAGCAGACATGACGCTGGAGAATGGTGCAGTAAGGTGCTGCAGAAGTAGCAGCCATGACGCTGGAGAATGGTGCAGTAAAGTGCTGTAGAAGTAGCAGACATGACGCTGGAGAATGGTGCAGTAAGGTGCTGCTGAAGTAGCAGACATGACGATGGAGAATGGTGCAGTAAGGTACTGCAGAAGTAGCAGATGTGACGCTGGAGAATGGTGCAGTAAGGTGCTGCAGAAGTAGCAGACAGGATGCTGGAGAATGGTGCAGTAAGGTGCTGCAGAAGTAGCAGACAGGACGCTGGAGAATGGTGCAGTAAGGTGCTGCAGAAGTAGCAGACATGACCCTGGAGAATGGTGCAGTAAGGTGCTGCAGAAGTAGCAGACATGACCCTGGAGAATGGTGCAGTAAGGTGCTGTAGAAGTAGCAGACATGACCCTGGAGAATGGTGCAGTAAGGTGCTGCAGAAATAGCAGAGAAGGTCACAAAGCCCGTTGAGTATACAAAGAAAGGTAGTTTCAACTTTCTTCAGTAGGAATAGTCTGGTACCAACTACACGCTGACAGACTTGTAATTTACTTGTGGACAACTATCTAATGTGGATACATGTCTAATGTGGACACCTCTCTTATGTGGACACATCACTTATGCGGATATCTCTCTAATGTGGACACCTCTATTATGTGGACATCTCTCTAATGTGGACACATCCCTTATGGGGACACCTCTCTGATCTGGACACCTCTCTAATGTGGACACATCTCTAATATGGACACATCTCTCATGTAGACACTTCTCTTATATGGACAATATATCTCTAATGTAGACACCTCTCTTATATGGAGACTTCTCTTATGTGGAGAGTTTACAGTGCATGAAGTAATCATCAAACAGGCAAACATGCTAATTTGTCCACACATTTAGACTTAAGCTGCTGCTGCTGACTGAACCAAGTGTACCAGGTAGTTGTCCTCTAGTACCTGTTGTCGTTTGATGTCCATCTCAGACACGCCACTGGGTATAACAAGTGGCTCTGTGTCGGAGATCATCCCCGTGTATATGTCTGCCTGGCCGGCCTTGCGGGCCGCAGCTTGCAGGGTAGGGTACAGCACATCCTTGCGATACTCGATGCTACACACATAAACAATGGTGAATATGTCATAATTTCATAATGAATATTTCTGCAATATTTCAATACTTTAATTTGACTATTTAATATTATTATATACATTCATATAGGTTTTAAATTATTTAGTATTTTTACTTATGTATATTTTTAATTTTATTTATTAATGATTACTTTATCATTGTAATTATATTGCTATATTGTGCTACATTTATTTTGAAGTAATTATCATCAGTAGTAGTATTTCAATCTATTTATTTGTTTATTTATTTAATATGATGCTAGCATTGTGATTTAAAAAAAATACTAATAATGATTATTGCTGGTATGATGTATTTTTTGTTGACCCGATATGTTAAATATTTTCATATTAGGATAGGGTACTGCAGAAAAAACATTATTGTTATGCAAACAGTTTGTAAAAAAAATCTACTGAGTACAAAATGGGTATCAACAAATATTTTATCTTATATTATCCACCAGAGGTACCACAGGTTATTTTGGGTAGCCTATATTGACATATATACAACAACGACAATTTTGCAGCTCACCAAAAGGCGCGATAGAGGGCAGGGGTGTTTATTTCCTCCACCCCTAAACGCAGTTTGCCCCAGTTGTATGTGAACACCTGCAGACGTTTCCACAGCAACAGGAAGTTGCGCATGAGCGAGTAGGCCAACATTGGCTCCTGTTTGCGGGAGACAGGTCTTTTGAAGGATGACAAGCACGAGGGAACTGTGGACAGAATGTAATCAGCTATGATTATGTTGTAGCATGCAATAGATAAACATGATGGCTACTTATATATATGTACTGTGCTCCAGGCAGCTTCAGCATGTTTCACAACGACTACATGACCCCAAAACAGATGTGTTGTTCCTTCAGAGTCCATACGTATAGTGGTGATAATGGGCGAGCGAGAGGATATAGCTCGACACTACTGTACACCTTCCCATGGGGAATGGGTGAACTACATGTATGTGGATGACACCCACATTCTCCTCAGGCCCTATGTCTTCTGACAGCTGCCAAAATTACTTAAGTAATGACTCTTAAAACATTCCTAAACAATCAGCATAATACAATGTATTAAATTAGCATGGGTTCTACGATACCATCTGGGTTATTCCTTGTTAATTCATTCATCTGGGTTATTCCTTGTTACTTCATTCATCTGGGTTATTCCTTGTTAATTCATTCATCTGGGATATTCCTTGTTAATTCATTCATCTGGGTTATTCCTTGTTAATTCATTCATCTGGGTTATTCCTTGTTAATTCATTCAAGGCTAACGTAGCAATCAAATTAAGACTAAATTATGTGATGGCGCCATGCAAACGGCAGGTAAAGGCCACCTGGCATTTAATATGCGATGGGAGTGAGGGAGGCGGGAGGGAAGGTGTCAGGAGGGAAGGCGACGGGAGTGCAAGTTAACCAGGAGATGGGAGGGAAACGTGACGGTCTGCCAGGTGACAAGGGTGCAGGACCGAATGTGACGGAAGGAATCCAACAGAAGAGCTATTCTGAGGCAGTGACAGAGGAGGTGAGGAAGAGAGTGAGGGTGTTCATGGGGGACTCGATAGTTAGGAAGACTGATAGAGTCTTAAACAAGGGAGATGATGTGGTGGTTTGCTTGCCTTGCCTTGATACCAAAATAGAGGCAAGAACTGAGAAAGTTGGAAAACGTCATGGGTTCGGGCAAGGGTGGATTTGTTTTAGTACATGTAGGGACAAATAACATAGAGAGGGAGGGTACAACTGCCATAGTTAGGAAATACACGCAGTTGGTCAGAACGCTAAAGCAGACATGGGTTGAGCAGGTAATACAGGGATTTTACCAGTAATAGGAAGGAGGGGTCAGAGATATCGAAACTGCCGGGGATGGCAATTAACATGATAGCAATTAGCATGCTAGTCCAGAAGCTATGTAGGGAAGAGGAAGTTGGATTTGTGGGGAAGTTTTGTTGGGAAGGCTGATACATACATGAAAGATGGGCTTCATCTAAGTGGAAAGGGGGCAGCAGTATTTGCGGATGAACTCTCAGCAGCAATAGATAGTGGCATAGGTAGCATAACAAATATTTTTGGTAGTAAACATTGTTTAAACTAGAAGCGCAGGGGGGGGGTACTTAGAGATGCCTCAAGCAGAACAAGAGGCCACTAGTACAGACAAACCAATAACAAAAAGAAAACATCTCTGAAACAGGTTATAGATGCATGTGTTTAAATGCAAGGAGCATAGAAAATAAGAAAAACTAATTAAACATTATGGTAGAAGATATTGATCCTCACATAATTGGTATTACCCAATCATGGGCCAACACAGACTTAACAGATGCTGAATTAGGACTGACATGAAATGTAATGTTTAGGAGAGATCGAATAGGAAGAAGGGGCGGGGGAGTTATTTTTATATGTGAAAGAATCTATTCAGGCTTATGAAATAAAACTAGAAAGGGAAGCAGATTGCGATGAAGCTGTTTGGTGCAAAATAGTTTCAGGAAATTCAAAATTAACTATTGGATTAGTTTACCAAAGTCCAAACATAAACGAAGAGGATAACACAAAATACAAAATGCTATAAAGGAAGTTAGTAAAGGGAATGTATCATAATGGGAGATTTTTACCATGGACACATACAATGGAAATCTGTAGAGAGTACAGGGGGTGAGGACCAACAATTTCTATTTTTAATTCAGGATAGCTTCCTTACTAAGCACGTGCTAGAACCAACCAGGAGAGATAATGTATTAGATATAGTTTTATCATCACAAAAATAATTAGTGGACAATGTAAAAATACACGAACCATTGGGTAACAGTGACCATAATCAAATACATTTTGACATCAATGTAAAATCAGAAAGTAAAAATAAAAAACATACAGGAGAAACTTCCACAAAGGTAACTATAAAGTTAGATTGGAATAACATGCTGATGAATAAGACCGCAACTGAATGTTGGAATATTATAAAATATGAAATTGAGAGTATCATTGATAAATTTTTTCCCTTGAAAAAACAAGGAAAATGGTCTAAAAAGAAACACTTGTCAAAAGAAGCTATTAAAAAATAGGAGGGTTTATAGGCATACCAGAAAGGATAAAGATTATGCAAATAACAAAGAGGCACTTAATGCAGCTACAACTGAAATTAGACAATCTAAAAGAAGCTATGAGCAAAAACTAGCATGTAACATAAAACATGACAGCAAGAGTTTTTATGCATATGTCAGGAGTAAACAAAACGTACAAGACAAGGTTGGACCTCTAGAAGACAGTGCTGGAAATATAGTATCACAGGGGTTTTTAATGGCGGAAGACCTAAATGGTTACTTCAGTTCAGTGTTTACCAAAGAAGATATTAGTTCATTACCAGATGCTGATGCTAAAGTTTCAGGAGGCTAAATCGGACTATTTAGGACCGTTAATTGTAACTCCAGAAATGGTAGCTAAGAAAATAAAGGCAATGAAGGATAACAAATCACCGGGAGTGGATGGAATTCCTCCAAAACTACGAATGGAAACAATAGAACAAATCAGTATACCACTTGTAAGAGTGTTCAACTTGTCTTTAAAAGAGGGAGTTGTTCCTTTTGAATGGAAAGAAGCAAATATCATACTGTTATTTAAAAAGGGTTCAAGAAATAAGTCAGAGAAATACAGACCAGTGAGTTTAATGTCAGTAATTTGTAAATTATTAGAAAGGTTAATTAAAGACCATATGGTGGACTTCCTTGTTAGGCATAAATTATTAAATTCATCTAAATATGGATTCCTAAAAACAAGGTCATGCTTAACAAATATGTTGGTTTTTTTTGGAAGAAATCACTAAGTGGATAGACGAGGGATCGCCAGTAGATAATATCTCCTTAGATTTTCAGAAAGCTTTTGACAAAGTGCCACATCAAAGATTACTACTTAAATTAAAAGCCCATAATTGACTGGATAGAACAATGGCTGACTGACAGAAGACAGTGTGTTGTAGTAGATGGAAAATTTTATTATTCTTATCAATGACTTGGACGACAATATAACAAGTAACATACTGAAATTTGCGGATGACACAAAAGTATTTGGAAGGGTTAACAATGATGGTGATAAACAACATTTACAAAACGATCTAGACAAATTAGTGAAATGGTCTGAGAAATGGCAGATGTTGTTCAATTTTGGGAAATGCAAATGCTTACATACAGGACATGGGAACTTGGATGAAAACTATAAAATGGGAGGTACTGTTTTGGGTAAAAGAAAAGGACTTAGGAGTTACAATAAGCGCTGATATGAAAGTCTCAGAGCAGTGTGGTATTGCAGCTTCAAAATCTTGGGTTGATTAGGAGAAACATAACATACAAAGAAAAAAGCTAATTATACCTCTGTATAAAGCAATAGTTCGACCTCATTTAGAATACTGTATACAAGTGTGGAGACCATATCGTAAGAAGGATTTAGATATGCTGGAATGCATACAGAGGAGAGCAACTGAAATTATTCCAGAACTGAGAGACCCTAGTTATGAAGAACGCCTGAAAGAATGTGGTTTAACAACTCTAGAGACAAGAAGGTTAAGAGGTGATCAGATTGAAGTTTTTAAGATACTGAATGGGTATGAAAATATTGATAGAAATACGCTTTTCTCACTCAACAAAGATAGCAGAACTAGAGGACATGAGATAAAATTAGTAAAGGATCAGTGTAGATTGGATATCAGGAAGTACTCGTTCTCACAGAGGACAATAAATGAATAGAACAAATTGTCTTCGGATTGTATAACTGCTAGCAGCGTGAATATGTTTAAAAACAAGGTTGACACATATCTCAGGAGGGCGGGTTACATGTAGATGAACGTTGTTGGACTCTCGATAAGCCAATGGCTTCCTTGTCCACTTGCCATCTGGGCCTTTGGCTTGGATGGCAAATCTTGTTAAATCTGAATGGCCCATGGATGTTCGTCAGATTGTTTTGCGAGGTATAAATAGAACACCTTGCTTTGCTCACCTGGGCTGGAGAGGTCCCTCTCCTTGTTCTGTCCTACATCAAGGGTCAAGGGAATTGGTGACATGCCCATCATCGACCTGTCGTCTCCACTTGCTTTTGGCTCGACACCACGACGCAACCTGCTGTCTGCACTTGACATCCTCACTGGGCTGTGTTGCGAACTGACACCTGCACTACCGACTCTCTCTGTGTCGGTGTCTGCGTTGGCCGGCAACTGGGACTCTTCACTCAGAAGGACATCTTCCATTAGCAAGGATACTCCAAGTATTTCCCCGTTGCACACGTGTCTGCGGGGAGATTGTGGGAAAGGAGTCATTTATATTATTGCCATTTTTTACAAAGTCTTCTGAGGCCATAATAATAAAGTGTATTTGCAATGGTACCAGGAATGTCTTGTTTAATTAAGAATTATATTGATATATACAATGCTTGTATCCATACGAAAACCTGCTGGGCTTATAATAGTATCACCTGTAAAAAATCAACATATTAAAAAACAATTAACTTAAGTACTTAATTAATGCAAAGTAAGAAAATACTGATATCATGATACATAAAATTAAATACAAAAATGTTCTGTATAATTCATACATACAGTTTGCTTATGCCCAGAGAGAACATCACATAAACAATGAAATATAATGATAGAGTAGTATACTTATTTATTAGGGAGTTATTTAGTTGATTTGAGTCATATATCATTGTCCTCGAGTAAAGACTTCTGCTTCTCTTCACACTTTATCTCAAGAACAGAATTATCATAAATACTGAATGGTTAAATAAATGGTTCAACATTTTAATAAGAATTTACCACCAATTACAGTAAGCACTGCACAGACAATGAATAAAACATCTCAGAACAGTGAAGTTGTTTTAAATGTAGTTTTGAACATACTTGTCAACGTCTCTCAGTCCCGCCAAACACAGCTGCATGTTATACTCGATGTGCTGCCAGTTCCACAGATGTATGGGGAAGACACCATCTCTGAAAGATGTCAATGTAACAACCGTCACAGGTGTCAATGTAACAACCATCACAGGTGTCAATGTAACAGCCATCACAGATGTCAGTGTAACATCCATCACAGGTAACAACCATCACAGGTGTCAATGTAACAACCATCACAGATGTCAATGTAACAACCATCACAGATGTCAATGTAACAACCATCACAGGTGTCAATGTAACAATCATCACATATGTCAATGTAACAACCTTCACAGGTGTCAATGTAACAACCGTCACAGGTGTCAATGTAACAACCATCACAGGTGTCAATGTAACAACCATCACATATGTCAATGTAACAACCGTCACAGGTGTCAATGTAACAACCGTCACAGGTGTCAATGTAACAACCATCACAGATGTCAATGTAACAACCGTCACAGGTGTCAATGTAACAACTGTCACAGGTGTCAATGTAACAACCATCACAGGCGTAAATATAACAACCATCACAGGTGTCAATGTAACAACCATCACAGGTGTAAATATAACAACCATCACAGGTGACAATGTAACAACCATCACATATGTCAATGTAACAACCATCACAGGTGTAAATGTAACAACCATCACAAGTGTCAATGTAACAACCATCACAGGTGTCAATGTAACAACCATCACAGGTGTAAATGTAACAACCATCACAAGTGTCAATGTAACAACCGTCACAGGTGTCAATGTAACAACCATCACATATGTCAATGTAACAACCATCACATATGTCAATGTAACAACCATCACAGGTGTCAATGTAACAACCATCACAGATGTCAATGTAACAACCATCACAGGTGTCAATATAACAACCATCACAGGTGTCAGTGTAACAACCATCACAGGTGTCAATGTAACAACCATCACAGATGTCAATGTAACAACCATCACAGGTGTCAGTGTAACAACTATCACAGATCCCTGCCAACATTAAAGTTCCTTCCTGAAAGCAAGTTTTGCTCATCTTGCATCTCATTTCATGAAAAATCAAACCTATTTATTATCGACCATGACATGGTAGCTAGTTTGTGCAAATGTGTTATTATCAGACAAACTATTAATTTATTTTTGAACAGGTCCAGTAAAATTAAGTGGAAAAATTGCAAAAGTTACTGTGCCTCTAGATGCTATGAAACAAGGTTATACACACATTAGCAAGTTACCTGATCTAACAATCCAAGTAATTCTTTCAATGGTTTTAACAAAGGTACGCTCTTTTATTTGACTGACTCCACAGAACACCATTGACAAACTACTACAAACCTGATTCATGACGGGCTCAATTTATCAAGGAGGGAATTTTAAAATCTATGTATTAAAGACACAAATTCTGATCATTTACATTGTAAAATCATGTTACATAATATAAACTATATCTATTCTAACATCATGTCACATAATATTGAATATATCTATTCTAACATCATGTTACATAATATAGACTATATATATTCTAACATCATGTTACATAATATAGACTATATCTATTCTAACATCATGCTACATAATACAGACTATATCTATTCTAACATCATGCTACATAATATAGACTATATCTATCCTAACATCATGCTACATAATACAGACTATATATATATATATATTCTAACATCATGCTACATAATATAGACTATATATATTCTAACATCATGCTACATAATGTAGACTATATCTATTCTAACATCATGCTACATAATATAGACTATATCTCTTCTAACATCATGCTACATAATGTAGACTATATATATTCTAACATCATGCTACATAATGTAGACTATATCTATTCGAACATCATGCTACATAATGTAGACTATATCTATTCTAACAACATGCTACATAATATAGACTACCGGTATATATATATATA
Organism: Lamellibrachia luymesi; assembly: GCA_009193005.1. Lineage (NCBI taxonomy): Eukaryota > Metazoa > Annelida > Polychaeta > Sabellida > Siboglinidae > Lamellibrachia > Lamellibrachia luymesi. The sequence goes on along the minus strand of SDWI01000782.1, from coordinate 81,154 downwards.
TATATTCTAACATCATGTTACATAATATAGACTATATCTATTCTAACATCATGCTACATAATATAGACTATATCTATTCTAACATCATGTTACATAGTATAGGCTATATATATTCTAACATCATGCTACATAATATAGACTATATCTTTTCTAACATCATGCTACATAATGTAGACTATATCTATTCTAACATCATGCTACATAATGTAGACTATATCTATTCGAACATCATGCTACATAATGTAGACTATATCTATTCTAACAACATGCTACATAATATAGACTACCAGTATATATATTCTAACATCATGTTACATAATATAGAATATATATATTCTAACATCATGCTACATAATATAGAATATATCTATTCTAACATCATGCTACATAATATAGACTATATCTATTCTAACATCATGTTACATAGTATAGGCTATAATTATATTCTAACATCATGCTACATAATATAGACTATATCTATTCTAACATCATGCTACATAATATACCAGTAGACTATATATATTCTAACATCATGCTACATAATATAGACTATATCTATTCTAACATCATGCTACATAATATAGACTATATTTATTCTAACATCATGCTATATAATGTAGACTATATGTATTCTAACATCATGCTACATAATGTAGACTATATCTATTCCCACATCATGCTACATAATGTAGGCTATCTATTCTAACATCATATTATGTAATGTAGATTATATCTATTCTAACAACATGCTACATAATATAGACTATATCTATTCTAACATCAGGTTATATAATATAGATTATATATATTCTAACAACATGCTACATAATATACTCTATTCTAACATCATGTTACATAACATACTCTATATATATTCTAACATCATGTTACATAACATAAACTATTTCGATTCTAACATCTTAATTGTCCAAATATTTCTTACTGAACCACAATTTAAAAAAAATATTTTTACTGTTATGTGTTTAATTTAAATGTTCCGGGGTGAATATCATGTTTATTTTTCATGTGCAGCGAACATAATGTTACGGGTGTTAGTTATTTGCCCCATCACTTGTTCAGGTGAATGCCTGACCCCGATAAATTGTGTCCACAGACATAGTTCACTACTGACAGCTTGGAATAATACTGATGAGAGTCTGACCTGTTGATGAAAGACCTCCATGGGTAGTAGACGACCGCAATGAGGTCCTTCGCCTCCAGAGGCTCTGGCACGCTCAGCCCTATGGCCTTCACAGATGGGTTCAAGGCGTTGCTGAGGTCATGGAGGGCAAAGTGCATGCACTCGCTGAGAGCCTGAAAGGTCAAGGTCATAGTGAGATGACATTGTCATCTTGTTATATTGTCACCTCTCTACCATGTCACTCTAAGACACTTTAACCTTGTCATTTTGTCACCTGTCTGCCATGTCACCCTAAGACACTGTCATATTGTTATTACGTCACCGGTCTACCAGGTCACCCTAAGAGACTCATCTTGTCATCATGTCACCTGTCTACCACATCACCCTAAGACAATGTCACCTTGTCATTATGTCACCTGTCTACCATGTCACCCTAAGACACTGTCACATTGTTATTATGTCACTGGTCTACCAGGTCACCCTAAGAGAATGTCATCTTGTTATCATGTCACCTGTCTACCACATCACCCTAAGACAATGTCACATTGTCATTATGTCACCTGTCTACCATGTCACCCTAAGAAACTGTCATCTTGTTATATAGTCACTTGTCTAACATGTCACCCTAAGACACTGTCATCTTGTTATATAGTCACCTGTCTACCATGTCACCCTAATTCTGTCACCTGTCCCCAGACCACCCACCTTGTAGGCCGGGACGTTGTTGGTGGCCAAGAACGTTTCCCTCATGCAGTGACGCACCGCCACATCAAACTCGAGGAACATAACGTCACACTTGAGGGACAGGAACCTGCCAACCTCGTCCGGGTTGGTCCGGTCCTTCAGGTTGTCCATTTGTTTCTGGATCTCTCGCAGCTCAGAGCCTGCAAAGTTTCAGTCAGGTAAGTAGTTCCTGCCAAGAACGTTTCAATCAGGTAAATGATTCCTGTTAGGACAGTTTCAATCAGGTAAATGGTTCCTGTTAGGAGAGTTTCAATCAGGTAAATGGTTCCTGTTAGGACAGTTTCGATCTTACAAAGCTTCAGTTAGAATCAGGAGGGGGAGTGGTGGTCTAATGGTTGGAGCACCTGACTGTCAATCGAGATGACGGTGGTTCGATTTCAACGCCGCTGTTTCGAAACTTGAGCAATTTCGTTCACTCCACTTTGTCTGTCTTTCGGAAGAAACACTAAAAGCCGTAGGTCCCTTCTATATGGTGCCTATGCCAGGGGAAGTAAAAAAAGGAAAACTCTTGAAATAAACCATTCATGTATTAGCCATAGACAGGGCTGTTTGGAGTCAAATGTCATAAGCCATATGCCATAAGCAGCAATAATAGAGACCTTTGAACAATGGATGAAACCCGGAGCAATGGAAAAAGGCCTGGAGCAAAGCAAGTAGTCTCGGAGCTATGATATGACTTCTGGAGCATTGACCCACCTATACCCTCCATGCCACCCTAGTCTATAATATGACTACTGGAGCATTGACCCACCTATACCCTCCATGCCACCCCAGTCTATAATATGACTTCTGGAGCATTGACCCACCTATACCCTCCATGCCACCCAAGTCTATAATATGACTTCTGGAGCATTGACCCACCTATACCCTCCATGCCACCCCAGTCTATAATATGACTTCTGGAGCATTGACCCACCTATACCCTCCATGCCACCCCAGTCTATAATATGACTACTGGAACATTGACTCACCTATACCCTCCATGCCACCCCAGTCTATAATATGACTTCTGAAGCATTGACCCACCTATACCCTCCATGCCACCCCAGTCTATAATATGACTTCTGGAGCATTGACCCACCTATACCCTCCATGCCACCACAGTCTATAATATGACTTCTGAAGCATCAACATACCTATACCCTCCATGCCACCCCAGTCGGCAGGGATTGTTGTGTTAGTGTTGGTGTTGTTGCGTGACCCCATGCGTGCGTGTGCTGTGCCGAGGCGTGCGTGTGCACACAGGTACTGCAAGATGTCATGCAGGGCCGAGACGATGGTCAGGTGTCGGGTGAGAGCGAGCTTGATTGCCACGTCATCCAAGTGTTTGTAGATTGCCAATACCTCCATGTAGTGCGGGATGAACCAGATGTTCTGCACCTTTGCACCGTCAGAAGATATCACCTGGCGTACACGCTTCTTCAGCTGTCTGTTGTGCACAAAACATCAAAGGTCATATAAAGTCAACAGAAGATGGGGTCTATCCTTCGTTTTATTTTAATACAATTAATTTGTTTATCATATAAATTTTTAGTGCAAAATTAGTGGAACAAAATTCCTTTATGCCAATTAAATTAGAGTAACCATTTGCCAACAGTTTTAAACAAAGTTTTATTTATTGTAATTATTATTATTATTACGATATTATATTCTAACATGAAAGAACAAATTATTCATGCCAAACTGTTCAATGTACGCTTTGAAAAAAACATAATATATTTTTAAAAGAATAATAGTTTTCTCTTATGGGATGCACTTCTTTTGTGCATTGTACATCAGTATCAGTCCTGCTAAAAAATAAGGTATTAATGAGCAGTGTAAAGCCATACTTGGGGTCAGCTTCTAAGTTCATAGCGTGCACATTTGGCTTCTTCTGTGACGTGCCCAACATGAAATATGTGTCCCTGTAAAACAAATGCAAAAGAGCCCAACATGAAATATGTGTGCCTGCAAAACGCATGCAAAAGTGCTATGACTTTGAGCTGTGGTTCCAGAGGATTTAAGTGTCACCGAAATTCTATTGTCATTATTATTATTATATCGTAGGTTTCAGAAATCGAGCGCTGTGATTGATTGTAAATAACTCACCTGACATCAGGAAACTCGTTAAGAAGGATGTGGATGCTGTGGTAGTAGCCAATCAGCTGACTACGCATTGAGTACTGAGAGATTCGCTGGAAATAGCTCTCACAGAACTTGACAATCAAATTCCTGAATTTAAACAAATGCATTTTGTTATCTTGCTGTTATCTCTCATTTTCATTTCAGCAGCAACTGAAAATATTAATAACAAATGTAAAATTATTAATTATTGTAATATATCAAGCTAACTATATCATTGAGTATTATTTTTTTACAGTGACGAATCAAGGTTTTTTGTAGGGCCAGAGGGAGTAGCTACGCTGCTACCCCCAAAAAATTGCACCCATAAATTCTTTTAAAATGTCAAAAAATACATCACTGTATGAAAGGCCTAAACAAAATCCCTATTTAAAAAAAACTAGAAACAGTAAACATCGTGAAAATACGCACGTTTTGACCTCGAGTTTTTTTTCGTTGCTTGAGAAACTCATCCCCTTTTTCTGCTGCAACAGGATGTACTCGTTGAGCATGACGTCTCGACTAGGTAACTGAAATAAATCAATATACTGGTCATGTGACATAGACATTACTAACCACATTAATACTGGTCAAATAAAACAAAATAAAATAATATATTTTAAAATACTGGTAATGTCAAAGAAAATTAATAAATATAATGATATACTGGTAATGTCAAAGAAAATTAATAAATACAATAATATAATGTTTATGTCAAAGAAAATTAATAAATATAATAATATATTGGTAATGTAAAAAAAAATTCATAAATACAAAAATATAATGTTTATGTCAAAGAAAATTAATAAATATAATAATATAATGTTTATGTCTTCAATGACTTCCTTGTCCACTTGCCATCTGGGCCTTTGGCTTGGATGGCAATCTGGTTAAATCTTGTTAAATCTAGCTGTTATTACAGTCCATCGCTACTGCCACTGTGGGTGTTTTAAATTCCAAGACACCATCTCATAGACAGGATGTCAACCAAGGCTTTTATATATATATATATATATATATATATATATATATATATATATATATACACACACACACATGTTGTGCAGTAAAAGTACACATAAAACTAGTTACAATAAAACATATATATAAATATACACACGTCATGTATTAATTGATCATACATTGAACCACAGTATGAATTAAACAAAGTTGTTTTAATGGTGCTGCTGCATAAGTGAAATGTTCATGCTAAAACATTTGCCTGCACATATATACATCTTTTCTGCCTGGCAATGTCATCATCATCATCAAGTATTTATACATATACCCCTGTACATCAACAATAATGTTTAAAAATGTACAATATGTAGCTAAGAAGGGATGATCTCAAAACATTGATGTTGACACTACACAGAATTGGTTTCACTGGGGGAGTTTGGGGGTTGCAGTTATTTTGATTAGCACTGTACATTGATGTATTTTTCCTGAACACATTGTTTTTTCCATACCAGTTCAAGCAGGTACAGACTTTGAGAACACGCAGGCAGTTGTTATGACGGCTAAATATGAATGGTATGTGACGGTTACAGCCCAAAGGATGAGGATGTTTTCATGGGCATCCACAGTTCAATGTAAATAAACATTTTACATAGATGAGCTTATATTTACATTGGTTTCATGTAGAGCTGTACATCAATGTTTTGAGTTAATAATACTAAACTTCTATAATGCATGAATCCTCAGTAACCTGAGCTAAGAGTGAAGAGGCACACAAACCCAGAATCGTTCATCATTATTTAATGAACAGAGATATGCAAAACTCATTATCAGACAGAGGGGCCGTCGAGGATTTACAGCAGAAATGCAGTTTCAAATAAATGTCTTCATTGTTTTGGAAGGTAGCTACAGTTTCAGATGATTTTTTAAGTGATGGGGGATTTGTTCCAGATTCTGGGCCCAGCTATGAAGACCACACTAAGAAACTGACCTTTTCGAGTTGAATGGAGATGAACGCCTCTTTACACAGGTTGCTGGACATGGTCACTTCAGTGTCTGTCTGATTGCTCTGGATGGTTTCGGAGCTGACCGACTCAAACTGAGTGACTGGTGCCTTGTCCTGCCTGCTTCGTCTGTAAGGACACATAACATCAAACATCAACTACTGTTGCAGTTTAAACAATACATTTTTTGCTCAACATATTGTTAGTTAGTTCTGTAACTTAAATGACCTCAGCTGAATTTGCTGGTCACATGTTCTCCATCAGTTTTGCACAGAGATATGCATGTGTAAATCCAGGCAGAATGGCTTCCATTAGTGAATATGCTAATTATCAGTCTATGACTTAACAGGACAGAGAAAACACTAGTAATTTTACTGTAATTATATGTTTAAGAATGAGTTGACATCCACACTGGTAGAAAATCACCCAGACATGGCATGGTTCAAAGCCAATAAGCATATTAGTGCTTAATGGGTAAACAGGGGGTAATATGACTTGCTGAAACTACATTATGGCTACATATGAGATAAGTTCAACTTTTAGTGTTGAGACACATTTGGAAACTGGAACATATCGCTGACACTGCCTAGTAGCTCCTCACAGAAGACCTGGTTGATGAACACTATCAGATTTACCCTTGCAAGGATGTTTTGGTTTCTTGGATTGTATCATTAGACATCTTATCTACCTCACAAGATTTTTTTTTTGTCACAGCAAATTGACAAACTGTCATATCGCAGCTGGATGCAATCAAAGCTGCCTCCCCAACTGATTTAGCCCATTATGAATCAGGTTTGTTGCTGTTCAAATCTGTAGTGCGCTTCCTCATTCCTGTCCCTTAGTTCTTAACCTCTCTCGTTCCGTGGGAGGTTGGGGACTAAGGGACCACTGCCTTTCCATTTCGATATGGTTTGCTGCATATTACTAGGCCAAGTATCGTTTTTTTCCTGTTAAGTTATAAATTCTCATTACGAGCAATTTTAGCAGAAAATGATATTACAGTACATTATAAAGGGGATTATAAAGGCATGAAGGCTGATTTGGACCACACAGACTGGGGCAAGATACTTGGCACTAGCACTATAAACAACCAATGGTTAGGTTTTAATATATATATTAAAAAGATAGAGGATGAATTCACCCCTCATCAACTAGTGAGTAATATTAACATATATAAAGGGGAAGTGCCCCTAAACTAGGAATCAGTAATGAAGTAAGAAGAAACACAATTTATGGAAGTGTTATATGGAGACAAAAGAAGAGAAATACTTTACTGAATATTGTAGGGCTAGAAATCAAGTCCGTAAACTAATGAGGAGGGTACAGAAGGAATTTGAAATGAAGCTAGTAACAGAGGCTAAGTTAGACNCAACTAGTGAGTAATATTAACATATATAAAGGGGAAGTGCCCCTAAACTAGGAATCAGTAATGAAGTAAGAAGAAACACACTTTATGGAAGTGTTATATGGAGACAAAAGAAGAGAAATACTTTACTGAATATTGTAGGGCTAGAAATCAAGTCCGTAAACTAATGAGGAGGGACAGAAGGAATTTGAAATGAAGCTAGAAACAGAGGCTAAGTTAGACCCTAAAGCAGTATGGAAGTATATGAACTCTAAAACTAAGAATCAGGAACATGTTTCAGACCTGAACATAGACCCTAATGATCCCAAATCTAGACTTACAGATTCTGATTTAGGACACTTTTTTCAAGTGTTTTTACTTTAGAGCCAGATGGCGACATCCCACATATTCCACCAGTGGAGTTAAAACACAACATGGACGAATTGGCTATTGATTAAAAAACTTGATCATCTTAATGTGTGTAAATCAGTAGGACTAGATGATCAGTAGGACTAGTTCATCCTAGGTTGTTGAAAGAGTTATCATTTATGTAAACCACTAGCTAGGCTATTATAATTCACTTGCTGTGGGTGAACTACAGTAGGACTAGATGATCAGTAGGACTAGTTCATCCTAGGTTGTTGAAAGAGCTATCATTTATGTAAACCACTAGCTAGGCTATTATAATTCATTTGCTGTGGGTGAACTACCAAAGGAATGGAAATAGGGAAGGATCTCTTAGTCATCTCTGCTATATTTAAGAGTAGTAGTTGTAAAAAGGCAGGAAATTATAGACTAGTCAGCCTAGCAAGTATACTATGCAAATGTATGCAGCACTGTGCCAATGACCATATTGTTAGTCATATGACCAGAAATGAACTTTTCAGTATGCAACAGTTTGGGTTTATTAGATATCGTTCTACAGTACTCCAACTGTTAAATGTCACGGATTCATGGACCAAAGCTTTAGATAGAGGAAAATCTATAGATACAGGGTATCTAGACTGAAATTCGACACCGTCTCTCATAAAAGATTGATAGGCAAACTTAAATCATGGCATAGAGTATTACACACTAAGATGGATACAGGCACTCTTGTCTGCCCGTGTACAACAGGTCAGTGTAAATGTTACAAACTCTGAGTGGGCAAATGTTACAAGTGGAATTCCGCCAGGCAGTGTCTTAGGACCAATCATATTTGTTTCATATGTAAATGATCTTCCAAAGAGTATAGTTTCAGATTTATATAGGGGAAGACAGTGTTAGTTGAGCCACTGGGTTAGTTGAGCCACCCATGTTTCCCAGGAATTCTGCCAGGCAGTGTCTTAGAACCAATCCTATTTGTTTCATATATAAATGATCTTCCGAAGAGTATAGTTTCAGTTGTATATAGGGGAAGGCAGTGTTAGTTGAGCCATTGGGTTAGTTGAGCCACCCATGTTTCCTGGGAAACTACAGCAGTAACAGTTACATGGTACCACCCAGTGATTGATCATGTTATTAGAACATGATTGACATACAATAAGTGCTATTTGTCACAACGGTCAGAAAATGTGAGTTAAAAGTATGTTTTTTATGCTTTTCGAAGCTCTGTGATTGTGATTAATGTCTGCTGGTGTGTAAACTATCAATGCATGTGACCAGACTTTATTGTCTGTGCACTTACAAATGGTTTAACTATGCACAGGGAAGAAGATTATTTACATCACTTCGTGCATTAATGAGATTTACCCCAGAATGCATCAAGGAATACATTTTACTGAGCAAATTGAGACATCGAATAGCTACAAGGCAACATATTAGCAGCTGGTTATACTGATTGTGATTGACCTATAAATCTATATTAATTAAGTGTGTCAACTTATTAATTAAGCATGCAGACTTGTCAGAGACGTGTTGTACCCATTGGGTATATGTGTTGGCTGAGTTGTTATTAAATGTTAGTACAAGGCCTATGTAAATTATACAAATACAGCATTTACATAGCTTACACTACACTGTGGCTCAACTTACCCCACACCAAGTGTTAGTTGAGCCACCTTACCAACCCTATTTGAATCAGCTGCATATAATTATCTATGCATACTAGATATATTATCTTTGTATAAAATGTTCTACTAATAATCATAGTTTATGTGAGTAAAACAGTTTTGAGTTATGAATAGAATTGTGCCCTAGATATCAAAAAGAATGAAAAATGGCTCAACTAACACTGCCTTCCCCTATTATGTTTACAGATGATACCAAGGTGTATAACCTTATTAATAGTCCAGATGATCAGCAAACACTACCGGACGATTTAGATTACCTAACATATTGGTCAAGTCAATGGTTACTAAGATTTCAACCATGCAAACAAGTGCAAGTCGATGCACTTAGGGAAAACAGTAGAGCAGGAGTATGCTTATAATCTGAACGTGGATAATACCGCCCATGAATTAGGAAAAATAGAAGAAAAGCCATTGGGGTTATTACTGATTCAAAGCTAGAATTTGATAAACACATAAAAAAAATAATCAACACTAACAGTATCATGGCAGTTATTAGAAGGTCTTTCACAACCCTAAATCAAAATAAGTTTGTGCCATTATGTAAACCTTTAGTAAGGAATCTTTTAGATTATGCAACATCTATATGTTCCCCTTATAAACAGAAACATAAAGATGCCAAAGAAAATTTACAGAGCCGTGCAACAAAGCAGCTTCCTGGGATAAAAGATATTCCTTACAAGGAGAGGCTTGAGAGATTGAAACTTCCCACATCTGCATATAGACGAACATGTGGTGATATGATTGAGGTTTATAAACTGCTTCAAGGGAAGTATGACAGTGATGTATCTAACACTGTCGAGCTGCACAAAGACAGTGATACAAAGGCTGGAACAAGGGGTCATAGCTTGAAACTGTTTCTAGAATGTGCTCGTATAAATGTTAGAAGAGAAATCTTCTCACTAGTTTAACTAGTTTAAAAACTGTCTAGATAGACATTGGAGTACTGAAGAATTTCTCTACAACCACAAAGCCACCTTGCCAGGAAGTCGTAGAGCATTTCAAGGGAAAGTTGAACACCGAGGCCACCACTTATGGTCAGGAAGAACCTAAGTAAACCTAAGTAATGTAATATGCAAATTTTATGCTCAAATGCTTTCTAAGGTAACTTATTTAGATACCTTATCTCATAATGCTACCCATTAATGTACAGTGCATTGAAGCTAGTATAAGCAAGTCATGCACCGAGCTTGGTTTGTACGAGTTTTGCACAATGCTTTTGCTCTTCTCATCAAAATTAAAGAATAATTTCACATAAAATCAAACCTATCTAGTATCCACTATGACATGATAGGTCTAGTATCCACTATGACATGATAGGCCTAGTATCCACTATGACATGATAGCTCTAGTATCCACTATGACATGATAGCTCAAGTATCCACTATGACATGATAATTCTAGTATCCACTATGACATGATAGTTCTAGTATCCACTATGACATGATAGGTCTAGTATCCACTATGACATGATAATTCTAGTATCCACTATGACATGATAGCTCAAGTATCCACTATGACATGATAATTCTAGTATCCACTATGACATGATAGCTCAAGTATCCACTAGGCATGATAGCTCTAGTATCCACTATGATATGATAGCTCTAGTATCCACTATGATATGATAGCTCTAGTATGATAGCTCTGTTATTTGATGATGAAATCATTGGACAAACTATTAAATTATTTATGACTGGGCCCACTAAAAATTCAATGAAAAAGGACAAAAGTGACTCTGCTTCTATCACATAATGATCTAAGCCAATTCGTTTGATGATTAACAAAGGCATGCAACCAAATGCACATATTATTTAAGCTATTAACACAATATTGATTTGAACATGAATGAACCTGGCTTGTGATTAGATAAATTAAATTGGGGATGGAGATATAAGAGGTACTGGGGAGTAAACCATGTGTTTTACTGTTTAAGAGGTACCGGGGAGTAAACCATGTGTTTTATTGTTTAAGAGGTACCGGGGAGTAAACCATGTGTTTTACTGTTTAAGAGGTACTGGGGAGTAAACCATGTGTTTTACTGTTTAAGAGGTACCGGGGAGTAAACCATGTGTTTTATTTAGCTTATATGTGATACGCCTTGGCTCGCTGTTAATGCTGGCAAGGATGCAAGGGATAACCTTCTTCGAATTCCTTTTTGCCTACGTTCAACTTGCTGCATGTGCGTGTATTGTTGTATTGCATGTGTATTGTTGTAGTGCATGTGTATTGTTGTATTGCATGTGTATTGTTGTAGTGCATGTGTATTGTTGTATTGCATATGTATTGTTGTATTACATATGTATTGTTGTATTACATGTGTATTGTTGTATTACATGTGTGTTGTATTACATGTGTATTGTATTACATGTGTATTGTTGTATTACATGTGTATTGTTGTATTGCAAGTGTGTTGTTGTAATGCATGTGTATTGTTGTATTGCATATGTATTGTTGTATTGCATGTGTATTGTTGTATTACATGTGCATTGTTGTATTACATGTGCATTGTTGTATTGTATGTGCATTGTTGTATTGCAAGTGTATTGTTGTATTGTATGTGTATTGTTGTATTACATGTGTATTGTTGTACTGCATGTGTATTGTTGTATTACATGTGTATTGTTGTATTACATGTGTATTGTTGTATTACATGTGTATTGTTGTATTGCATGTGTATTGTTGTACTGCATGTGTATTGTTGTATTGCATGTGTATTGTTGTAGTACATGTGTATTGTTGAAGGCTTCATCTGTATCATCTTCGGCATTGATTATTATTTCTATATGAAATACATGGAATCCCATTTTATATATAAATTACACATTCACACGGAGGACCAAGAGAGCACACATACTTAGCCACTGACAGTTGATTATGTGACTGAATAGTCTTCACCGTGCAGCTATGTTATAACTGTCCACAGAATATGTGTTGATGTTCGAACAAACATGTCTGGCAAGGGGGTGAATTACAAAGCACTCGGATGCACATTTTCCCCATCTCCAGCCAGTCACACACAAACAAAACGTTCTTTCACTACTTCTATTCCAATGCAATTTTGCATGTTGACCAATCACAAAAATTCCACTGCACATGGTTAAAAATTAAGACTACTACTCCTATTTTTGTCCAGCTCACGAAGAAAACTACGAAGAATGGGGGAAGTTGTTTTTCATATCTGTCAAAACTGCTGGATGAAGCCAAAGCCTTGTATCAATTTCATTTAACCATTTAAATGCACATGTTGAATCAGCAAATCTTCTAAATTAGTTGACGGTTTAAACTCCATTTTACTAAGCGAACTCTTATGGTTCACCTATAACTCTCTAAATTTATTCAAATACTTTGTTATTTGTCAAATGGTATGTAGTTCAAAGCTTGTCTGAATTGGCAAATATTTTATCTGTGCAGTCAGATGTGCAGTCTCGTGATATACAATCAATATATCCTGGTTAGCACAGTTTTGAGACTAGGTGAGTTCTGCAGGTGAAGGTAATAACAATATGCAATGCAATAGCAACCTTATATTTGCATTCTTCTGCTCTCTCTATGCAACATCAACCTTATATTTGTAATAAATAGCATACATTGCAATTTTTCAACAATATTTTCAATTAAATATAAAATATATAATAATATAAGATTTCAAATGTAAGGTTGTCATTGCACAACATCATGTAGTCTGTGCTAGTGATTATGTTCTTATCTGTTATAGTAATTAAGTATAAAACATGAATGGTATGACATTCAAGGTTTTAATGTATCATAAATGACGTACAAAGTCAACAAACATAGAATTGACAATTTTATTCAGTTCTATCTACAAACGGTAAAACTGTACATATATGTAATGTATTTGTACAAATGAGAAGCTAAGTATAACAAGTTCTCTATTCTATTCTGCATGATCTCATTTACTTAGGAAATAATTTTATACAGTGTTTGCCACATATATCTTAGTATAATGGTATTTTTAAGTGCATATATATGGCTTTTATGTGAAAATATACTTCATATATTTCCTCATATTTATAACAACACTGATGCTAAAACAAACTACGTCTTCAGTAATTATAAAATAAAATTTGCAAATATATACAGATATAAATATTACCTGGTCATAAATATGTACAAGTAAGTTTGTCTCGGTAATAAGTGTACAGAAGATTCACATATATACAGCAGGTTGTCCCAGAATGTCTCCAGTGTTTGGGATTACCTAATTACCCAAAGTCTACTTAGACTTCTGACGGCGCTGTGCAATCTGTGTAAGAGATTTAGTATTCCGCCCACGCATCCTACGATTGGCGAACCATTTCTTGACTTGTTCAACACTGATGTCCCCTGCCTTCGCAATCACCTCCGCCGTGGCGTAACTCGGGTACGGATGTTCGCTGTTACGTTCATACCAGTTGGTCATGATTCTCACGGCGACTGCGTTCAACACTGGAGATGTACGAGTCGACGTTTGTATCACGGGCGGCTTATCGCTAGGCGGCGACACCGAAGGAGAGCGGTGTTTCATCGGCATGCTGTCGATCATCTGCGATTCGGCTTTGCGTTTGTTGCTGGTCGTGGTTCCTGGTGATTCCATCAGGTGGAGACTCTTCTCAACACGATCGATCAGCGCGTGATGTTGTTGGTCATAGTATGAGTTGATGTTCGGTACAAGCCATGGTGTTGTGTGCGCGTGACACAGGGCAGCATACCGATCAGATTCCAACTGCGCAGCCTGCAGGCGATAGAACTGTTGAAGCTCAGCGACTCGCATCTTTGACTTTGCACTCTGCATCATGAAATGCATCTGAAGAACACCGACACGAACTGACACTGGTGCTACGACGGTTGCATCAGACGACGTCTCGGAACTGCTGAATAACGCAAACGGGATTGCATTTTGATGACACACGTCCTGGAGAGCAGACTCGAGTTTAACGATCATCTCGGGAGATGAGTATGACGATGCCAACACAGAGCAGTAGGCAGAGACATCTGGTGGTGACATGGTCGACGGGGTCGACGTGCTTGGGTAGTACTGATTCTGTGCAGTAGGTTGCGACATCAATTGACTGATGGGCGAAGACGTGTCGTATCTTGCAATATTGTGACTGATGCTGTCATCTAGTCCAGGTGAAAGGAACTGCAATGCATGTGGCGACATTTTGCTTGACGGACTCCCGAATGAACTGATCGGACTTGTCACGAGAGGTACTGCTGGCGAAGATGACCAGAATGATGGTGGATCCATCTTCTGGCTGAGTAATGCACTGCTCTCACTTGGAGCCATAAAAGACGCACTCTACAACACAAAAGGGAAAATTAATTGAACTGTGCACTTTACCTTCTAAAATATAACAATATATTCTTATTATACTCTTCATGAAACAGTTAATCATACATGTTGTAGAATGTTTGCTCGGGTAAAAAAATGCACATTTATATTGGTCATGCTGAGGGTTAGGATATTAAAAATAGTTCCCCACGTTAACTGCCATAAATTCACACATATGAGCAATCAAGTAATGTTAATGTAACTATCTTCATGCAGTTGTTCATGAAAATTTGAAATAAGTTTTATTCCATATTCCATTTATTAAATGCATAAATGAGGGACCATTATAATTTTTTTAATATTATGTCCTCTCTTGTAAGTAACTGTCAGATAATCTAGTGAGATTGCTAACTAATGAATTATGTTTTTTTAATTGTTTATATGTTAGCATTACTGAAGCTAATATATATATATATAATCAAACCGTTTGTTTACAATTTTCAATATCTTTTTTTGAGGAGTGTGTTAAAATAATATTGTTAGTAAAAAATACTGGTCATGTTTTACATTTCAAATTATTTCAGAAGGTAGGACAATAAATGCAATAAGCTAATTATTATTACTATTATTTTTTACATGATAACATTGTTAACCTATGTTGCAAGTTCAATCAGCCATTAAGCAACTCATCATATCAAATTAGCTGAGGTCAGAAATTTAGAGTATATTCATTTTATATCACACAGATCATTGTATATAATAGAAATATTTAAGAACCAATAAAATAATAATTAATTTTAGTTAATATGGGGAAGGCAATAACCAGCTGTCATACTTAAGCAATTCATCATATCAAATCAGTGGAGGCTGGCAATAAAAAAACATAAGGCACATTAATTGTATGTCGTACAGATGATTATAAATACTAGAAATGTATACACGAACAACAAAAATAATTACGCATTTTGGTTAACACGGGAAGGTTATAAACAGCTGTCAGACCAGCAGCAGGTCAACATCACAATTATGAATCATGGAACAAAATTAGTAAAACTTACAAGATTGTCGGCCGTGCTGTCCTGGTAGTTGCGAGCGCACTCGATGGAGCCCGGACTCCAAGTGTCCTCGGCATGGATCGACAATAAAGTTGACATGACTTCTTGCTACTCAGATTATAGTACTCAAACACAGCTGTGACACGTGGCACTGATTGAGAGACTGGATGACTTGACAGAGCTGACATCTCATCTTATAGGGTCTGTTGTCACCTAACCACAAACCATTGGCTGCACACATCCCTTTACTAAAGTCACCTACCACAACTTCTAAGTAAATTAATGTCTTTGATAAGGAGAGCAAAAGCCATATTCCTGCTTTCATCTTGACTCATAAAGATCAAAGATTTCTAGGCACAAACAATGAGTGGTCGGTCAGCTGGAACCAGAAAGGTGTGACAGTTTTGGGGTGTGCACCAGGCATCTTCAAAGGTGTGCCACCAGTCAATTGAGAACCCCACACCTGGAAGTCAGCCATATGGAACAGTTATGGTTCCACATGGCCGACCTGGAAGGCAGTCCTGCATCATCAAAGCCATCTTTAGCTCAGGCTGATTCTCACAATACAGAAATTTGCTCATTAATCTGAAGCTGAGGTGGACCTGGTTTTCATGTTTTATTTACTTGTTAGATAACTAAATATCTTTTAATTTCACTTTCCATTAGTCATTGATTCAATGCATAGCTACTGGTTTTAGTTCATCTGTGTTCTTCTTTAGAAGTATGTATGCATATCATTCTAACAAATATATACAGTACACATATATACTTTGATTGCAAATGTTTTATTAAATTATTATTACTAACATATTTGAAAGCTGCTGTTAATTTTAGATGTATGTATAGTTTAATATNTATATATATATATATATATATATATATATATATATATATATATATATATATATATATATATCTTGTGCATTACTGTGCATTAGTGCATTTGCATCATTAATGCAGAACGATTCAGAACTGTGAGAGTTCAATGAGTTCAAAATCACACCAAAAAATTACCGCATATACTTCAGATCAAACACAGTTGAATATGACTATCTTTATTTATAATGGTGATATATAATTGTATTCATACATACAGAAAACATAATTGATACTTCACTGCATAAAAAAATTTCATGCATAAAGATAGAAAGAATGATCAAAACTCCACCAACACTTATTTAGACTTAGCCAGATAACAAGGTTGTGACCAGAAGCAACAAGCTTATCAAGAGTTCACTGTTTTCTATGTGTGCTAGCATCTACATAATCGATAGATAATTGATTCTATTAATGTATTATCACCTGCAAAAATTATTACTACCTTATATACAATCTAGTAATTGAATATACACTGTTACTTAACTATGTGTGCTCTAGGTTGTCTAAGATTAAAAGTGAATTTACGTGAATCAATAAATTGTAATGAGGGATTTATAAAGTGTGACCAGCAAAGTGTGAAATATGCAGACCCTGGAAGGACACATATATACGGAAGAGGGTGGAGACCATACCAGGAATTCAATTATACCAGGGCCTCTGAGTGGACTTTATCTAAATTATCGACAAATGTCAATATTATTATTATTATTATGCTCCTTCCACAAGAAAAAGAACACAACATTCCTGGTGGCTTGACCTAGTTTGCATGCAGCAGCAAGGTGCTTGGTTAACAATGGGTTTATTTGTTTGAAGTAGAAAACCCAGTACCCTGATGAACTACAAGGCAAACAGTTAATCCTATTCTCACACCTACTGTATAGACTTGTGTACACAGACAGAAGTGTGACAGAGAGTAGGAGACAGAGCATGTTCCTTTGTCTCTGCCATAACACCTGTCCATTGTCTGTCTGCTGTCAACAAGACTTGATGGCTGTACTGGGGGGGTAACATATGATGTCACCATGATGTCTCTATGTCACATTCTAGCCAGGGAAACTAGTCACCACTCACAGAAGAACAATAACTCTCACATTCCTGTTAACATAACTCAAATTACACTCTGGTTTCAATGCTTTGTCAACTCAGAAACATTTGCCATGTTTATGGCAAATTGTCCAAGCCAAAATTTCAATAGTTTTGCATAAGAATGCTTCACATGCTCTTCAAGTGTGCCATGCAAAAGACCACACTGTCAAGTCATTAAACTGTGAAACTCTGCTCTATCCATATGAAAGAAGGCGATTAGATTGTAACAAACTCACTGTTTTGTGAACCTTTGCAAGGATTTATATCATCCATGAGAACTATATGTACAACAAACAGGGGTGTTAAGGTTAGGGAGGTCCAGTCTCATATCTGTCCATTTGTTACTCATAGCTTAACCTATGCCTACAACTGAAACTAAATTGAAGTTTAACAAGACTGCCATCCAAAAGCATGAACTCAACTCACTATGGCAAGTGGATAAGGAAGCCATTGGCTTATGCAGAGTCCAACACACTGTTCTGTGTGCCCGCCTTTGTCTCAAATTTACCATGTGTAAAATACATGCTATGAAACATGTCTATGACTTTGTTATTATTTGTTGCTGACTAAATATAACAGTTTTATTATTGTGAGATTTAATTTTTATTAAATACAGATTATTCCAGACACAACATATATGTATTCAGTACAACAAAGTTGTAAAAATTTCTAATAAATATGTCATGTGTTTGTGTGTACAGTCAATTCGCTGTGCATAAGATATTTACAATTGACTTAATAGTTTTGAAGGCATTCTAAGTGTGTCTTTTTTAAATATTAAGCATGTGGTGAAATTTGCAACAATGAATATTGTACCATGGTTTTCATAAGGTGTGCCTTTTTTAAATATTAAACATGTGGCAACATATTGTGTATAAATATTAGACATGTGGTTTGTTTAGAAACAGGACACATTTCTTAATTATGAAACAATATAGCTTAGCTTAGCTAGACTTAAATCATGATCTATAGCATGGGATATGCAATGAGCATAACGAGTGGTCAGTAGAAAAGCTCATTAACTTACTATCAGACTAACTGTCACACCACCAGGCAGTGGGAACAATACCATCAGATACCAGTATAGTGTGTTACTGAAAGGTATGTTCTTATATCGCACAATATCCCGTTCTTTGAACAAGGATACAACTGAATGAATGTGTCTACATTACAACTTTTTACCATTACGTCCGATCCAATCAGTAACCTGCCAACATGTTGAACAGTTGGCTAGTATTGGTGAACAACTGACATTTACAAATTAATGTTAACATAATAATTTTTATGCGTTATGTCGTATTTTATTCTAGCTGACGTTCCTTTAAATTAACTTGTTAAAAGTATTTTATATAACTAATTGTCTACAGCTTTATTAATTTGTTTTATTTCTAATCATTTATTATATTTAATAATTTTTTTACTTTTACAATGTTTACTATTTTAAAAACAGTT
>SDWI01000782.1:7703-62062 GCA_009193005.1 Lamellibrachia luymesi | reverse complement strand
TTTTTTCATGCATTTTATATATGAAGTTCATTAAGGTGTCAAGGAAACAGTGTTATATTAAATTTGTTTATTTATTATTACTAATTAGCCATCTTATCTATCAACAATTTTGTTTTTTCTTGAGGGGCCTTTCAAATTTGAATTGAAAATAAATGGACCAAAACCTGTGAGCACAAAATCATCAAAGAAACAATATTCTCTTAGAAGTACATTACACTAAAATAGGATTAGTCTATTTCAGTGACTTGTGATATAAAAATCACATAATGCCCAATACAGAAATATAGTGGGCAGTGTGTGAATCTTTGATCACAGCTGGCACTTTAGTAATCCCCCTACTGAGTCTAGTTGGGCTCAGGCTATTCCCAAACAATAACAGATGAAAGACAGCAATCAAGGACACTTGTTACTTCAGCCACCTGTAGATGTTGTTAGAACAGTATGACTCCTGTTAAAGAATCCACACTATTTCATTGTCAGGAATGAAAATATATCACTGATTCCAGAACTGAAATACTTTATTATGCCTACAATAATGTGGTTTATCAACACTATAGACAAGGAGATTAAGAGATCAACACTATAGACAAGGAGATTAAGAGATCAACACTATAGACAAGGAGATTAAGAGATCAACACTATAGACAAGGAGATTAAGAGATCAACTATATCACTGATTCCAGAACTGGCATACTTTAATATGCCTACAATAATGTGGTTTAACAACACTATAGACAAGGAGATTAAGAGGAGATCAAATATACGTTTTTACGATATGAAATGATTATGAAAATATTGATGTTTAAAGCATATCACAATGAGTTTAAAGCATATAACAACGAACAACCAAATAGTTTGCAAAATTTGTTTAAACTTTATGCGTCAACACACAGAAAGATACCTTCAGTAGCTGTCATGTTCATACAAACATAAAATAATCAATGTGCATTTTCTATTTGTGGTGTGAAATTAAGTAATCATTACATAAAAAATATAGGATAACTATATATAAACGGTAATATAGGATAGTTATATATAAAAGGTATGTTTTCTATATAAGAACATACATTATATATATATATANTGATCAGGAGTGAACAGTAGATAAGTATTACACCTCTGTACACCCCTTTCCAACACTCTATAACTAATTACACTTCTGTACACCCCTTTCCAACACACTATAACTAATTACACTTCTGTACACCCCTTTCCAACACACTATAATTAATAATGTCTTTTATACCTGCTGATGCTCAATGCTTATGCCTTGCTTATGCTATAAGAACGCACAAAGAGTAATTATAGATAAAGGTTATTTAATAATTGTACCAACATAAATTAAAATACATGTAGTGATTATATTTACTTTAATATCTAGTACAAATGTGCTCGTGGAGAAAACTACAATACATGCATCATAGAGATCAAAGATTTCTAGGCACAAACAATGGGTGGTCGGTCAGTCGGAACCAGAAAGGGGTGACAGTTTTGAGGTGTGCACCAGAAATCTTCAAAGATACCAGCCAATTGAGGACCCCCACCTGGAAGTCAGCCATGTGGAACAGTTATGGTTCCACATGGCCAACCTGGAAGGCTGTCCTGCATCATCAAAGCCATCTTTAGCTCAGGCTGTTTCTCACAATACAGAAATCTGCTCATTAATCTGAAGCTGAGGTAGGCTTGATTTTCCTGTTGTATTTGTTAGATAACTAACTAAATATCTTTTAATTAACTTTCCCTTAATTATTGACTCAATGTATAACTTATGTTATTCTTAAGAAGTATGTATGCATAACAATCTAAAAAATTTTTTATTCAATTATTATTTCTAACATATTTGAAAACCAGTTAATTTTGGTGTATGTATAATTTAATATATATCTTGTGCATTACTGATTTATATTATAAATGCAGGAAGATTAAGAACAGTGATGAATTACTTCAAAATCACAAAAAAACATTACCGCATATACCTGAGATCAAACACATTTGCATATGACCATCTTTATTTATAATGGTGATATTTAATTGTATTCATACATACAAAAACATTGATACTTCACTGCATCCAACAAATGTCATGCATACAGAGTGAAAGAAGATGGTAGAATTAAAAAAAGAGAATGATCAAAACTCCACCAACACGAATTTAGACTTAACCAGATTTAATAAGGTTGCGATCAGAAGGAACAAGCCATTGGCTTATTGAGAGTCCATTTTTATCTATGTGTGGCACACCCTTGTCGAATTTCTGCCAAATCTATCTTTAAACATATTCACATTGCTAGCATCTACATAATCAATAAATAATTGATTTCATTAATGCATTATTACCTGCAAGAATTACTATGCTCTTATATACAATCTAGTAATTGAATATACACTGTTACTTAACTATGTGTGCTCTAGGTTGTCTAAGATTAAAAGTGAATTTATGTGAATCAATAAATTGTAATGAGGGATTTATAAAGTGTGACCAGCAAAGTGTGAAATATGCAGACCCTGGAAGGACACATATATAGGGAAGAGGGTGGAGACAAGGTGTCAACTGGGAAGGAAGTCAATTATACCAGACTTTATCTAAATTATCGACAAATGTCAATATTATTATTATTGTGCTCCTTCCACAAGAAAAAGAACACAACATTCCTGGTGGCTTGACCTAGTTTGCATGCAGCAGCAAGGTGCTTAGTTAACAATGGGTTTATTTGTTTGAAGTGGAAAACCCAGTACCCTGATGAACTACAAGGCAAACAGTTAATCCTATTCTCACACCTACTGTATAGACTTGTGTACACAGACAGAAGTGTGACAGAGAGTAGGAGACAGAGCATGTTCCTTTGTCTCTGCTATAACACCTGTCCATTGTCTGTCTGCTGTCAACAAGACTTGATGGCTGTAGTGGGGGGACATATGATGTCACCAAGCTGTCACCATGATGTCTCTATGTCACATTCTAGCCAGGGAAACAAGTCACCACTCACAGAAGAACAATAACTGTCTCACATTCCCGTTAACTTAAAAATTACACTCTGGTTTCAATGCTTTGTCAACTCAGAAAGATTTGCCATGTTTATGGCAAATTGTCCACACAAAAAAAATAGTTTTGCATAAGAATGCTTCACATGCTCTTCAAGTATGCCATGCAAAATACCACTGTCAAGTCATTAAACTGTGAAATGCTACTCTTAAGAATAAATTGTAGCATTTTGAACTGCTGCAAGGATTTACATCATCCATAAGAACTATATGTACAACTAACAGGGGTGTTAAGGTTAGGGAGGTCCAGTCTCATATCTGTCCATTTGTTACTCATAGCTTAACCTATGCCTACAACTGAAACTAAATTGAAGTTTAACAAGACTGCTGCCAAAAGCATGAACTCAACTCAATATGGAAAGTGGATAAGGAAGCCATTGGCTTATGCAGAGTCCAACACACTCTACTGTGTGTGGCCCGCCTTTGTCTCAAATTTACCATGTGTAAAATACATGCTATGAAACATGTCTATGACTTTGTTATTATTTGTTGCTGACTAAATATAAGTTTTATTATTGTGAGATTTAATTTGCAAAAAGTACAGATTATCCCAGACACAGCATATCTGTATTCAGTACAACAATGTTGTATTCGTTTCTAATATATATGTCATGTATCAACTGTGACATACAGATTACCTTAGGTTGAACCGATGTCTTATTTGAAATTGCAAAAACTTCACAACATTAAGAAGTACGGGTGTCACTGTGTTGTGTTAGAAAAAAAAAAGTTGGAACTAATTTTTCTACTACAACATTCAGAAAAGCCAGCCAACATGTTGAACAATTGACAAGTATTGTTGAACAACTGACACTGACATTTAAAAATTAATGTTAACATAATATGCATTATGTCATATTTTATTCTAGCCATTAATATGTTTTACTTCATCAAAACCATCAAAGAAACAATATTCTCTTAGAAGTACATTACACTGAAATGGGATTAGTCTATTTCAGTGGTGTATGATATAAAAATAACACAATGCCCAGTACAGAAATATAATGGGCAGTTGGTGAATCTTTGATCCCAGCTCCCACTATAACTAATCCCCCTACTGAGTCTAGTTGGGCTCAGGTTACATCCACACCTGAGTCTCTCAGACTGTTTGTGGAAACAAACAATAATAGATCAAAGACAGCAATCAAGGACAGGTGTTACTTCAGCCACCTGTAGATGTTGTTAGAACAGTATGACTCCTGTTAAAGAATCCACACTAATTAATTGTCAGGAATGAAAACATATCACTGATTCCATAACTGAAATACTTTATTATGCCTAAAATAATGTGGTTTAGCAACACTATAGAACATAACATATATATAACAACACTATGTTGTTAAACCACATTATTATATAAATATATATATTCTGGTCAGGAGTGAACAATAGATAAATGTTACACTTATGTAAACCCCTTTCCAACACACTATAACTAATAATCTTTTTATACCCTATTGATGCTTAAAAGGTGCTTAATCAATGAGATTTTTTTGCTAGTTTCATTTCAAATAAATTTAGTGAAAAACCAAACCTACTTAGTATCAACTGCAACATGCTAGCTCATTTGTGCAACTTTTATATGTAGTCTTTGTGAAATCAACAGTCAAACTATTAAATTAGTTAATGCTTGTTCAAGTGTTAAATTAAGTGAAAATCTAAATGCTGAAAAATCTTCTTTGGTGAAATTTTTTAACTTTGTCATGTGCACAGTGAGAGGATGGAGATCGCGCCCATGATCAGCATTGACCCACACAGTGTTTACCATTTTGGATATCCACTGTTTTGATTGTTACCAGATCTAATGACTAAAGTCAATTCTTCTGATGATTTTAACAAAAATAGGCATTTCTTTATTAAATCGACTGCGGATGTTACATAAACTATTCACACACTACATATTTGGACACCACTGAACCGGATTTGTGACAGGCTAAATCAGTTGAAGATGCAATTTTAATTTTTGCTTATAACTTGCTGACACTACAGGAACACACACAGATTATTGATACAGGTCATTTAATAATTGTACCCACAGAAATTGAAATGCATAAATAAGATCATCAATAAGTATCAATAAGAATTAGTTGAACAGCTAGTATTTGCATGCCATTTGACAAACGCTTGTTCAGAATGCAAAAAAACAAATGCCCTGTCAAATTTAAGAACATCTGCAAGACGTTTGGGTAAACCATTAAGAGTTGGTATGTATGCAATAGCCACAGTAGAAATATTTTTTCGCATCACTGAATAAATACCACATTCGACACTAAATGCCTTTGCAAGATTTTGGGCATTTGCTGGAGTGATTATGTGACAAACAAAGAGGTCAGAATATGAACAACTTCCAGCCTCATAAACTATATGCAAAAGATGCATGAGTTGACTCTACCATGTGGCGAGGCTCCCACCTACAAGATCTGCCCACCGTGACTTACAGCTAGTCAACAAACGATGGAGTAGGATGTTAGCTGCTGATCGATCCAAGTGCTTTGACTGCCCTGTGCATCTCTAAAAAAGTTAGGTAATTGTAAAGATGGTCACTTACGATTTGTCGACGCTCTCCGTCTGTGACATAGGCTGACACAGGTGCACCTGTTGAACAGCTCCGATCAGGCCGTTCTTGTGCACAACCTGGCACATGAGCGCCGCCTGCAGGCCTCGAACACCGGCGTTCGTTGCCAGCTGCAACGACCATATTAAATGTCACTAGGTGTCATATTGGTATTGTCTCATAGCAACTAAGATATCCATCATGTTATTGCACTTGACATAATGCAAACAGATTTAACAAGATTTGCCATCCAAGCCAAAGGCCCAGATGGCAAGTGGACAAGGAAGCCATTGGCTTATCGAGAGTCCAACAATGTTCATCTACTTATAACCCGCCCTCCTGAGATATGTGTCAACCTTGTTTTTAAACATATTCACGCTGCTAGCAGTTACACAATCTGTAGACAATTTGTTCCATTCATTTATTGTCCTCTGTGAGAACGAGTGCTTCCTGATGTCCAATCTACATTGATCCTTTACTAATTTTACCTCATGTCCTCTAGTTCTGCTATCCTTCTTGAGTGAGAAAAACATATTTCTATCAATATTTTCATACCCATTCAATATCTTAAAAACTTCAATCTGATCTCCTCTTAACCTCCTTGTCTCTAGAGTTGTTAAACCACATTCTTTCAGGCGTTCTTCATAACTAAGGTCTCTCAGTTCTGGAATCATTTTAGTTGCTCTCCTTTGTATGCGTTCAAGCGTATCTATATCCTTCTTACGATATGGTCTCCATGCTTGTATACAGTATTCTAAATGAGGTCTAACTATTGCTTTATAAAGAGGTATAATTAACTTTTTTCCCTTGTATGTTATGTTTCTTCTAATCAATCCAAGAATTTGATTACCCTTTGAAGCTGCAATACCACACTGCTCTGAAACTTTCATATCAGCGCTTATTGTAACTCCTAAGTCCTTTTCTTTTACAGTAGTACCCAGAACAGTATCTCCCATTTTATAGTTTACATTCAAGTTCCCATGTCCTGTATGTAGGCATTTACATTTCCCAAAATTGAACAACATCTGCCATTTCTCAGACCATTTCACTAATCTGTCTAGATCGTTTTGTAAATGTTGTTTATCACCATCAGTATTAACCTTTCTAAACAGTTTTGTGTCATCCGCAAATTTCAGTACGTTACTTGTTATACTGTCGTCCAAGTCATTGATATAAATTAAGAATAATATAGGTCCTAATACTGATCCTTGAGGTACCCCACTCAAAACCGATTTCCAATTTGAAACTTCTCCATCTACTACAACTCGTTGTCTTCTGTCAGTCAGCCATTGTTCTATCCAGTCAGTTATGCTATCCCCGATACCATGGGCTTTTAATTTAAGTAGTAATCTTTGATGTGGCACTTTGTCAAAAGCTTTCTGAAAATCTAAGTAGATAATATCTACTGGCGATCCCACGTCTATCCACTTAGTGATTTCTTCCAAAAAACATAACATATTTGTTAAGCATGACCTCGCTTTAAGGAATCCATGTTGAGATGAATTTAATAATTTATGCTTAACGAGGAAGTCCACCATATGGTCTTTAATTAACCTTTCTAATAATTTACAAATCACTGACGTTAAACTCACTGGTCTGTAATTCTCTGACTTATTTCTCGAACCCTTTTTAAATAATGGTATGATGTTTGCTTCTTTCCATTCAAACGGAACAACTCCCTCTTTTAATGACAAGTTGAATACTCTTGCAAGTGGTATACTGATTTGTTCTACTGTTTCCATTAGTAATTTTGGAGGAATCCCATCCACTCCCGGTGATTTGTTATCCTTCATTGCCTTTATTTTCTTAGCTACCAATTCTGGAGTTACAACTAACGGACCTAAATAGTCAGATTTAGCCCCCTGAAATTTAGCATCAGCAACTGGTAATGAACTAATATCTTCTTTGGTAAACACTGAACTGAAGTAACCATTTAGGTCTTCCGCCATTAAAAACCCCTGTGATATTATATTTCCAGCACTGTCTTCTAGAGGTCCAACCTTGTCTTGTACGTTTTGTTTACTCCTGACATATGCATAAAAACTCTTGCTGTCATTTTTTATGTTACATGCTAGTTTTTGCTCATAGCTTCTTTTAGATTGTCTGATTTCAGTTGTAGCTGCATTAAGTGCCTCTTTGTATTTTGCATAGTCTTCGTCCTTTCTGGTACGCCTATAAACCCTCCACATAGTTTGTTTTAGCATTATTTTTCTAATAGCCTCTTTTGACAAGTGTTTCTTTCTACACCGTTTTCCTTGTTTTTGGAAGGGAACAAATTTATCGATGATACTCTCAATTTCATATTTTAGAATATTCCAACATTCAATTGCGGTCTTATTCATCAGCATGTTATTCCAATCTAGCTTTGCTAAGTATTTTCTCATATCTTTGTAGTTACCTTTGTGGAAGTTTCTCTTGTACGTTTTCTTATTTTTACTTTCTGATTTTACATTGATGTCAAAATGTATTTGATTATGGTCACTATTACCCAATGGTTCAAATATTTTTACATTGTCCACTAATTCTTTTTGTGATGACAAAACTATATCTAATACATTTTCTCCCCTGGTTGGTTCTAGTACGTGCTGAGTAAGAAAGCTATCCTGGATTAAAAATAGAAATTGTTGGTCCTCAATCCCTGTGCTCTCTAGAGAATTCCATTGTATGTGTCCATGGTTAAAATCTCCCATTATGATACATTCCCCTTTACTAACTTCCTTTATAACGTTTTTTTATTTTTGTGTTGTCCTCTTCGTTTATGTTTGGACTTCGGTAAACTAATTATATTATTATGAAATGTACTTGTAACGAAGTACATTTTTCATGTACTTCTCCACTTTCTACTTATATTTTCTACTTTTTGCGTTACTTTTTAGTATAGCTGGATTTATTTATTTTCACACCTAGGCAAGGTGCATTGGTGGTGGCAGTTTGAGAATCAGCTATTGTTGAAGTTAAATAAAGCATTTCTCTGATAGCAATACCTGTCGTATGCTGGTGGACCAATATTTTTGTACTTAATTACCTTTTCATTGAAAGTACTTTTTACCTTTATTTTACAGTGTATCTTGACACATGGAATCACCTACCTGCAATATGCCTTCGCGGCTGTGGAATGACACTTTGCCGACATGCACATCTGTGTCCAACTCATGGACGGCTAGACCATACTTTGCTGGAGTCACCCATCTACAATAAAACACAGAGCAACTCATAAACAACTTGTAATTTTGCCTCTATCTTTATTGATCTATTAACAATGCCAGATTTCTCCATCTTGAAGAGAACGGACTTGATCGAGACAGCCATACTTGAGAAACACTAGTCGTGGCTCCTTCACTTATATGTCCAGGATCGCATTCGAGATAATTAAACACATCTCTCTTTGATTAATTAAACTGTACAATCAAGTGGATCAACAGTTTTTAACTAATAATATATGACACAAAAAAGTGAGCTAGAACAAGTTGGACCCAATCACATCTACATCTGTATAATCCCGTGGACACCCATTAGCCAGTGAGAATTTGAAAAAAAGGAAAGAAATAAAACATAAAACTTGCAGAGATAACAAACACATAATTTGTATGACGTGGTTATGTCTATGGAAGCTGTCCACAAGGCTTCCAGTTACTAACACTAAAAATAAAGTTTTTATCTAATCTGCTTTTAAAAATGGAGGTTGTTTCACTGTTGAAAATTTCCGGGATTAAGGGATTAAGGGATTAAGGGATTAAGGGATTCGTCTGTAACTGTGCACGGAAAGAAACCATACTTGAACACGTCAGATTTAACTGCTGGGGGAAAGAAGTGGTGACAATTGCTCAATCTAGTGTGGCAAGTAGATGTTTTAAGGTAGTCTGGCAAGGTGATTTGTGGAAGACCGACAGTCTTGCATCTTTCCTACTATTTTGGAGGGTCAGCCAGTTAAGTGTGGACAGCGTACTAGTAACACTGGATTCTCTAGAATAATCGTGTAATAGAAAGCGGGCAGCCCTGCATTGGATTTTTTCCATTTGATTAATTTTATTTTTATGGTATGGGTCCCATATGGCTGAGGAATATCCGAGCATAGGCCTGACAAGGGTGGTTTATGTTTTCGCTTTTACTTCTTGTGAGCATTTCTGTAGGTTTCTTTTGATTAACCCGAGAGTTTTATTTGCCTTAGAGGTTTTTAGTGGGCTTTGGGTTTACAAGATCAGCAACAGAACAAAGATCCGCCTGTTCAAGAGCAACGTCCTAAGTGTGCTACTATATGCGGCGGAATCATGAAAAGTTACCAAAAGCATATGCCAGATGCTGGAAGTTTTCCAAAACAAGTGCCTCAGGAAGATACTGCGAATCTACTGGCCGAACAAAATCTCCAACACGGATCTCCATGAAAGAACAGGAATACAGCCCATCTCTCTCGAGGTTAAACGCTGCAGATGGAAATGGATCGGACACATCTGCAGAATGCTGCTGACATCCATTCCAAGAGTGGCCATGCGCAGGACCCCTGGTGGCAAGAGAGCGAGGAGGAGACCCAAGGAGACGTGGAGGAGATCAGTAGAGCGGGAGATGAAGGCTCTTGGGTGGAGTTGGGGCCAGGTGACGAAGCTTGCAACGGACAGGCAACATTGGCGTTCTTTGGTGTCGGCCTTATGTGTGATCCCGCACGAAGAGGATTAAGGTAAGGTAAGGTTTGGGTTTACACATATGGAGTGTATAGCATTTTTCTGAATTAAAAATCATATGCCATTTCTGGGTCCAGGGTGACATTTTACAGAGATCATTTTGAAGAGCAACTATGTCAGCGACACTGTCAACTGTGTCAGTGACACTGTTAACTGTGTCAGCGACACTGTCAATTGTCCTGAACAGCTGACAGTCATCAGTAAATAGTTTAATGTGGGAAGTAAGATTTTCTCCAATATAATTTATATATAATAGAAATATAAGCGTTGCAAGCACAGTACTCTGGAGAACACCGGAAAACATTTGGATTTTGTATGAAGTGTCTCCGTCAATTAGATTATCTGTCTGTTTATGGTTGTCTAAAGATCTTGCCAGAGAGTCAATGGTTGAGAGTAACTGACTTTCACATGAATGCTTAGCACGGAAACCATGTTGGGAGATGATCAGGATATTGTCTTTATAAAATAAGCCATGATACAGTGGTATCAGACATGTTCCATGATTTTACAGCAAGCAGAAATGAGAGAAATAGGTCGGTAGTTTTTTGGAAGCCCTCTGTCACCTTTTCTAAAAATGGCACATATATCAGCAGTTTGCCAATCATCTTTGTGGAATGAGAGATTAAAGATGAATTGTAGAATTGGTGTTATTTTACCAGCATAGTCCTTAAGGATTCTGACAGGGATTAAATCTTGACAAGGTGCTTTATTTATTCATAAGTTATCCAGAAGATTCTGAATTCCATTACATGAGAAATTAATATCTGGTATGGATTGATAAGGATTATCTCCCATCGAGGCCATATTCTCTACATCTTCTTTTGGTAAAATTGATTGAAATTGTTGGCTGAGAGCCTCTACTTTCCCTATATTGTCAGTTCTGGTAGTGTCATCGAAATGTAGTGGGGAGACACTGACCTGGTCTCGTTGTAAATTTCTAATGTAAGACCAGAATCGTTTAGGTTTCTTGTTTACTGTACTGGCTAATAAATTTGTCATCCTGGGCATCTACTAGTAATTGCTTTATTTGATTTCTGACCTCCCTATGCTTTGTCCAGTGTTCTTGTGTTTGAGTTTTTCTAGGTCAGTCATATCAACGCTTGTTCCCTCATTTTCCTCTTTATGGTTCTACTGATCCAGGGAAGTTGAGCTCTGCCAGACAGTCGTTTTTGTAGAATATTCCTGTCTATGGATACAAGTAATGCATCCCTAAACATGTTCCAGGCCAACTCTACTGTGGTTGTTCTTGGATCTAGCTTTTGGAATTCAGTTGCCAATTTAGAAAGATCTGCATTTTATGCTATTTGAAACCTAAGCAATGTTTTGGCAAGTCTCTGTTGATGATTCTGTTAACTATTCTGGACAGTTGTGCCTCTGGGCTCACACTCAGGTTCCTCAGGATTCTGGACAGTTGTGCCTCTGGGCTCACACTCAGGTTCCTCAGGATTCTGGCACTAAATTGTCAGTTGTTATTATTATTAAGCTATTTAATTTATTTTAATTATATCATGCAATAAATGAACCTGAAGTGTGCAAAATCAAGCCCATTACAATATGCATGCATGTGTGCACGTGTGTATGCATGCATGTGCACACAGACCTGTCGACAGTGTATGTCTCCTCATCCCCGGTGGTGACGAAGGCGGGAGGTGGCGCGCCTGCATTCGCCTTGTAGTTGTCATGCCCAAACTCAACATATCTGAGGTAGAGATGACACACATCGTGACCCAGCATTATGGCCTGCTTCCTGTAGATCTGTTAAACACAAATCATAGCACTCTGGACACTCGCAGACTCTAAACACGTTTTATAACAATTTAGTAAGACTTGTCAAGTTTAGATAGCTTTAACAAGCTGTAACAAGCTGTAACAAGTTGTAACAAGCTGTAACTAGCTTCAAGAAGCTTTAACAGGCTTTAACATAACTTAACAGGATACCAGAAGAGCTATAGATAGAACTATATAAGACATTGATCAATTTAACATGCATATAAACAAAAAACCTATTGACTTATCAAAAGCTTTTGACATCATTGATCACAATATACTATTACATAAATTATAAATTAAACTACTGTGGACTAAACGGTGAAGCTAATGATCTCTTTAGAAGTTATTTACTCAACCGTAAACAATATGTTGAATTTAAATCTGAATATCTGAACCTGAAGTGTTATCCCCACTGGTGTTCCCCAGGGGTAAATTTTGGGACCCCTGTTATTTTTTATTTATATAAATGATATAGCTCTATCTAGTAACCTATTTGAATTTATAACTTATGCTGATGACACGACCCTAACTAGTACATTAAATAGTTTTGAGGATTCAGACATCCGACTCGAAAGTAATAATGTAAACAAAGAACTCAATAAGATTAGTAACTGGCTAAAAGCCAACAAACTTTCATTAAATGTCAAGAAAACTAAATTCATGATATTTCACATGCCTCAAAATAAAATTGAAGAAATCCCATTGTTGCAAATAGATGAGGCAAACATTGATTGTGTTAGTGATTTAAATTTTTGGGGTATTACATTAAATAACCATTTAAATTGGCAGAGTCATACAAATAAAGTAGCTAACAAAATAAATAAAACAATTGGAATTTTGAATAAACTTACACTTTTTTTTTATGGGGTCACAAAGCACATCAAGTTTATAGTTTGCTAAAAAAGGAATAAGAATAATTTCTATGAGTAAATATAATGCTCGTACAGATCCTATGTTTAAGAAACTTCAATTCCTAAAACTGGATGATATATATAAAGTGCAGCAACTTAAGTTTTATTATAAATTAGTCAGTAACAATCTACCGGAATATTTCAGCCACATCCCTTACTTACACAATTTTGAAAGCCACCAACACTACACACGAGGAATAAATAACCTGTTTATTCCCAGAATCAATCATGAATATAAAAATATATATACGACACAACATAATAGAAACAGTTAACAATACTCCAAGTATTATCATTGATAAAATTTGTACACATAGTCTACATGGTTTCATCACTTATATTAACTACCTAATTGTGAATTATGAATGCCATTGTGTTATCCCTAATTGTTACATATGTAATATATAGTAGTGTGTAATATAATATGTAATTATGTATATATTTATATTATGTTTCTATACTTCTTTACTAGTATTGAATTATGATGATTATTATTACTATTTATTATTATTATTATTATTAAAAGGGGGTCCCGTGTTAGCGACATGCTGTCTTAATGGGAGTCTCCTTGATCTTTACATTTATGTTAATTATTTAATTTTGTACAGTTATGGTCAAATAAATATGTCTGTCTGTTAACAAGATTTAACATGATTTAACAAGAGTTAACATGATTTAACAGGATTTAACAAGAGCTAGCAAGATTTAGCAAGAGTGAGCAAGTGTCAACAAGAGTTAACAAGAGTTAACAGCTTTAAACACTTTAAAAAGCTTTTAACAAATTTTATTTAATAAGATCTAGATTTAATAACATTTAACCGGATTTAACCAGACTTGACAAGATTGCTCTCAAGACAAAAGCAACAAGCTCCAAATGGAAGCAGACAAAGAATCTACTGATTAAAAAATTTTTTTTTACAAACACTGACACTTCTGCCCAAAATAATTGCCCATCTACATAAAAGTAAAACTACAATCTTTGCATAGCTGTAGGCATCACCAGATCAAATAGTAGATCACTTAATTTAATATTGACACTTAAGTTGATCTTTTCAGGCATGAAAAGTTGAAAAAACAGTTTGAATACAAAGAGTATCTCTGGCCTGATTCAGGGTGAACTCTCTTTTGAAATAGCTGCTATTTCTAGAGGAGTGAGGAGAGAGGAGAGGAGAGGAGAGAGGAGGGAGGAGTGAGGAGGGAGGAATGAGGAGTGAGGAGGAAGGAGTGAGGAGGAAGGAGTGAGGAGGGAGGAGTGAGGAGCGAGGACGGAGGAATTCCACTCCGGTAATAATATGAAAGTGGTAATGCCCAAATCTGTTGTATCTTTTCATATGAAGTTTACGGGATACTCCATTGGAAAACTTGGTTGTGTTTATATTTTATAAACACACATTTAATTTTATGTATCATAATATCAGCATTTTCTTATTTTGCATTGCTGAAATTAATTACGCGCGCACGCACCCATTGTCACATGCGAACTGTATGTTGCCTGACTGATCCTAATTTGACGCAATATTGCATTTGATATTAAATTGCTTTTGACTTTTTCTAATGATGTTGCCATCATCCACAATAACAGGGAAACTCACATTGGACAAAACGGAAGTCTCTTCAGCCGCGTCAATAAGTCGGTACCGCAACGTCACCAACTGTTGACATGATGCGAAATGACACCCAGATATTAGTGTCAAATTATTTGTATTTACTAAAATGTATAAAACACCACGTATACCATTACTAGGTACATAGTTATTATAGAAACATACATGCAGTCGTAAGTATATAGAGTTAAAATTATATATTAAAATTAATAAATAAAAATAGCATAAGATCAAGATAAACAAGTAAAAAATAAATAAACAGCGTGTTTATAAAAAGGTATCCTCATTCAATTGGCGTGTTCCTCAGTAAAAGTAGCAAGCTTACAAAAATGAGTTTCTAGAAGAGTTTTATACTGCGTATTCCATCAACGACTTCCAAAATATTGATCTGACAGGTAAGTTTTCAGGAAATGGGCTTCATACATATCAGTTCAGAATTAATGAAAATATAAAATTAGTGCAGAACACCATAATGAAAAGTTGATAATACAGACATACAGACAACATTACATAGAGTTAAACAGCATAATACATTTTAAATAGTTTTCCTGGGGTTCTCATTCTGAATTAAATTTGTTTACGTTTAAATCAACTCACCTGAAACACTTCTGTTTTGCCTTCTTTGGCATCTCCATCATGTCGACACCAGGTGGCGCCACTACCATATTTTTAATAAAATGTTTCTATGTTTAAATCAACTCACCTCTAACACAATACTAAGCGCTGTCAACATGTGCTTCTGTTTCGCCTTCTTCGGCATCTCCGTCATGTCCACACCAGGTGGCGTCACTACTGAGTTTGCGATTTCAGTCATCAGAGTGGGATTGCTGATGATGGTGTTCTTGAATAACTGCGGGAGTTGTAAAACAAAATAACAGGTCAATTTAACCAAATGAGTCAGTAATTAAGGCAAGTTTACACGAGGGATTCACTGGCCAATTGGTTGCACGTTATCAAGGTGTAAGAAACGGTCATAAGAACACCATCGCAAGACTGATTAGCGAGGCTAATTTGTGGCTGTGACTGTGTTGCTGAAATTGGGGCTGGGTCCTATATGACTGACATCGAAGCTCTAATGAGGAGTGGCGCTAGTCAAGATCTAGGTCACAGAGTTTAGCAACATCACTCATCTAAATACAAAAACATTAGCTGCACATTGTCATGTGACACAGTGTCGCCCTACCAACTGGGGCACAAATCACTTGTGTAGGCCAATTATGAATCTGGTTCTACGTCAAATGCATCAATAGATTTTGAGAACCATTTTAATATGAATAAATTATTGTGGTCATTCTCTGAATGTCTGAAATTTTCAATGAATGTCCAGTATATTATCACGCTGAGAATGACCACAATAATTTATTCATATTAAAATGGTTCTCAAAATCTATTGATGCATTTGATGCATGGACCAAATTTATGAATATTTCAAAATTGTCCCCTATTCAGTTTAATAATATTCCTGCTATTCTCTCTCTATCTCTCCTCTCTCCTTACTCCTCTCTCCTCCCTCCTCTCCTCTCCTCACTCCTCCGTCCTCTCTCCTCACTCCTCTCCATTCTCCTCCCTCCTCGCCTCACTCCTCCGTCCTCTCTCCTCCCTCCTCTCCTCTCCTCACTCCTCTGTCCTCTCTCCTCTGTCCTCTCCATTCTCCTCACTCCTCCCTCCTCTTCGCTCTCGTCACTCCTCCCTCCTCTCCTCCCTCCTCTTCGCTCTCGTCTCTCCTCCCTCCTCTCCTCCCTCCTCTCCTCCCTCCTCTCCTCCCTCCTCACT
This sequence comes from Lamellibrachia luymesi, assembly GCA_009193005.1. NCBI lineage: Eukaryota > Metazoa > Annelida > Polychaeta > Sabellida > Siboglinidae > Lamellibrachia > Lamellibrachia luymesi. Next base: position 45,732 of record SDWI01000782.1, on the reverse strand, counting down.
CCTTCCTCCTCTCCTCTCTCCTCACTCCTCTCAATTTAATAATATTCCTGCTATTCTCTCTCTCTGTCTGTCTCTCCTTACTCCTCCCTCTCTCCTCACTCCTCTCCTCTCTCCTCTCCTCATTCCTCCGTCCTCTCTCCTCACTCCTCTCCTTTCTCCTCACTCCTCTCAATTTAATAATATTCCTGCTATTCTCTCTCTGTCTGTCTCTCCTCTCTCCTTACTCCTCCCTCGCTCCTCTCCTCACTCCTCTCTCCTCCCTCCTCTCCTTTCTCCTCACTCCTCTCAATTTAATAATATTCTCTCTCTGTCTGTCTCTCCTCTCTCCTCACTCTTCATCCCTCTCTCCTCACTCCTCTCTCTCCCCTCACTCCTCTGTCCTCACTCCTTTCTCTCCTTCCCACCCCACTCCCCTTCCCACACTCCCTCCCCTTCCCACCCCTTCCATTCCACACCCACCTCCTTCTGAACACCAAGGTTGTAGGTTGATCCTCCTGGTCCCATCTCCTCAAACTCACTGATGGCGATGTCCAGCATCCGTATCTCAATGTTCAGCATCTCCGTGGCATTGGGGGCAGGTATCATGTGGTACAGCTCCTAGAGGTGGTCAGAATCAGTGAGCAGGTTTCTATCAAGATTTACCAAGATTGACATATAATGTGAACACCTCTCTTACACGGACATCTCCCTTATACAGACATCTCCCTTATGTGAACACCTCTCTTATATGGACACCTCCCTTATGTGGAACCTCTCTTATGGGGCCACCTCCCTTATGTGGACACCTCCCTCATGTAGACACTGCCCTTATGTGGACACCTCTCTAATGTGGACACCTCCTTTGATGTGGAGAGTTTATGGTGCATGAACTACATTACTTCAACATAAAAACTGTCTCTGATGAGCATACACGTCTCATGCAGGGAGAATAGGGAGGGATTGTTGAACTGGCAAATCATGTTTTCATCCTACACCGGAAAATAGGCGAGATCACTGGAATACACGTTACCCATTTTATTGACTGAATACAAAAAGTGCTAGGTTGAATACGTTTTGTAAACATATTTGTTGTTGTTGTGTTCCTCTTTATCCCTGTAGTCCGGGGTGAGGCTGGCACCGATATCAGTTGTTGATTTTTGCTTCCCCTTCTTCTTTAGCACTAGTCCCATTTCACTGCTGTCTCCACAAGTCATCTCCACTCCCCCCATCCCTTGCTCTTGTTCTCCACTCCCCATCCCTTGCTCTCATTCTCCACTCCCCCATCCCTCGCCCTCATTCTCCACTCCCCCATCCCTCAATCTCATTCTCCACTCCCCCATCCCTCGCCCTCATTCTCCACTCCCCCATCCCTCAATCTCATTCTCCACTTCCCCATCCCTCGTCCTCATTCTCCACTCCCCCATCCCTCACTCTCATTCTCCACCCCCCATCCCTCGCCCTCATTCTCCACTCCCCCATCCCTCACCCTCATTCTCCCCTTCCTCCCACTCCCAACAAATCTCTCTTCACACATATATTTGTGATTAATAAATGGCGATGTCAAATTTAGTAATTTTAGGTTTGGATGAAATATAACCGAGACTAGAAATTTACCCAGAAAACATGACTGAGGACATCCGGGATGCGACTCGCGATGGTCAGTGTTGGGTGGAACTCCAGCATGTAGACAGGCTTCAACGCAGGACTGGGAGGAAAAGATGCAGAGAAACATTACATACATCGCTATCTGGACAGAACTACAGTAATACTCAGTTAGTAACAAGTGTCTCTTGTGTCAAATATACAAGAGGTTAATTTTTTTAATGTCATAATATACTTCAAATGATTACACTGACAGTAAAGTTCAACCATTGTGATCTGCATTTACTGTGATCATAATTGTGTTACACTTTTTGTAGTAGTTATATAAATATATTACTTTGGATTTGTGACATTTGTTTTTAAATAATGATTTAGCTCATGTCGTGGAAAACATTTATCTTTAAAAGGGCTGCTCTTTCAGTACATGTTTTTTATCCAATTGTAAATGGTAAAATACAAAAAACCAAACTGGCATAAATCAGTTCAAACCCTGCGAAAGCATGAAATGTCAAATGCAGTACAATATTATTCATTAATACATCATCGATCATTTATTTCTTGTCAAACAATTACGCCAATGCATGCATTACAATTACATGTGCAAGTGTGTGTTCAAAATATAAATATGTTCTGCTTTGGCTGAGAACACCAGTTATGTCAAGTGTGTTACTTGTGTTGTGTTTTCATTATTTAGTGAAATACGAAAGATCTTTACATACGTTAGTTGTACCTACAAATTCACAGATGTTTTAGCAGAAATCTAACAACAAGTTGAAATGTTAAACAAATCAGACTGGGAAACCACACATTAGACAAGAAAGTTAAAAAGCTATTGACACATGCATTAATAAAAACTTAATACTGTCCATCAAAAACTAATAGGTGAAACAAAAATGCCCTATTTTTTTGCACTAACATTTTATCCCAATTTGTTTGAGACATACCCAAGAAATATAAAAGAAAAATGGGTTTACTGACCATTTTGAAACAGCTGACATATCACACAAAAGCTAGTTCATATATCTGATCAGTCAATATCTGACAGTTTTGATGTTTAATAATATCATGAAAATTCCATGTTAATTTTCACCAAACCAACTTTTTCGGGATTACAACAACCCAACATTGGCAGCGTTTGTGGAAGGAACTATTAGATAGGAAGATTTATCAACAGTTTTAAAAGCTTCACCATAAGCCGTATAAAGGAAGGTTGTTGCGTTATAAAACACAACATGAAAATCATTTATAATTAAAAATCTGCAAATAGTGAGGTTGATCGCTTGATTATTTCTCTGCCTGTTAGTACACATTCTTTCCACTCAAAGCACACTGTTAGTCAGGAATAAAACACTTGTTTCCACATATTGTTTGTTCACTTCCTCAAAACTATCTGTGCCTTTTCTCACCCGAGTAAACTTCCAACTCAAGACTGACATGTAAATGGTCAGTGTACACAAAACGACAATCCTTTACAAACTTGGCTGACCATAATATGGCTTTATACATCATTCTTACCTAATTTGTTCTATCCTAAAACATTCATTCCATCACATCACACCATTTGAGGTACATAACGGACATATATTCTTATCTAAAATAGTATGTTTCAGATCACCTTTAGCAGTCCAGATGGCTCTACAAATTGCTCCGTTGTCATTGCCCATTTCAGAAACGTGCAGCGCATTAAGAACAGTGGCTGATGAATTTAGGAGGATTATCTGTATAAGTTAGGAGGGCTGTCTGTATAAGTTAGGAGGGCTATCTATATAAGTTAGGAGGGTTATCTGTATAAGTTAGGAGGGCTATCTGTACAAGTTAGGAGGACAATCTGTACAAGTTAGGAGGGCTATCTGTATAAGTTAGGAGGGCTATCTGTACAAGTTAGGAGGGCTATCTGTACAAATTAGGAGGACTATCTGTACAAGTTAGGAGGACTATCTGTATAAGTTAGGAGGGCTATCTGTATAAGTTAGCCCTGGACTATCTGTAAAAATTAGGACTATCTGTACAAGTTAGGAGGACTATCTGTATAAGTTAGCCCTGGACTATCTGTATAAGTTAGGAGGACTATCTGTATAAGTTAGCCCTGGACTATCTGTATAAGTTAGGAGGGCTATCTGTATGAGTTAGGAGGGCTATCTGTAAAAATTAGGAGGACTATATGTACAAGTTAGGAGGACTATCTGTATAAGTTAGCCCTGGACTATCTGTATAAGTTAGGAGGGCTATCTGTATAAGTGTCCTAAAATACTTTGTGCTTTGTGTTCGTCAAAGATGTGGTGTTATGGAATGAACGTCTTGGGACAGAAAGAATTAGGTAAGAATGACCAATGAAGCCATAATAACTTCAGCAAAAATTTGCATAGGATTACAGATCCACCATTTAAATTTCGCCAAATTAATGGAGCATTACTTCAGCATATTTCAGTTTGTTCATCATCTGTCTTCCCAATCAATAACTGACTACAATTGGCTCTTATTTTTAGCATACCATGTCTGAATGTTTTGAGTTACAACAAACAGGCATTTCACTGATTTCATAGTCTTGTACAAATACATCACACGTACGATGTAAGCACAATATAAAGGGGTTCACACATTGTTCTTAAAGGGGTGGACAGGGATAGTTTGGGACACTGTACAAACCACAAATCCTACCCTTCATCTTCAGGGCTGAAACAAGGTGACGTTTCCACAAATATATGCTTTGGGCTGAACACATTTAAGACCTCCTTAAGGCCAATACTGTTTCCATGACAAATTAAATACAAAATAACAAATAAATTTAGGAGCCATTTATTTGTTTGGTAATTAAACTGTATCAATTGATTACAGACAGTTCGCAATGAGTGGCTGCCTCCGTACGATTGCATTTGGCATTCCTTTTGGGGTGTGTCGAACGCATTTGTTGGGCTACTACATCTGGAGGGAGAATTGTATTTAATATTTGCAATATTAGAGTTCTTGGCATTGTGTGCCATATCGAATAAAATGAGAGCTTCACTTGTTTTATAGTTTCACATTAGTAACAAAATTAGTTGTCATTCCACACCAAAAATAGTAAATGTTTGTTGTGAGCAACATGGAGGCTTACAGGACGTAGGGGAAGAAGTCATGTTTTCTATCATGGTAAGCTATTCTACACGATACCATACAGTAATGCTGTTACAATTGTCACATGATCATGTAAGGCCACATGACCACCTAAGGTCACATGACCATGTAAGGTCACATGATCATGCCCACCTGCTCATGTTCACGGCGATCGGCTGTTTCTGTATGATTGGATTTGGCATTCCAAACATGTGGGGCGTGTCCTTTGAGATTCTCTTGACATATTCTCTCTGGTCTTCAATCTGAAACAGGAGTCAGGCATTCAGATGGAGGGAAGGAGACTAGGATGGAGAGAGAGGGGAACTCTAAGGGAGATGAAGGTATGAAGAGGGGGATTTTAAATTACTTTTCGATTTATCAATAAAATATATCCCAACCGTGAGTGGTGCACACTCGTAATACTGGTGTCAACCGTGAGTGGTGCACACTCGTAAGACTGGTGTCAACCGTGAGTGGTGCACACTCGTAAGACTGGTGTCAACTATCAGTGGTGCACACTCGTAAGACTGGTGTCAACCATGAGTGGTGCAAACTAGTAAGACTGGTAACAGAAATCCATAAGACCTGCAAACAAACCTCTATGATTATCTACATATGTGGGTTTACTGCACATGCTCAAAAGGAGGTTGCTGTGCAAACGCGGATATATTGATTGGATATCTTAAGAATAGGTTTGACAAGTGAACAGTATTTTTTGCATTAGCAATATACACTGCATTGACTGCATATATATGTAATGTTGGAAATAAATGTATTATTATTAGCATTAGTATGTCTAAAACTAAAGGTAGCTGAGGTGGCTATTACATGTTTGTCTTGAATTTAGTAGTTTCATTTATCTGGTTATGATTCAAGATTTTAAAAAGATTTTTTGTAAATGTGAAAAAATAGCCACAAAGAAACAAATGCCACATATATATAAGTATGGTAGTGTCACTGATAACTTTAAGGTTGATTTTGGTTAACAATTACGTCTGCTACACAACCTTGAATTAATTAAACAAAAGTTGAATACCAGATTAAAGTGGCAGAGTATTTTTGACACAAACCCTTCACCAATTGTAGTTCTAAACCGTGTATAGTTGCCTACATGTAAGACGTGTTCATATGCCAAATTGCAGCATCGTAAGTGTTGTAGTTTTTATAAATAATCGATTTAGGTAACGTTTCCTGATTGTTAGTGATAACAGAAATGTCGATAGAAACCCGTATTATGCTTGAAATGTGATGATTTTTACTGATATTTTACATACTGTTGACAAAACATAATGCCCATTTGTAATATTGACATGTCCCCTTTATTTGCCGCTACAGTGGGCCTTGAATCTGTATTTGTAACGTGTTGTCGTCTTCGATGTCAGGTTATGCCAGCCGTCTGACAAACAGGCAGGGCGTGTTATCCAGTGTGCTAAACAGGTCGAGGTCACAGGCCGTTTCCATTATTATAACTTATAGGTTCAAAGGCACAATAAACTAATTTAGCACTGATATTTGCTGGTTTAAGGACATCATTTAGTTAGGTAGATATAATATTGATGAGTACTGGAATCACAGTAACCAGACGATATTTTCTGCTTTCACAGCGAACAAATATAGCTGGCTTGAACATCGTGATCGTTACTATGGAAACATCATCAGCGCTCCTAAGGAATCAAGGGGATTTCCAAAAGGACTTTTTTTTTTAAAGGATGGATTGGCGAAATATGACGTAGTGCTGGGTGATTATTTGTGGTGTCGACATTCAGTTCAATATTTCCTAGGATGAAGAAAAAAATTAAAAAATCAACTGACCCGCTAGCTGCCCCCGTTACCTTAACTTGCTTGTTAGACTTGACCAGTGAAGTGTATTTCTAAAACTTACTTAACCTGCTTTTTAAGAACAGACTTGAAAAGTGAACTCTATGTCTAGAACTTGACTAGTCTTACCTGCTTGTTAAGAATAGACTTGACGAGGTGTGTCTGTCGGCGAAGACACAGACACTGCAGGCGGTAGAAGGTGGTGAAGTAGTTGGCATCGAAGTCCATGCGAGGTCGCATATACATGATATTGGTGATGACTTGTGCCAGCTTACGCTTCTCGTCTCGGTCAAACACGTGGTGATACGCCTCAAGGTAGCAGTCCAACAGCTGTCAATCAAATCAAGATGTCAATTAAACCATGTTGTCAATCAAACCAAGTTGTCAGCAAAATTAAATTCTAAGTTAAATCAAGTTGTCAATCAAACACTTTGTCAATTAAACTGTGTTGTCAATTAAATATAATGTGAATTCATATTGTCAATCAAATCAAGTTGTCTATCTAAACATATTGTCATCAAAATGAAATTTTCAGTAAAATCAAGTTTCAAACCATTTGGTAAATTAAACTGTGTTGTCAATTAAATGTATTATCAAATCATATCGTCAATAAATCAAGTTGTCAAACAAATCATGTTGATAATCAAACCAGGTTGTCAGTAAATAAATACTCAATGACATCAAGTTGTCAATCAAATCATTTGGTCAATTAAACTAGGTTGCCAATCAAATCCAGTGTCAAATCATGTAGTCAATCAAATAAAGCTGTCAATCAAAGCATGTTGTCAGTGAAATAAAATTCTCAATCAAATCAAACTGTTAATCAAACCATTTGGTCAATTAAACTGTGTTGTCAATCAAATCTAGTATCAAATCAGTGGTCAGTGAAATCTGGAGATCACCCACTGTATATTGACAGGGGATGGGGAGGTCTTATTTAGGTTATTTCAGTTAACATAATGCAATAATCACCTGGACCAGTCTTAATAGAAGTATCCCAGACCCAGTCACAATTATTAAACAATCTTTAATCTTTTAGATACCCAAATACCAGTAAAATCAGAACATTCCTAGGTAAACATAGAAAAAGTATGCATTTTCCAAAACAGATCAAACATGCTAAACATTTTAAGTTCTTTTTTTTACCAAAATGGATTTGCATTTATACAGATTTATTTAAATTTATGGAAAAATCTGCCCTGATAAAGAAATATTTTCATGTGTTCTTCACAAAAGTATAAAATCAAATGACAACTTACAGCGAAGCACAAATACTTTTGATGCTTTTCCAGCCGGCAGCTCTGCCACCGAAACCAAAATGATAATGTGGAATTATTATGTGGAATTTCATGTCAAAAATATGGATTTCAACAAAAAAACCGACACGTCTGAATTAACGAACCCCTTCTTGTGTGTAATACCCTACCTCTTTTTTGGTTTCTTGAAAAGCAGTTTCGCTTGCCCACAGGTCACGGAGCACTTCAAACCTGTCCGAGTACTGGTGAGCATAGGTAGTTATGTCCAACTCACTGGTGGAGCCACTGAAGCACTGAGCCTGCGAAACAAACCATACAGTCCTCTATGTAATAACTATAATACAACATTTTATTATACATAATAAAAGATCAAAGATTATTCGTGGTGTTTCACAGCATATTAAAAATGAATAACATAGTCTAAAATTGCNTATATATATATATATATATATGATAGTAAAATAATTAATATATAATTAAATAAATACATATATAATAACTAATTTTTATATATAATATATTAAATTCTAATTAAGTTTTTACAATTATTTTAACTTTGCAACTCTTTATAAGATCACCAAGTTATAAAACTTTCAATGTATGCTTGTTATAACAGACTTTATGAATTTTTTATATTTTTATGACATTTTCCCTATTGTAGACAATGAACTTTCATGGCAGGGTCATTTAGTTTGCATAAACCAACTTTTTCTAAAAGCCACATTAGCTCACTTTCTTGTCTTTGTCTTTATCGATGAAGTATGACGCGATCAACAGAAGGTCTTTCTCCAGGCTCCTGACAACATCAACAATGTTTCTCAATGTCACCACTTACATTGTATTGCTCTTTCAACATTGGTAGTACCGTAAACATTATATTTAAAGCCCAACAACAATAAAAAATGTGAGCAGTCATATGGTCAGTGCAGTCATATGGTCAACAATTAAGTCAAAGTTGGGTGCGGCTTTAATATGGTAATCTTTCAAGACACGTGTGCAGATCAGATCAACTGAGTGGTCTGTTTTGAAGTAAGACATCATGACAATGTGACAGAGGACTTAGAAAAAGAAACCACTAAGAAATTGTTGAATAAAGAAATAATATTAATTTTTTAACAAAACTTGCATGAGTTGCATACATTCAACTGTGTTACATTTATTGGGGGATACTGTTTTGGGTAAGTATAAACAAATATTTTTTTATTATTTAGTTTAGCCAACACTAGCAATCACATCACATAATATATGCATTGATTTAGAGCAACAAAATGGGGGACAGTCTTTGAAATGACAGAGTATTCAACCAGTAGATAAATATAAGACAAAATCTCTACAAATAGTGCCAACTGTATTAAATATCATATTCTGTGCTTACCTGAAGTCTTCAACTGCCGCGTCATACATGATATAGAAGCCGCGCTGGTCCTGCACATGGACACGACTATCTTCGTATGAGTAGAAGTCATCGTGGTTCTCTACCTCAGAGAACTGGATGAACTTTGATTCGCTGATCCTGCAACGTAGCATGTCATCAAAATAGTTTCGCCTCAGATCATCTATCTCACAACTTTTCCTAAAACTAAGCTTAACCTGGGTAAGCCCTTTCTCTGTAGCTGAGCCCAATGTCTGGAACAAACTCCACATTACTTTAAAATCATCTGAAACTATAGCTACCTTCCACAAAAGACAATACATATTTATTCGAAACTGCAATTCCACCCTAAATCCTCGATGGTCCCTCGATCTGATGCTGACTTTGGTGCATCCCTCTGCATAATATCGCGCTTGACAAATCTGGTTTGTTATGATCCTGGGTGCGGGTTCCTGAGGAGTTAGGTGCTATACAAGTTTTATAACTATTATTATAGTAGTTAGTTATATCAGAGGGAATCACTCCCAAAATACCTTTCAATTGTAAGCACATATCATGAAACTCAACAATATATGAAGAATCACGCACTTGGCAACCTATGAATGTAACACTCTATGGAATTGAACACCTGAGTAGAGATGAGAAACAAGAGAGAGGCAGGACTCACTTGTAGTCCTTAGGGGTGTAGTGGATGTGGGCCTGTGACCCCAAGCCTCCTGCGCCCCCCTGAGTGCCGTCAATGCCATGGCGGTGATTCTGTGGACTGGGCAATGGTCAAGGACGCATGTTAACAACAACACAGAGCACAATCATTCAACATTTTATTTAAAAATAAAAAAACTTTTTACACAGATGGCCACATTGGAAAGCATCTATGATAGTCATAATTGTGTTCTGATCTGTTAGTATGTTTTCACTGTTAAACATGGGGCTTAATTTTGTGTTCTCATCTGAAAGACACATAGAAGGCCCATGGTCTTGCTGCCCAAAAACAATGACAATAATTATAAACACTAAACGTAAAAGTGTTTTACCTTTAATCAGCTGTTTGAAAAAAATTCAGGAAGAGAGGGTGGGTGTTAGAAATGCTTTCTGTCATTCTTGAACAGATGGAATCTGTTCATACAGTTGAACATGTCACTTCTAGTTTTAGTAAACTTGACACAGAATGTTAAGCTGGGTATACATGTACTGACCCAACGTGATGCAACTAGTTCTGTGTTGTAGTGAGTCGGGCTGCGTCGGCCCCTGCAGCCCGACTCACTACAGTCACCGTCACAGAACTAGTTCTGAGCCCAATGTCTGGAACAAGTTCTGTGACTGTTGTAGTGAGTCGGGCAGTCTCACCTGACGACCTTCATCTCTCCCCCCTGCAAGGACAGACCGGCATCATTGATGGTCAGTGTCCGCTCCACTGACCGGAAGTAGTTGAGTACACCAAGACTCTGAAGACAGAACCAAACATTAAGACAACTGGACAAATAATCAATCTATTCATCACCCAATCAGCAAGCAGATAAAGATTTTAAATGTGTCAGCCAAAAAAGTTTCGAAGCAGTACGTCTAAAATAATCGATGTCACTTGTTGAAATCCATAATTATCCTTTACTTGAAATCTTTAATCAATCCATAAAAAAATTTCATTTGTTAATTAACCAATGGCATTCCAACACCAACCGAGTGTCGCCATATCAGATTATGAAATACACCTATGTCAAACTAAATCCACCAGGTTTTGTCGGAAACTTGGGGAGTGATTTTTCCGTAAATTTGAAACAAATACAAATTGGTCGGTCAGACAGGTTGGTTGAGGATCCCGATTTTCTGCCACCAGGGGAGAAATTGGAACAGCTGATGCTACGATCACTGCACTATTCTATTTCCTAACTATTGCTTGTTTTGCTTGGTTTGCTCTAAGTTCATGTTTGTCAAATCTACTTAGAACTGCTTTGACTGTTCTCAGTGAACATTAGGTAACAATGAACAAGTGGCGAAGTAGTCTCAAATAGTCTCAAATGTTATTTAGTAGCCAACACCAGTATAAAACGGGTGAAATGGCATGTTTCCATTGCTTCATAAATCTAAGTTTTCCCGATGCCAAACCAAACTCAAAGGAAAGTGTTATATGTGCGCAAAAAATAAAAATTCGTAAATGAAATGATGATTCAGTGGTACAAGATTTTATTCTTTGAGGTCAGTTGAAAGACAAAGTGAAATAATTATTGATTCAATCGATAATTGTAATTTTTTTTAATCAGCTTTCACACTGTGTGTGTCAACTCATATATATGTGTTCGATTACTCAGATCCAGGTTATTATTTTCAAATTGCATTAGTCAATCAATCTGTACCAGTTCATCATAGCAAATATATTCTATAACTGTACATACATGTATTTTATTCAGTTCAACTTTCAACAGTGTTATATTTAAAAAATAATATACATTGACACTAGTTGACTCGTTTAATAAGCTATATCAACCATGTATAGACAGCGCGGCCAGCTTCAACAGTGTTCTTGGTAACGGGGACGGAGATTGCTGGTGGCAGATATGGGAATACCTAACGCGCCTCGCTATAACAAGGCTCGACTGTAGTTAGATTTTTTGCCATGAAAGTGATTTTCCTTGCATGGAAGTTCTTTGAATAAAAAACTTTTTCTACATCATAGGAATCAAAAACATTTTTCTTAGGGAATCACGAAGGCCAACTTACAGTTCTCTGTAGATCGCGGATGTTGAGGTGTCGGAGCAGAAGGAAGGACAAGAAGGCCCCGGTGAGGGAGCTCGGTTCACCACTGTTGTCTTCCCCGTCATCCAGGCCTGAAACATGCTTCCCACTCTGTCACACAAGTGTCACACAGGCGTCACAAAGGGGCAAAGATATGTACCTTGTCAAGTAAGACTGTGTCCTGACTGAATGTAGTTTCTAAACTATGACAGTGAGTTTTGGTCATTGATTATGGGTCGTGGTATATCTACATGTCCATGAGTGGGTGACAGCAAAATGAAAAAAAATTCCGACGATTGTTTTGTCATGTGCTAAAACAATTCAACATTATTCAAACATCAAGTTGACTGATTTTCTAGTTCTGATTCTAATCTAATTTGTTAAATATTTACAGGCTAGGATTAGGCATGCATCATCGTGGGTACTGGATTATTCTGCAAACAGTTTGTCCACAAATCTAACAGTCTTAGTTTAAAACTCCATCCTCAACTGATTTTGCCTAATTCTAATCCAGGTCGTTGATGTCCAAATATGTAGTGTGTAAATAGTCAAAGTAGCATCCACAGTGAATTTAATGAAAAAAATGCATATTTTTGTTCAAATGATTGAAAGAATTGACTTCAGTCATTAGATCTGGTATTGGTCCAAATAGTGGATATCCAAAATAGTAAACATTGTGTGGGTCAATGCTGATCATGGATGTGACTTCCATCCTCTCGCTGGTCACATGACAAAGTTATAAAATTTCATCAAGGGTGAAATTCATTTTCAGCGTTTCTATTTTCACTTGAATTAAAATTTGATAAAAAAACGTTAATAATTTAATAGTTTGTCTGATGATTTCTCAAAAACTACATATAAAAGTTGCGCAAACAGGCCAGCATGTTGCAGTGGATACTTGGTAGGTTTAATTTTTCACAATATGAATTTCAAATGAGACTAGCAAAAAAATCGAATCAAGGATGGCCTTTAAAGAACAAACTGGATGTCAACAAATGTAGTTTTATATTATCCACCAGAGGCGCCACATGTTATTTCAGGTAAGCTCTGTTTGTTAACACCTCAGACATCTAAGGTACCAGATTGGTTCCACATAAATGTGAACCTGCATAATGTTGAATAAAAGTAACTTCATGTTTACCACAGCGTAGCGTAATTGCTGTACCATGCAGGGCAGTAAGAATAATTTATACTGTGCCCAAAAAAACACAATAAAATAACACATAAACTTTTACTGAGTCACATATTTCATTAATATCATTTTCTATGTTTATGTTTTTGCTTTTGGTTCAGGACAAATTTAATAAAGTAACATGTTGATCGACACAGCTCAGCCAGACAGGCCATCGATGGGATCACCCACCGAGCATCTGGACTGTGCGTTTGTAGTCATAGCTGTCACGACGTTTCTTCATCGATGATGACTTCTCCCGTGCAGTTACACTCTTGTCAGGTTCCCGACTGTCCAGCTCGGCCAGCGCCTGGTCAATCTTGTCGTCCTGTCTGTGTTCATCAACAATGGCAACTTGTAAAGTCATCCAACTAATGGAGAAAACTTCTCTTGAGGATTAAGAGACTTATCAGACAATCTTTCAACAGTAATATATATATATATATATATATATTTTCCTCAGGCAGACATATGCATACAGTCATACATCAACCGCAGCCTGATCTGTAGGCACCTGTTGTCAAAGTATCGAACTAAACATTTTACTATAATTTTTAAAACTACTTCCTTAATTTGAATTTTTTACTCATCCTATTTTAGACACATTTCGCAAAAAAAATGTCACCTACCAAATTTGAACAACAATAAATAAATCATTGGTTAGGACCAATTTTTGTATAGCCCTGACGAAGTCACTGGACAAACTATATAATTAGTTTTGGTCCAACTAAACCAAAATAAATAGGCAGAGGTGATGTTTAGCCTACGACTACGACAAGGCTAGTTATACTTTCTCAAGTTATCCGATCTAACATTCAAAGTCAATTTGTTCAATGATTTTAACAAAAGGATATGTTTTTGTTAAAGCAAAACAAAAGTCATGGTTTGGGGCTATGCACCTAAAAGCGATAATAAAAAATAAATACGTACAACTGAAATCAAGAATATCATGCCAGTGGTTTACTCAGAATGTGTTCTAAAAGTTGGAGAAACCAGTGTGTGTATATCATTTATTCGTACACAATAGTTTAGGTACGATTGAATAAAACAAAAAACCATTGGCAGCCTGCTTAACAAGTGCAGAGTGCGTTAATCATGTTGTCAAAATCGTTTTTTGTAAAACCGGGTAAGTCAATCTCGTTATTGGATACACGCAATAATTCGAGTATGCACCAAGCAATTCCTATCAGCTCTGGTAATTATGTTAATCAGCACAACTGATAAGCGCATGTGCTGTTCTATAAAACCAGGGTGACCCAGACTAAAGTGACGTATTAATGGAGGCTGGTACATACAGAACAATGTAAAATCTCAAACAAACGTGTTATTTTGCCAGAAAGAAGACTAGTTTAGGCCAAAAGCCAAAATAAATATGTTACATAAGTTGAGTTTGGATGCAAATAGCATGGCCATATCCTATTGGCAAGAATAACAATAGGTGTATACAAATATATTTTCATTTGGCGAGCGAATATTGCCAGAATACCACACTTGTGACATAGTGTTATCTAACAGTCTGGCGTGGCCCGTGACATTAAGATCATATGTGTTCAACAAGGTTTACATAGTAAACCACTGGCGTGATATTCTTAATTGTAGTTACAAATGGTTATGTTTTACTAACATAACTGGGTCACTTACTTTGAGAATAGTTCTTGGTCGTTTACTTTGAGAAGAGTTCTGGGTAGCCTACTTTGAGAAGAGTTTTGGATTGCTTACTTTATGAAGAGTTCTGGATCGCTTACTTTGAGAACAGTTCTGGGTCACTTGCTTTGAGAAGAGTTCAGGGTCGTTTACTTTGAAAAGAGTTCTGGGTCACTTACTTTGAGAAGAGTTCTGTATCGCTTACTTTGAAAAGAGTTCTGGGTAGCCTACTTTGAGAAGAGTTTTGGATTGCTTACTTTGAGAAGAGGTCTGGGTAGCCTACTTTGAGAAGAGTTTTGGATTGCTTACTTTGAGAAGAGTTTTGGATTGCTTACTTTGAAAAGAGTTCTGGTTAGCCTACTTTGAGAAGAGTTTTGGATTGCTTACTTTGAGAAGAGTTCTGGATCCCATACTTTGAGAAGAGTTCTGGGCTGCTTACTTTGAGAAGAGTTCTGGGTTGCTTACTTTGAGAAGAGTTCTGGATTGCTGTAGATTTTCTTCCACAGTTTCTCCGTTGTGTTGGAGTTGCGAGGGTATGGAAGCAGGTTGACTGGCATCGGTTTGAGCGGCTCCTTCACCACGCCCTCGTGCTCCCGAAGGGCGTCTATCACCCTCTGCAAGCAGCAGACAGACAGAGTTATAATAAATAACAAACAATAGCTATATATATATAATAAATAAATAATAATTAATTAAATAAAAAATTAATATAATAATTAATAATAATAATAAATACATAAATAAATTAATAAATTAATAAATTAATTAATAAATATACAATAAATAAATAATAAATACATAACAAATAAACAAACAATAAATAAAAAAATAAATAAAAAATAGAATAATAATAAAAACAATAAAAATTATTGTAATTAATAATAACTAAATAAATAAATAATAACTAAATAAGTGACTAGTAAATATATAAATATACTATGTATATAAATACTAAATGAATAATCAATTAGTAAATACTAATACAAATAAATAATAACTTATTCACTCAAAAATATAGGCGATGTTGCAACTAACTGGAATGGCGGCACTTACCTCAGGGTCTGTCACTTCGAAGAACTTAGACATGACTTGGAAGAGTTCGTCTGTCTTGATGGCTCGCAGTCTGACCATCATCTTCTCCAGCATGAGGTCCTTGCGGGGTCGCAGGCGGACGAAGGGCAGCCAGTTGGCTGTCTGCAGTAGGGCACGACTCGGGGTGTCCGAGCCCCACACCTCTTCCCCGGGCTGTTGGAACAGGGGGCAGGGAAAATCATTATAATAATAGGATTTTATATATAGCGGAATCTACTAAACATAAACAGTTCTACATAAAATAAATATATATTATATAAGTAAACGGTATATCATAGAATAGCTGATTAAAACCCTTAATAAATCTATACAGAAATTATAAAACATTGCAATTATTAATATATGACAGGTCTTTGAAACACAGGGAAAGTGACACTTTCATGTAATAAGATAGTCACATGGCTAGTTTCGCATAACAATTGCACAGCTGAAGATAGGGTTTCTAGATATAGCTACACTAAAACCTGCCTTAGTGGACACCTGCCCATAATGTACACCTGTCTATAACGGACACTTTTGAAAGTCCTGAATGATTTCCTTTTAGAGAAAAGCAGAACTGCTGTCTCGCCTACAAACGCAAGGTGCAGAAGACTGGCAACGAAAACGTAAATGTCGTTTGCTGGGAGTGGTTCCAGGCGGCACGATCGCAGAACATTCCCCTCAGTGGCCGGATGGTTCAGGAGAAAGCCCTCAAATATGCAAGTTATCTGCAGGAAAGCTGCCGACGTTTCCCCCGTGAGCGTTGATGATTGGAAACAGCGAATTCCATTGATCATCGATGGTTACAAATTCAAAGACGACGACAAGACGGGACTGTTCTACCATGTACTGCCTGACAAGACATTGGCAATCAAGAGTGCAGCGAAGGGAAATGATCGAATGAATGTGTGACCGCTCTGGTGTGCTGCAATGCAACCGGGACAGATTTATAGATATTTTTGTTTTTGTTACATGGTATTTTATTATGCACTGCACCGGTACACCACCGGTACACCACCGGTACACCACCGGTACACCACCGGTACATCACCAGCAGTATATTGATACATCTGACAAGCTTCTTCCGCAAGTTCCTTCCAAATATTTAGTGATATTAACACCACACGCTGTCCATGAAAACAAAGAAACACATTAATATATATATATATATGATAACTCCTGTGTTTTTTATCACCCAGTGATTTGCACCAATCGCGACAGTACCAACTAGTGAACGTCAATGTAATCATTTATAATATGATGGTGCCACCTACTGAGTATCCACGTCATTAAAGTCTCCTTAACGGACACTTGTCCATAACGAACATAATGTGCAGGCCCGACAGTGCAGGTTTCATTGTATCTATATATATCAGATTAAGATATAAAAGAACTGAAATTCAAACAAATCTGACACAATAATTCCTGCAGTATATTAGAAAGATTATTACCATTATGACTTAATAAAGCTGTTGAGAAATAAATTAAACAAAGAAACATAAGCAAATTACTCAATAAAATGCAGATAAAACATGATAAAGCGCAACACCAGACAGCATCAGTCTGATGATCCAATGTAACTGGCAGCAGATTATAAACAAACAAAGAGACAACAACAGACAAGATAAAATAAATTATAGCTTAGATCATCTTCATATCTTACTTATGTTAAGTGTTAAATAAATAATGGATAGGTAAATAAAACAAGTAAATAAAAAAATAGAAAAAAAAAATAATAATAATATAGATAAAAAAAAAATAATATAGATAATTTTTTTTTAAATAAACACATGATCACAAACTGTATATTTGCCTACTTATTTTGAAATTACTACTGCAGCATCATTACCATTATTGTCTCAACTCTGTCGTACATCTTGAAAGTTTTCATGTTTTCCTGCCGAGCAAAGACGGTCCTAAATTTCCTGTTTACCACTGCATACAGATCAATCTCCTGCGCTGGGAACTGTAGGTCTGGTATGTTCTACAAAGTGAAAGTAACTGTTATTATTCTGAAAGTGAAAGTAAGGAGAGGGAGGCAAACAATCAGCATGATAGATGTGCAGCATCCATTCTAAAAGACGGATATATTAATATANTTATATATCCAGTCACATGACTGAAGTGACTGGCAAGTGATTAAATGAAGTGATTGGGTTGGAGCTACCAGCCATTTATGTATTCACAAGTGGTCAACATGATACCAGAGCACTGTAATGTCTGCTGTTCTAGGTGGAACTTTAACATTTCTGGAGAGGAAATTTCAATATGAATCTTAAAAAATGGTGGTGTTCGCTTATTAAGACATGTACACTTAATAGGACATGTACACTTATTAGGACATGTACACTTATTAGGACATGTACACTTAATTGGTTCAATATGGTACATTTGACTGTTAACACACAAAATATGACATGCGGTTCACCAAAATGAGTAATTATGTGGTGCAGATATCTGGTGCAGATATCTGGTGTGTACTCACAAAGTTGATCCCGTAGAGATGAACGAAGAAGTTGAGTTGTGGCTTGAGGGTCTCGAGGTCTGTCACATTCAGTGGCACTGTCACATTCTCCTCTAGACCCCCACCTAAAGCAACAACATGTTGTGTAACCAACACACACACACAAAGTAGTTGTTCTAATCAAACATACTCATAGTCAGTCACTGACTTTTATGCTCTAAGCTGTTTCTTCTAAGATGTTTTTAGAGATTCCCCTTTTGAGCCTGTTTTCCCCATTTGAGCCTGTTTTTCCTATATGAGGCTTTAAGTATATATCCCACAACTTCCCTCTTTGTCTGTGCAGTGATGGCCAGGTGTAGTTGGTGTCCTTTGTATTACTTGTCATTTTATATGTCAATTTCATTTTAAATAGTCTCTTCTACAAAAATTTCAATTGTATAATAAAACATTTAAGAAATTGGTCAATTATATGTAAACTGTAAACCACGCTAAAGGTTTTGATATTGTACTGTTGGTGTCACCCAGTGGATATGTGGCTGTAGTTATCATTGATTTCTATTTTGAAGAAGCACCTATAAGCAACTTTTGTCCAATGATTTCAACTGGATTTACACGAGGCGATAAAACTGCATGCAACAAGCTGATGCCATCACAATACCAAATTGCAGCTTGATCATCCCATGTAAATTGTACATGCAGCGATGTCGTATGAAATAGAAATTAACCTATTTTTAAATGAATTCGTTTTTGGTATATGAAACAGTTTTGACCTTTTCTAATGACGTAGCCATTGCCTCATTGTGGTGAAGATATCGCATCATGTAAACCCATCTATAAACAAATAGTGTAGAGATCTCACCGGTAATTCCTGAAGCAAATGGAACCTGGCTTGGTGAGATCGCATTCAGTGAGATGGCGGTCGGATCAAAGTCAAGTACTGCTGACAATGAACTCGTGCTTTGATATGTGCGACTAAATGTTGAAGATCTATTCTGTAACTATAAAAATGGAATGTTATCTTCAGCTGGCATGATTACTGGTTTTTCTGCATCATAATAAGACTTTAATTTTAAACATGTGACGGATATTTAGGAAGCTGATCAGGCTTAGAACCAAAGGTTTCACGTAGAAAATAATTTGTCTAATGTAAGTTGTATTCATGATTTTTGTTCGTGAGGCTTGGAATGTAAAAAAGAGTGCGTTTGGGACAGACAGGAGCACAGAAGAGAGGAGGAAGTCAAGGAAGTGGGAGAGAGAGGACAAGCAACAGGGTGGCATGACAAGGAAGAGAAAGACAGAGAAGAGAAAGAGAGAACAAGGAAGAGAATACAAGGAAAAGAGGACAAGAGAAGACAAAGAAGAGGGAAAGAGGACATGGAAGAGGGAGACAGGTCAAGGAAGAGGGAGACAGGTCAAGGAAGAGGGAGACAGGACAATGAAGAAAAGACAAGGAAGAAGGAGAGAGGATAAGGAAGATGGAGAGAAGACAAGGACGAGGGAGATAGAACAAGAGAGGACAATGGAGAGGGGACAAGGAAGACAGATAGAGGACAAGGAGGAGACATATGTAATATCGTACCTCGAACGTCCTCTTCCTAGAGACTGCGTTTGGATTGAGGATGTCTGTCTTGTATTCTATAGGCATCCACGCCAGTATCTGGTGTCAGACAGTCCACATTAATGACTGTAACACTTGGCAACATAAGCTTTACAACAACTAATACTCAACGTATTGTATGTACAACAACTAATACTCAATATATTGTATGTACAAGAAAACACAACTGACCTAACCTTGATCAACAAAAACTGGCGTTTTAGTCAAAATTACATAGCTCAATGGAACGTGATACCTTTGGTATGTGGCCAACATGACACATGGGGTACCACAATTAATGTCACATAATCAGTTTTCTTACGTGACATCAGAAAGATCTTCCATATTTGACATAATGACAGATGAAACCATAATTACACTTTGAAAACTTTGGTAGTGACCATGACAGTAGCTATGACAGTAGCTAGACAACATACAAGTTTTATATTTTATGACTTAAAGCGTTAATTTCATCTCGGGTCAGGGCAGGTTTCATTCGGTGGATGTGTATTGCTTGTTTCACTTTCCCTGTAATAACATCAGTCCATTGATGAAGACTGAGTCAGTTGATCAAAATATTCAATAACACAAAACGTTTCTAGAGAGGTAATTGTCAAACGTCGCATTCCAAGAAACAGGAACACAAAACTACAAAAGAATTACTTGGAAGCTTCAGATTTTGTAATTAACTTCTTAAATAGTACAGTTTCAAATGACAACAAAATACCTAGAATACAGCACAGACATGACCACAGCCTACCTTGATGAACTTATTAAAGGTCTGTAGAGAGTGAAGATGACAGGTAAGCCAGCGTAGGTAGATCAAGATGTCTTCCTCCTCCACGATGTGTTCAGCATTTTCTTTGTTGAGCAGTGCACATTTTGCCTCCCCCAATCTCTCTGCTCGCTTCACGTAGTCGTTGTACTCAGCCATGATCCTCCTGAGCAGGGTAAGGTTCAATCAACCCTAGTATATCAGTACCGCACAGCGCCCAATAGAAGATCATATATTTTCCCCAAAAAATATGATGTGAGAAAAATTAAGATTGATTCAATAAATATATATATATAAGGCATCTAACATTACTTTGACTATTCACACTATGTTAATGATGCATTCGCTGATACTATCATTCCCTGGGCAATAATCCAGTGTTTTATGGTAGCACATGAAACATTTTATAATATACCGTTGAATAATGGTTCAAATTAGGTCCCCAATTTAACAAGTCAATTCTTTTGATGCTATTAACAAAAGTATATATTCTGTTATTAAACTGACTGAATCATCATCATATACGTATTTCATATCATCATCATATACCTATTTTATATCATCATCATACACCTATTTCATATCATCATCATACACCTATTTCATATCATCATCATACACTTATTTCATATCATCATCATACACCTATTTCATATAATCATCATACACCTATTTCATATCATAATCATACACCTCTTTCATATCATAATCATACACCTATTTCATATCATCATCATACACCTATTTCATATCATCATCATATACCTATTTCATATCATCATCATACACCTATTTCATATCATCATCATATACCTAATTCTACAGCCACTGTACTACAGAAACACATAGCTGAGTAGTAAAATGAAGGAGAATTGACCGTACGTGAGCTTGGCCTTGTAACCAATGTACAACTTGTCGATGGTGATCGAGTTTTCAGCAAAGCGCTTCCACCGCAGCATATGCATGTGCTTCGACTGTACCAACTGTTGGATCCGGCACAGGTAAAACTGAAACAACAGCATGAACTGTTGGATCTGACACAGGTAAAACAAATTCAATTGAAACTATTGACATCATTTTAACTATTTGCTTCACAAAAACTACTGAAATAAGTTTAACCACCAAAATAAAATAAAAATAATAAAACTAAAATGTATTCCCCATTTTAATTATATTATAGTTTGTTTACTACATTTTTGGCTTGATGTTTATCTTAGATTTGTTGTTTAGCAAAATTTATTAATTGTAGCAACTGCCCTAAATACATTGTTAAAATTCCCTGTATTCCAGCAACTCTATCAGGTTTGATTTTGTACTATACTAGTTATTTTCATTTTAGACATGTACAAACTTACCAGCTTAGCAATTGACTACACAATGGATACCTTTTGTGATTACTTAACCTTGCTAAATTTTTACATTTTATGTCACAAAAGGGTTGCCGTGGAGACAGACCATGACCCCACCTGGTGGAGAAGGAGAGGCAGACCATCAGTTGAATAGTCATTGCCGAGCGAAATTCTTATCTCGTCACACATCTTCATTGACTGAATGGGCAGCTGCCTTGGCCCAGAGACCTGACGGACAACAAAGAACGCAACATGGAAAGCACATCCAATCAAATCAACACATTACATATTTAAAGGTACACGGTCTGATCATGTTATCATAAAATTATGTTACATAAACTTTATCTATTCTAACAACTTCGCTGAATAAATGTGTTTTGATGAACCAGAATGTTTTAAGTTACTCGATCTAATGATCAAAGTCAATTCATTTGATGATTTTTAAAAACGTACACTTTAATTAAACCAGCTGTGCATATTACTTACAGCTGCTTCACCAATGGTTCAGCCCATCATGAATCCAGTTCACTTATGTCCAGATGTGTAGTGTGTAATTAGTTTAAGTAATGTGCAGTCTGTTTAATAAAAAAATGCCTATTTTTGTTCAAATCATCGAAATAATTTACTTTAGTCGTTCGATCTGGTAAGGATCAAAATGGTAAACACTGTGTGGGTCAATGCTGATCATGGGCATGACTTCCGTCCTCTCGTCAATCACATAACAAAGTTATGAAATTTCACCAAGAAAGAAAATAGTGATTATTCAGCATTTCGATTTTAACTTCAGTTAATGCTTGAACAAGCATTAACTAATTTAATAGTTTGTCTGATGATTTCACTGAAACTACATACAAAAGTTGCACAAACAAGCTAGCACATTGTAGTGGATACTGGGTAGGTTAGTTTTTTTGCAAAATTAATTTGAAACGAGATTAGCAAAAAAATCTAATTTATTAAGCACCTTTAAACTATGTAAACATATTACTTAAACTATTCACGTACTACTGATGTGAACATGAATCTCATTCTCAACAGGTTCAATGAATTGTGGAGGTAGCTTTAGATCTGTGGTTCTACTTACCTGTAGTGCTCGTTTCAGTAACTGTTCCCGTTCATTGCGAAAGTGTTTGACATCTGCCGGCAGAGGCTGTGAACTAAATGAAACAAATGGCTATATTGGACATATTAGATTAGATTGGATAATGTTTCTGCTTCACTCTTGTTATTTGCAAGGCATTATGGGCTGTTTGCCTGCCTTTATTGATGTTGTATTTACAGGTTGGTTCCACTTTGTATTGACTGTGGTTTGGGTTTCTGGGTTGTATTCAACCAATAAGTTATAAACAATTGTAGCAATTTGTCACTGAAGCCATGCAGTTATAGATGTAGCATAATGATAATATTATTATTATTATTATGATAATCTTTCCCCATTACAGGATTATTATAATTATGATAATCTTTTCCCATTACAGGATTCAATGACATTGTAAAGTACTCATGGCCACTGCACTAGCTGAATGCTTGGGCCATCAACAGGGCAATAATAGGCCCTACTACAGCTGTTGACACTGCTAAATGCCAAGACTCTGTGGCTGTGCATGTGAAGACATGTATTAATTATGGCTTACAAGGTAATACTAACATGATTGGTTATTGGATTTATGTAGTTCTGCTGTGGTCCAGTGGCTTGCATGATCTTGTCAGATAGTGCTAAGTTTCAGTTTTCATGATCTTGTCAGATAGTGCTAAGTTTCAGTTTTCATGATCTTGTCAGATAGTGCTAAGTTTCAGTTTTCATGATCTTGTCAGACAGTGCTAAGTTTCAGTTTTCATGATCTTGTCAGATAGTGCTAAGTTTCAGTAAGCATGTAGTGCCTGAGAGCTTCCATGCTGCTCACAACAAGCTATTGCTATTTTTGGTTTGGGTTGACAAATATAATTTTGTTGTTAATGTGAAACTTTAAAGTTCTCATTTTATAGGATATAGCAAACAATGCCAAGAACAAATTATCTACAGATTGTGTAAATGTTAGCAGCGTGAATATGTTTATTTACGTAATAGAAGAATTACACGGGTTACACATATATGAATTGTTGGATTCTCGATAAGCCAATGACTTCCTTGTCCACTTGCCATCTGGAACTTGTGCCTTGGATGGCAATATTGTTCAATCTTGTTACACTCTAATATTACAAATATTAAATGCAATTCGTCCTCCAGATTTAGTAGCTCAATAAATGCATTCACTGCACATTATGTACCTATTAAGTGCAATACAGTATATTTTACCTGGGATATCTCGGGTTGACAATGCCATAGATCTGTTCATTTTCTTCTATCTTCACTCTGAGTTCGTCCAGTTCTTGCTGTAGTTCTGTCTCCATAGTCTTGATAGTCTCTGAGCTAGATATCTCATAGGGGATGTCTTCTAGGCCTATGGCTGTCGACAGGTTGGGGTAGCTGTAACACCAGATGGCGCTGTCAATTGGAGGTGCAACAATACATCAAACTATCGATAAATCCCAATAGTCAATATGACAATGCAATACTATCGATAGTAAAATTAACCATTGATAGTTGTCGTCAGTAGCACACTGAACTATTGATAATAAGGACAGTCAGCAAAACATATAATAAAATCACTCCTAAAGTGCATAGCATATCAGTCAACATATTCTATGGCATCTCAACTTATAAAAAATACCTTATTTGTAATTATGGACATTCCTGTATTATTTAATAATCGTTACTTTTGTCAATGTTAAAATAGTGGGCACACTTAGTGCCCTGCACGGGACTATAATTTGAGCCCAAGCACGGCCTGCGATTACCAGTTAGAATCCAGACCCAGTCCAGGCCCGCAAAAATTAGTCAGGCCCAGTCTGGCCCAAACTAGAATTTAGGCCCATGCCCAGCCCAGGCCTGGGCCAGGCCCGACCCAGACCGTTAATATTTGGCAGGCTGGGCCCACAAGCCCATGGCCCGCTAAATTTAAAAAAGATAAACCTATTAACTTACAATAAAAACGAAACACAAATAAACTGTAATACATACGTATTGTTTTATTAAATAACATAACAAAAAATAATATATGAAAATTGTATAATGTCTACTAGTCTGCTGTCTACTGTCCGGACGAATATCCTGAAGAGAAATAATCAACTTTTTATTGTCATTACTATTAAGTATTATAACATATTTTTATATATGGCTTTAATTTATTGGCTTACGGTTAGGCCAGGAGATTTGTTTATCTAACCCTAATGCAAACCATAACCCTAATTTTAGTTGTTAATTGAATTAGCTCAACTAAGTTAACTTAATTTAATTAATTAATGTTACCAGTAAGGGCAGTTAATTTGGTATTAATTTATATTTCAATTAAATGTCACCCACTGGCACTGACACCCAGTAGCATTTCCAGCAGGTCTGCAGTCACTAGCCTGACACAGATCAGGTTCAGACAAGTGTGAATTAGTACAAGTGTGAATGAATCAGTACTGGGGAAATAGTAGACACTAAACAGTAGACACTAGTTGACACAATTGAAAAATACCAACTACCAACTGGGGTGGGCATTGGGCAGTGGCCAGTGGACAGTTGCCATTGGGCAGGTCCTTCAGGCAGGCAAGATTTGGAGGGAAGACAATAGAATGTCCACTGGTAGTGTCAAAGGGTGACACATTGATGGTTAATCATGGCTTGAATGCTTCTGCAAATATGTCTAAAGTTAACATTTGGGGCTGACTACTTCCAGCCAAGTGAACTTATGGGTCATTAGATTGCAAAAGGTTACATTCATGCAAAAAATATGCATCTGTAACATCTGTATGTACTATGTAGTAGTAATATGTACTGTATAATGTGTGTATTGTGTATGCAATATTATGCATTCTATTATCTGAAATGTCTCTATTAAAAGAATGCACATTATTAAATTTATACCATTTGAATTCCCATTGTTGAAGAGAGGTTAAACTACATTCCAATATATAAAGCACTGGTGTCATTCATAATTCCATGTAAGGTCTCAATTTGCAACTATGTGATACTAATGAAATAATTTTAAACATTCATTAACCAGAAATACAATTTATAATCAGTTTTTATTAATATTAAAATAAAAAAATCTGGGTTTTGTATTAATATTTTTATTAGGTCCAGGCCCAGCCCACTCACACTAGGCCCAGGCCCGGCCCAAGCCCAATGTGCATAATAGTTTTTCAGCCCAGGCCCGGTTTGGCGATATGTAGGCCCAGGCCCCGCCCACCCCTACAAAATTTTGTAGAGGACTGGCTCGGCCAGCGGGCTGCGGGCTGGGCTTGGAACCAAAGCCCGGCCCATGCAGGGCACTGCTGACAGTAACTAGATACAGCCACACGTCCTCATGCCATATTTGTCAATATATTTCTACAACTGATAAAGTTGATTTTTTTGGGTGGCTCCCATGCTATTGATAGACTCCCTGGCTTCTATGTTTATATATAATATATATACGTAATAATAATTGATATTTTGTCAGAATACATACATCTGCCTCTGAGTCTTTGTTATGGTTGGATAACAAAATTACCTTGACAAAAAGATACCATCCTATCTTAAACAGTATCAGTTTAAAGGCATTTATAACTGCCCTGTTCCATCTATGGTTTCCACATATGGTAAAAGAAACATTGATTTTTAATAAAGGCAAGAGGCCCATGATAAGGAGTAATTAAACGTAGGTTTGTCAATAATTTAGTCAGATATTACACAGGGAACAACACGTTTTCTTCAGTTTGCTATATGGGTCATTCAATTTTCAGGAAATTTCAAAAGTTTATAATTTTTTTAATGTGCATAGTCCTTTATTAGGTAAACAACATTAACATTTCAGGATATTGTTCTGTCTCATCTAATTTATATTGAATTTGAAGCTGAAAGTTACTGTTCTGCCCAATGGCGTTTTCTCCTATAAAAACAAGTTGGCCAAAAATATCCAAAATAAATGTGGAAGAAGATCATCCTGAAATTTTAATATGTTGTTTACCTAATAAAGGACAATGCACAGTTAAGAAATGGTGATCATTGGACTTGTCCCACATTCTCATTTTGGGTGCTGAAATTTGTAAAATGTAGAAAAAGTTAAAGCCTGAATTAGTCTGAAAGTATGGCAACTAGAAGCCTACTGAATTAATAGTTTATTGCCAGTCTCCCTGAGAACAGATGGTGGCAATTTGGACATTGTACTGTAACACAACAATAAAATACACTGTTGAAATACTTCTCTGAAATGTTTTAAATGTTCTTTTCCATTTTCGTGCACCCGGTATACCCATTGTCATTTGCCCTATTAATCTTGAATTTTGCATAGGAAATCTGTTCTAATATGTCTATTTAATCAGCAAATTTCACACATGTAGCTTGTAAACTTCTCAAGTAATAAGTACCTTAAAACAGATAAAATAAAGGCTGCACTTTTGGGTGCTTACTCCTTGTTCACGCTATAGAGTGTTACAGACACAATTTGTATGCAAATAATTAGTTTTGTGCAGAAGTGCTCACATATAGCTACTTATTCATTGGTTAAAATTTAAGCAAATTATGAGACATCAGCATTATGACACAGAATGACCCATATCTACAACACCGCCAGACTTAATTAGTCTAATCTAGTTACCCTTATAGTCCCCAATAGATTTATCATCTCTTGTTCCATGTACCGCATAGACCCCAATAGATTTATCATCTCTTGCTCCATGTACCGCATAGTCCCCAATAGATTTATCATCTCTTGCTCCATGTACCGCATAGTCCCCAATAGATTTATCATCTCTTGCTCCATGTATCGTATAGTCCCCAATAGATTTATCATCTCTTGCTCCATGTACCGTATAGTCCTCAATAGATTTATCATCTCTTGCTCCATGTACCGCATAGTCCCCAATAGATTTATCATCTCATGCTCCATGTACCACATAGTCCGCAGTGCGCATGTGCGAAGGCTTCGATGTGTGTCTATTAGTTTATCGTAAGAGGCACAAGCTGTCTTGGATGAGCGGATGCACAAACTGCATGCATGTCACGCTCGTGCAACTCCACAGCAGGCAACACTTGGCAAAGGAACAGATTCAGCACGTCTACCAAACCAATTGACGTTCGATTGATACGCGACAAGAACGCATGAGACAGACACTGAAACAGCGCGTTTGTTTTTAAAAATTTTTACTGCTAGACAAATATAATTCGCCCACCACTCGATTCGATTAAATATACTAAAACAATTCTAAAAACTGTATAACTAAGTATGATTACAGGGGTGTGAGTTTAGAAAATGACTTCAATCGATTGCAATTACATTTGCATGCGATCATGATTACAAACATGAATACATTCAAGAATATAACTGACATTATAAAATAAATATAACCCTGATTATTAGTGTCGCAAATGTTATTCAAGACAAAATCAAACACAATATTAGAATACCGTCACTGTGCATGCATTAGATACAAAATTAAGAGAAAAGCTTGCTTGCATGATAGTTAGGACCTGGGCAATGGAAATATGCACCAGGCATGTTTATGATATCATTGCGATATGTATTTATTACGTCATTCCGATATGTTTGAGATGTCATTGCAATATGTTTGTGACATCACTGCAACGGCTCAAACTGCTAGATTTCTAAATTGGTCATAAAAATATTTTTTATTTGTAACATTATTAAAATGTAATAAACAAGCATAATAAACATGTATTCTGTGTACATATAATCATTATTATATGTATATCAGTAAATAGCACTAAAATCGTGCATGAATTGATATCACCCACTAGTTACGAAAAAAGTACAAATGATTCAGCATGCATCCACACATGGCGCGAGATAAACTGACAAGTCCACTTGCTAGTTACTGATAGACATTTTCTTTAAACATGAATTACTTAAATTTGAATAAATTTGTATTATGTATCATACTCCAAACAGCCCAATCTTGAGCTAACACAGGAGACCACTTGAGACTTGAGAACACAGGAGTTTGGACCAACAGCTTTTAGTGACTCTTCCAAAAGACACAGATAATGTGAGGTGAACGAAATTGCCCAAGCTTCGAAACGGCAGAGGTGGAATCAAACCACCGTCTTTTCGATTGACAGGCAGGTGCTCTAAGCATTACACCACCGCTCCCCTTAGTAGTAGTATATTAGTAGTAGTATATTTGTGTGTGAGGCCCGGGCAGGGCTGGGTCCAATTATGTAATTGTAATTGATTACAGCAAAATTGTGTAATTGTAATTTATTATGGTTTCAAAATTTTGCTGTAATTGTTATATTTTGTATAATTGAAAATTTATTTCAATTACAATCAATTACAGTACGTTTTATATCACAAACTACCTGAACGAATTGTCACTAAAAATATAATTTAAGTCTCATATGAGTTGAAAATCAAGACTAATAATAACACCTGCTTATATATTTATATTTCAGTTACAGTATTCACTGTCTGGTGGGTACTGGTCCATGGTGCTAGTGGTGGGTAGCCTTAGCGATTAGCCTTTTCAATAAGTTGGTAACAGCCAGGAAGCAATAAACAATGCACAGACATTGTCAGACAAAGGCTAAGCTGGTATTCAAACAACATGGAAAGACCTGTAGCCTGATATTGCTTCAGAAAATATCAGCTCTGTGAAACATTGCAGAGTTAGCAAACCAATTACACCCCTTGTGTTGTGGAGGACTGGAGACAGGTCAGGTGGCAAGGACCGTTTATATGGCCTCTCTCCCCATTCCCAAAACAAAGCAAAGGGCAGACCAATTAAGAATGTTAGCTTAGAGTAGGAGCTACAACCTCAAAGTAAACACATCATACCCTATTATTAGTATTTTCCAAAGAAAAATGTAAGAAATGCACACAGAAAAATGTCTATAAAATTAGAAAAGATGCTTAGAGAAGAACTACAAAAAAATATTGTATTATGGCCTGTGGGATTTTGTCAAATTTTCACATTTTTGTATTTTGTCCCTGTGGGGTTTTGTTCACTTTTCATATTTTGTGATTTTGTCTATAAGGAATATGTCCTGTATGTATACTGCATTGTATTTTGATATAACAAAATATGTTTTAAACTGCTTTCTTTTTATTTAGTATAATTCAAAGTCACAATTCAACAAAATGTACAAACATTACCGTTATATTTGTTTATCAATTGTGTAAAAAATATTTAAATTCAGCAAAACGTGCAAAAATACATAATTAACAAATGCTGAATATATTTGGTTCCGCATAATATAATTGTAATTGAAACAGTGTAATTGTAATTGATTTGGACAATTATGACTGTAATTGTAATTAAAAATTAAATGTAATTGTAATTGATATAATTTTGTGTAATTGGACCCAGCCACAGTGAGGGTGTGCTTATATATCTGTTTGCAATCATAATTCACACGATATAGCGTGGGCCAAAATAACTGTTCTTGGAATTCTTCTACTATAGTTTGGGCCGAAACGACCCTAGCTGAATTCAATACCAACACGGAATTCTCTGAAGTGGGCCGTACCATCCATCTGTGTGGGCCGAAGCGGCTGGGCTGAACCATCCATCTGTGTGGGCCGAACCCATCAATGACCAAACCATCTGCGATCCAGACCCTGGCATGCGCCTGGCCCAGCCCAAGACTCAAGACAAGGACAGATAAACAAGTTTATACTTTTAAGATTTTTTAGTTTACTATAACTGTCACTATAACTGTGGGGCACGGTGGTCGAGTGTGGGGCGCGGTGGTCGAGTGTGGGGCACAGTGGTCGAATGGTAGAGCGTCAGACTTTTCGGTCGAAGGGACCTGGGTTCAAAACCACCTCCGTCGTTTTGAAGCTTGCGCAACTTCATTTACCCCACTTTGCTTGTGTCTTTCGGAAGAGACAGTAAAAGCTGTTGGTCCCTTCTGGTGCCTATGCCAGAGGAAGTAAAAGACCCCACACAGGGAAATGGAAAATACCTGCTGTGGACTCACTAATTCTAGAAAAGGAAAACTCTGAAAATAAACCACTCCTACGACTATGTTAGCTCAAGACAGAGCTGACAGAACAAAATTATATCAATTAAGGTTGACACATATCTCAGGAGGGCGGGTTATAAGTAGATGAACATTGTTGGACTCTCGATAAGCCAATGGCTTCCTTGTCCACTTGCCATCTGGGCCTTTGGCTTGGATGGCAAATCTTGTTAAATCTTGTTAAATGTTTGGAATTAATGTCATGTCATAAGTCAAGTCACTTCAGTTATAAAACAATTTTATAATAACACGTCAAGATTTGTATTACCTCTGTTCGCCATCGATGCCGGTATGCATGATGAGTTCTGGGTCGATATCTGGATCTTCCACTGTCACTGGACTGACACTGAGAGACGCCATTGTAGCTTGCAGTGACACTTCTCACGACACGACGCACTCCGATTGCAAGTGGCTAGAATCGAGGAACGCTTGTGTTACTCAGACATTTTCATTTGCCCGTCTTGCTAGCATGCACCATACGAAATCCTGAATAGTATTGCATGTCCATTAAAACGCGTTACCTCGTAAACGATTGCGCAATCAAATTGTAAATAAACAATATAAACTCGAGGTTGTAGTTATAGGCGATTCAAAAGTTGTGTATGTCCACCATGATGATTCACCCCAGCAACTACGAAACTGAGGCTACCGAAAAGTGTCAAACAAGTGCCCGCTCTTACATTATAAACCGTAGCAGTAGACCGCACATTGATGGAACGTCGCAATATTGTTTTCGATAATGTTATATTTTAAGATTTGCATCAAATAAAAAATCCCTTAAGCCATTTACTTTATGCATTTATTAAGTATCTAGTATAATTCAAACATTAACAACACTTAAATATATTGTTGATTTTATATTACAATAATACATAATACTTTTATTCTTTAAGCTGTTGTATGTTCAATGAATTCGTTTTAGCAGTTGTAGTACTGTATGCAGCAGATATATACTTGACATGGTACGAGGAGAGAGAAAACTGATGGAGGTTATCAAACACAGACAGACAAAAATGACTGGGACACGTCATGAGAAGTGATGCCAGGGCTTTCGAATCTGGCAACGGAAGAGAAATTACAGGAGAAAACAACAAGGTCAAGGGTGAGAAAGTTTCCGCCCATGAATATACTGGTAACTGTGGACACACAGGATGTGCCAAATGTACCTAACTGACAGAGAGCGCCACTCTGCGGATTAAAGCAAAGTACCCGCGCAGGGTAAACATTTTATCTATCGCCTTCGTGGATGCCTTTGGGCGGTTTTCAGGGTTAGACTGGGCTTCGTTTGACTGACAAACTGGCAACATAGGTTGTGTACTGGCATGCCCAAGTATTGCTTCGACAATTTGCCGATAACGTGCATGGGACCTTTGTAGATTACATTGTTGACAATGCTAAAAATAGTCCGTGCAACAAGTAGATCATTGTAGTAGATATTGGCCTAGCTCTATTTCAGCGTTGAGTACATCATTATGATCCCAAAATATCGATGTCCAACATGCCACGAAATTGTTTTAATTGGGAAGAACTTATCAGCTGTTTCGTTTAGCGCCGTATAGGCCCTACCTCTATATATTTTATACATCGTTTAGTTTCCTCTTATATTTTATAAGATGCTGAATCGAGCGCATGCAGGCAGTTTTTACAGTTTTATGTCATGACCAAAGATACTAGAGAATATAAGATAAATAATATAAGATCTTTGGTTATGACCGCCGAAACGCCACCTGGTGAATACGGAGTTGCTGAAGTTGAACACCAAAATAAAGTTTCATTCAAGAACCAAGCAGAGGGGTCTGAGGTTAAAATTATAACATAATTATGTTTTATGTTGTCGTGCATCGTCGTTTTGAGGTCACCCCTTATCACGGAGTTGTCTTTCGATTGGCATAAACAAACACTGTACCAACACAAATAGACATTATCGGTGATAAGACAAATTTAAAATGTTCATCGATAAACATGCCCTTTCCACACAGCGCTGACACATAAATTAATGATAACATGCACAATTATATTATTTTGTTTAAGGTATATAAGGCATTTGAACGACACAAAGATAACTGATTTGAAAACCGAATGAATATATTAGGATATTTCTAACTACAATCTAACACGTTTTATTGGTTAAATACCGTTTTTATTTTAGACTAAACAAATCTTCTAAAATTAATATCTGTAGGGGTTATTTACAACCATGTATATATCTCAGGCGATACATGTAGGAGTCAGACCACAGTAGAGAATTGCTTTGGTAGCCATGTTAACGTTTTGTCTGATTATAAGAAAACCTGACCATCAAAAATTCTGAAAAAAAAAATGCGCTGCAACTGCCATCATCTCATTGACATGCTCACCAACTTTTATCAAAATCACATACCCCCAGCTGTTTTAAAATGCCCCCACATGCGATGCCCGTCAATATTTAAAAAAAATAGCCGTGTATTCATGCGCCCACGTGGCCCATAGCAGAAAAACTCCCATAAATCCCTCCGCCAGTTAAACTCTTAAAAAATGCACTATTTCACAGCCAATAGCTTCTACAAACAAACCTGTGAATATTCCTGCTCAAAGGCACTCATGTCACATAATATGAAGTTATTAAGTTTACAATTCACCATTTCACGTGCCCTACATTCGTGTGGTCTTACCCCTGTAGTCATTTGGGATATATCGGTCTATATTCATGGACACGAGTAGCCCGCGTTGTGTAAACATGCGCCTATTTGAGGACAGCGCGGTCAGTGTCGAGAGGCTGCTGTTGAGATTGCATTTATCTGGTTACTACTGATGACACGACAACGTCCGGGCAGGAATGCCGATAACGACACGACGGCCATGATAAAGACACGGCGGCCATAATAAAGAACACCGAGTAAAGAACACTGCCTTCATTCCGTAGGTAAACCTCCAAACGTACGTGTCATGGGAAGTCTGCTGAACGACGATGACCGTCGCCGGCTGCTGTTGCCGTGCGGCGAAGAGGAAAAGTCGTACGGCACGCTGCCGGCCCCCAGCGACGACCCAAAGGTGGTCGTGTATGCCCGCCGTTGGTACTACCTCGCCGTCTTTTCTTTCACCTGCTTCACGTATGGCATGCACGCCAGTGTCTTCAGTCCGGTCGCGCACTCTTTCGAGCAGGCCTACGGCTGGACGAACGCCGACGTCGCGACTGTCCTCAACTGGCCGAACCTCGTCTATCTGGGCATGTTCCTGCCGTTCGCTTGGATTCTCGAGAGTCGAGGCCTGCGCGCCGCCTGCCTGCTCGGCGTCAGCTTCCTCGTTCTCGGGTCAGGCTTACGTTGCGTCTACATCACACCAGCCGCGTGCTACTGGACGATGCAGTTCGGCCAGGCACTCATCGGACCGACGTCTTGCATCGTGTTCGCGGCGCCGTCGTGCATGTCGGCGACGTGGTTCCCAGCTCACCAGCGCACGACGGCGACGGCTGCGTCGGCCATATCGATGGCACTCGGCGGCGCGACGTCCTTCGTGCTCGGCCCGCTGCTGGTGCCCGTGCACGTCAACGCGACGACCGGCAACGATTCGACGCCGTCGACGGACGGTCTCGACGACATCCGTCGCAGCATCTCGCTGCTCCTCTACGTCAACTTCGCGCTGGCGGCCGTCGCTTTCATTCTCGTCGTCGTCCACTTCCCGGCCCGGCCACCGCACCCGCCGAGCGCGTCGGCAGCCGTCATCCGCACCGACTTCCGACAGGCGCTGCCGGCGCTGCTGCAGAACCGCCGCTTCCTCACCCTCGGCTTCATCTTCTCGCTCACGAACGGCGTCGCGTTCAGCTTCATGGGCTTGCTCGACGTCGACCTGAAGGCGGCCCACGTCCCGAACGACCAGGCGGTCACCGGTTCGCTCATCATCGCCGCCGTCTTTGGCACGTGTATTTTCAGTCTGGTCATCGCTACGGTGGCCGACCGGTGGTCGCGGTACATTAAGGCCATCCTCCTGAGTCTGTACGTCGGCGGCGCCGTCATGTTCCTGTGGTTCGCCCTCGTCGTCCAGGGCCTCGTCGTGTCCAACCTCGGCTCGCTGTACGTGTCGTTCGTCGTCGGCACGATCTTCATGAACGCCTCCCTACCGCTGTTTTACGAGCTCGCTTGTGATAGTTGCTACCCGACACCAGAGACGCTCGCAAACGGCATCCTCAACGCCATGAGCAGTCTGGCGTCGATGGCCTTCCTCGGCATCCTCATGGCGCCCGGCGTCGGTACTGCCTGGATGAATTGGTCCATGGTCGGCGCCTGTCTCGTGTGCGTGCCTATCCTCGTGCCTTACAAGCAGCGCTACGGACGTCTCACTATAGACACGCAAACACTCGGCTCGTCCAATGACGACATCACGGCGTGAACACTACGGTTGCCTCGTTATGGACACGTGAACACTGGTCCCATCTAATGACGACATCTCGAAGTGAACACTGCGGGCGCCTTACTATAGACACGCGAACGCTCGGCCCGTCAAATGACGACGTCTCGGCGTGAGCCGTACGTGAATGTGACGCACGTAAAACGGGTAAATGTAATGCGCGTAAATAATGTCAAACGACACACACGTGAAACGGGTAAATAAACATATTAGTGTCGAACGCATAAAGTTAGGTTTTAGGGTTCATCTCCCGGTGAGTCGGGTTTAAGGTCGTATTGCCCGGGTAGATGTTTAACTGTTTTAGCCGTGATTTTAAAGGCTGTGATATTCATCATTCCTGTGCTAAAACAGCTGTGATATATCGTGACTAGTTGTTGGTGTTCGTGTGTGTAGCCTGTAACCCAAAGGGAGCTGTATTTAGGTAAAATGGATGCTTTTGTACATATCGGCATTCCTCATAGTTAACTGAATGAAAGTCGGTTTTCCGTTAGGTAAACGTTCACTTTGCCAACATACACACGTAGCATTACAACATACACACGTAGCATTACAACATGCACACGTAGCATTACAACATACACATGTAGCATTACAACATACACACGTAGCATTACAACATACACACGTAGCATTACAACATACACACGTAGCATTACAACATACACACGTAGCATTACAACATGCGTGTGTTGAAAGCATCAAGGATAGGAAATAGTGTGTATGTGAACATATTTCGCGATTTAACGATTTAAAGAATCTCAAGTGAGCTGCGTTTGCAGAATATTAGTTGCCCGGAAGTAACGGGGATCATTCTTAGCAACTCGTTTGATTGGTTGATGCGGTAACTGAAATAAAGTTCAGTGGCCTGTTTGTTCACGTTGTATTGTATATAGTATTATGCTTCTTGTATTTGTATGAACTGACATTTTAAGGCCGTAGGCCAGACGTGTAAGCAGCTGACTGTATTAAATCTTATGTGGATTTGCATAAGATACGCAGCGTGTATTGTTACTGTAAATATAAATTTATATATGTATAATAAAATTATATACTACTATGATGTAGGTAAACACTGGTCATGCCGTTCTTACGTTTTGATATTCCCAGTGTGATATTCACTCGATTCTATGGGCAT
Organism: Lamellibrachia luymesi; assembly: GCA_009193005.1. Lineage (NCBI taxonomy): Eukaryota > Metazoa > Annelida > Polychaeta > Sabellida > Siboglinidae > Lamellibrachia > Lamellibrachia luymesi. Next base: position 9,247 of record SDWI01000782.1, on the reverse strand, counting down.
ATAACTCTAAAAAGTCCTACATTACGGTCAAAAGATGTCAGCACTATTCGATTACCGGACTGTCGACGTATTCGCCTGTCCTTGGGGGGGAGCAGTTGCATAGTGGTTAGAACGTCGGCCTCTTGTTCAGTAAGAGCGAGGTTCGAGTCCTTTTATATTCTACAAATTCACTTCATTTGTTTAAATTTCTCGTGGCTACTACACACAATCCCACTTCGGCGAGGACGTTTTGTATGATCGTGAAGCTCAAATTTTAATATGAACAGCTTATCGCTTCGACTGTAACCGTTTTGTAGCCAGATGGCCGCGGTGATGTGTGGCTCCATCTGACTCGAACGTCTTAAGCTAGAGATTGAGAATAGGCCCTGGTGAGCGTTTTACCNCCCCCCCCCCCCCCAACTCTCCTACTCTACGCAAGTTCGATTTCACACTTGGGTGAATCATTTTGTGAACGATCAAATTACTGGCGCAACAATTAATGGCTTTCCACGTACATTACAAGTGTACAGCTGTACGTGCGTACGAGTCAATGAGTGAATACTTTAAATAATATACATCGGGCTTTTTTACAAAAAGAGTGCGTATTTTTGCTAAAAAAAATCATCGACATAATTGACTTTAATCGTTAAATCGGGTAACTTGCGAAAGTTTGTCAGTTTACCTTGTTATAAATATATACCGGCTTAGCTTTTTGCCCTTTTCGTCTGTTTTCGCTTGGGCCTAGTCGAAAATAATTTAATTATTTATCCGATGATCTGATACAAAATGTTTACAAACATGCATGTCACTCGCATAGTGGATCAAACATCTAGCATGTCACTCGCATAGTGGATCAAACATCTAGCATGTCACTCGCATAGTGGATCAAACATCTAGCATGTGATTCACATAGTGGATCAAACATCTAGCATGTTACTCGCATAGTGGATCAATCATTTAACATGTCACTCGCATAGTGAATCAAACATCTAGAATGTGAATCGCATAGTGGATCAAACATCTAGCATGTGATTCACATAGTGGATCAATCATTTAACAAGTCACTCGTATAGTGGATCAAACATCTAGCATGTGAATCGCATAGTGGATCAAACATCTAGCATGTCACTCGCATAGTGAATCAAACATCTAGCATGTGACTTGCATAGTGGATCAATCATTTAACATGTCACTCGCATAGTTGATCAAACATCTAGCATGTGAATCGCATAGTGGATCGAACATATAGCATGTCACTCGCATAGTGGATCAATCATTTAACATGTCACTCGCATAGTGAATCAAACATCTAGCATGTGAATCGCAGAGTGGATCAAACATATAGTATGTCACTCGCATAGTGGATCAAACATCTAGCATGTGAATCGCATAGTGGATCAAACATCTAGCATATGAATCGCATAGTGGATCAAACATCTAGCATGTGATTCACATAGTGGATCAAACATGTAGCATGTGATTCACATAGTGGATCAAACATCTAGCATATAATTCACATAGTGGATCAAACATCTAGCATGTAATTCACATAGTGGATCAAACAT
>SDWI01000781.1:264167-278590 GCA_009193005.1 Lamellibrachia luymesi | reverse complement strand
TATATATATATATATATATACACATATATTATTTCTATTAACATATATCTGAATAACCCAGTAATGTGAAAAGACATCCGTAGGTAGGTCTACTTAGAACATCGTCTATATATAATATATCACTTTGAGTTATGCGAGGTTTCAATGCACAAATGTGTATATACTTTTTTATGCAGGGATTGGATTCCCGATGCTTTCGTAAGAATGCACTGATGTGGACGTTTGACTTATATTACGTTACTCGGAGCAAACTTAGAAAACACGCATATCGTAGCCACTACATATCTGCCCACTACCCTTCGTACAACAGTTCCCCAAACCGGCGGAATTTCGAGATAAAAATTATGCCCCATGCAAACGAAACTGGGAAAAAACGCAGTCACAAACTGTTTTATAGTGTACATGCTGCTATGTAGTTCAAGTAAATATGAAAGTTAACTTGGATGGCGACGTGAGGCTATCGAACGGACACAATTGGAATCAGTTTGAAAATATCCAATTTACACTATATTGGTACATAATGTCCTAAAGTAATATCATTTACGAACAAACTGAATATTGTAAAGGTGTTTAGAAACAAGATTATGTAAGAAAAAACAATATATTATCATAGCATTGAAATTAATAAAACGTCACATTGTCACGTACCTAGATATTGCTCGTCTGTATGTTTGTGTTGTTGCGCAGTGAATACTTTACTTTACGCGCAACGCCTTTATAAAGGCGATGTCACGTGACTAAATATCAGATGAATAACCAATGGGTTTGCATTTGGGGTTTTGATCACTTCACTTAAATAACTGTAACGCCCACCACATTAAGTCGATACACCATAACGCATTATTGCAAGAAGTCACTCTACAATTGACGGTTATTGCACAGCGGATGTTGCACCACACGTTGGTTGTACGTTGAGAACAGTGCATCGATCGTAAACATTTTCGGGAACTTACTATTTTTAACATACGTCCCCATTTATTTTTACTTTTTTAATATTTTCTAATACACATATGCTTCTTTCAGTCAAAATAGTATTGATCGTACGTAATTTTGTTTTGGTCCTCTAGTAATGGTCAATTAATCCTTTCTGATGTGTCCAGTCATGATTAACTCATATAGATACTCTCTGACACCTCTTATCCATTCCATTATTTAATTTGATCAACATGATATATGGCATGTACTGTAAGTCTCATCAACGTCTGCTGAAAGCATTCATGATATCATTGTCATGGGTTATAATTTTAATGTCATATTTATTGAGGGAAACTTATTGAAATCCTCACTTGGCTTTGTTGAAAGTGGTTGTCCAAGTTCTAATTTATTAATACAGATATGCTTCCGTCAGTCAAAAGAGTATTGATCGTACGTCATTTAGATTTTGTTCCTCTAGTAACGGTTAATTAGTCATTATTTATGTGTCCAGTCATCACGAACTCATATAAATACTCTCTGACACCTGTTACCCATTCCTTTATTTGATTTGGTCAACATGATATATTACATCTACTGCAATTTCATCAGTGGTTGCCGGCGTTCTTATTTACTTTGCTCCACGTTGTCCCACTTCACTCTGCTATATACATTAGTACCTGACAATATACAATGGTGCATATGATACCCCCAGGGGATGGAGTATAAGGTCTGCCAGTGGGTGGAGTGTAAGGTCTTCCTGGCGGTAGACAATAAAGCACATTGAACGTTACTACACACTGAATACTGCGCTATGCAAGAATTGATTTTGTTATGTATTAAACCAATGTCACAGCAATTTGGTATTAAGATATTATTTTATTTTGACAACGAATAAAAAAAAAAGTAACGTTAACATTAAAAGCTATATGAGTAAATTACGCAGAATACCAATAAAAAACAGTTCGTTAATTGGTATAATCTTGGAAACACTTATTTAAAACGTCCTCTCAGTAAGAATCTTAATTCAGGTTACTATATATACGCACGTACTCGCTGTTTTTTTTTCATTGTGAACGGTGATTGGATGGTACGCCGCAGCGGTTGATGTGACATTTTAATGGATGCTTGTGTTTACAAGGAACGGCCAATGCAGTTCGTGGTATGTAATTTAGTTGATGTACAGCATCCCTTAAAGTAAAATATTGTTTAATTAACTTTGTTATTTGAACGAATCAAACTACAACGCACTCCGCTTAACGATATCACGGATTACACAATCATCCGTTTAACAGAATAAAAATGGCTGTAACTTAATCATTTCCTATTATCGTTGTGTTAAAGTGAACAACTTAACACTTTTACATTGCGTCCGGGCTTATAAGATTCAGATATACGAAACATGAATTGTTATATTTGTACCACGAAATAACAGGTGTTGTACCTCAGAATTTTTTTTTTACTTTTTGACTATTGGTCAATGTTAGTGATGAGAAAAAACGACACATTGTTCAGGTAAAACGGTAAAACATTACATGAACTGAAATAGTATTGATTTTAGTTATCGCTAGATTTATGTAACTAAATTGCGATTTTCTTCTTAATATAATGGTTTGTTACTGGATAATACAAATTAAATATAATGTCGCAGCTCCTCAATTCGTTATTTTCACTAGCCTCATTTCAAATTATGTTTACGAAAAATTAAACATATTATCCACATCAACGTGTCAGTTCGTTTGTGAATCTTTTGTATGTTTATTGGGGTAATCATCAGACAAACTATTACATTAACGAATGTTTGGTGTAGCATTAGTTTAAATTAAAAGGAATTTGTACGAATAAAAAAAAAAAAATTGACACGTGGTGACATTTCGTAACTACATCATGTGATCGGCTAGAGTATGGAAGTCACGTCCATGATCGACATCGGGATTGACCCACACATAATTTATCAACTTGGATATCCACTATTTTAACTTTACCAGATCTAACGACTACAGTAACTTATTTTGATAACTTGAAAAAAATGCATTTTTAATCGACTGGGGATGTTACATAAACTGTTCACACACTACACAGTTGGACATGTATGATTTGTATATGTGTCAAAGCAAGCGACTTTCCCCTACATTTGTTGACACTTGTTTGTCGTGAATAATACATCGATCCATTTTCTACTAAAACTTCATGAGAAATGATCTTACCTGCAGACTGTTGCCAACATAAGTTTGATGTTAAGAGTCAGTGTTCATTGCGAGCAAACGGGACTCATGGTTGTTACTGTGATAAACGTAATTTTTTTTGTCCGACAAACGTGAATGGGTTTGGAAAGTAGTATCACTCATACGTAACAGGAGAGCCTGGTTCGAATCCTGGATGGATTAACATTGTTTTCACTAATATGCACTCGGTTGAATTGGTGTTTATTATCCCAGCATACTCTCATATAATAATAATAGCCCAAACTCTAAATTTAAAGAAGCTATGAACATCATTTTCTGTTCCAACACATTACACTCCCACAAGGGGGCGATTAGGAAATCAATCGAAAACTCTTCATCTAGTTTTAGCAGATGATAAAGGTATGGCAGATGATGCAATGTACGAAAACCTACTTGGTAACAGTGATCACTCTCTTTATTATTACATTTAGGTGTTATGCAGAAATAGCAAATCATACACGATTTAAATATTATTACGAACAAGTGGCTTATAAAGGTATGAAAGCTAATAGACCACACAGACTGTGCCGATATATTTTCTACTATGAACGACCAATGAATAGGTTTTAAACAATATATTATAATATAGAGGATGATTTTCCCCTCATCGACTAGTGAGTAATATTAACATGCATATAAGGACTCAAATGCTTAACCAGTATGGAAGTATATGAAGGTGTTTCAGGCCTGACCATATACCCTATTGATCCTAAAAGTAGACTCACAGACTCTGTTGGGGAAAAGGCAGATGTCTTATTAAAAACATGTTCAATGTGTCAAGTGTGTTTTATTATAATTATAGCCAGATGTTGATATCGCTCATATTCCATCAGTGGAGTTAAAACACAACATGGAAGAATTGACTATTGTTGAGGAAATGGATAAATATAACTTGTCAAAGTGTGTAAATCAGAAGGACCAGATGGTGTTTAATCTATGTTGTTGAAAGAGTTATCTAGTCATTTATGTAAACCACTAGCTAGGCTATTTAATAATTAACTTGATGTGGGTGAGCTACCAAAGAAATGGAAACAAGGAAGGATCTATTCTATATTTAAGAAAGATAGTCGTAAGAAGGCAAAAAATATAGACCATGCATTCTTACAATTATATTTTGTAAATGCATGGAAAACTATGTCAAAGAACACATTGTTAGCCATATGATGAAAACATTACTTTTCAGTACGCAACAGTTTAGGTTTATTAAATGTCGTTCTACTGTACTCCAATTGTTAAATGTTATGGAGTCATGGACCAAAGCTTTAGTTAGAGGATAATCTATAGACATAATGAAAACATTCGATACCGGCCCTCATAAAAGATTGATAGGCAAACTTAAATAATTTGGCATAGACTAAGATGGATTCAGGCGTTCTTATCTGACCATGTACAACAAGTCAGTGTAAATTGTACAAACTCTGAGTGGGCAACTGTTACAAGGGAAATTCCACAGGGCAGTGCTTTAGTACCGATCCTATTTGTTTTATATATAAACATGATATTCAGAAACATAAAGTTTCCGATGTAATTTTGTTTACAGATGACACCAAGGTGTTTAAAACTATTATTAGGCCAGATGACCATCGTACACTACAGAACGATGTAGATTGCCTAACATCTTGGTCAAACCAATGGTTATTTAGATTTCACCCAGACAAATGCAAGTTGATGCACGTAGGGAAAACATTACATCAGGAGTACGTTTATAATCTGAACGTACATACAAATGCCCATGAAATAGGAAAAAGAAAAATACGTTGGGGTTATCATTGATTCAAGGATTTAGTTTGATAAACACATCTTCCAAAAAATAACCAAAGCAAAGAGTAACGTGACAGTTAGGAGTTATTTACATTAGACAACAGCTCTATTAGTCAGGGATCCACACTGCAAAAACGGCATTTATTTAGGGATATATAGTGGACATATTTTAATGTGGAAATCAGAACTAATTTGTTATTAGATTGGGGCATCTGGATGAATAATCACGTGGTCTGCTTTGCAATATCTCTTGCAAAAACTCCGAACATTTTAGGTTGAAAGGTTGAAAGGTTCATATGCAGCTCTATGTCATAGTCACAAGCTAACGGATCTAATGCTACAAGTAATGATGTATCTGTGTGTCAAAGCAGGCGACTGTCGCCTCTACCTGTCTATTCGATGTATGCGCACTAATGAAGAGTTTGCCGCTTCTGGAAAAAGGTTGCGGCCCTTGTCGTAACTAAAGAGGTAGATGAGCCCTTCAACAATTGAGAACAGCCCCGGTTATGTTGGACTACTGAAAACTGACTGCAGTTTAATTATTCCATTTAGGCATAATTATTTTAAATTATATATATTTTTAGTGCATTAAATAACTCTAGGTACGGAACTGAAATAATTGACTTGGTTTGCAAGAAAATTGTCGTTATAGTGTCTTGGAACTTGTTCCTCCGGAGAGGTATGATTAATCATCGACCGAAACTATGGTAAATACTTAAATGCAGCAATGTTCACTGTCATTTGAATATTTTAAACATTGCTTGCTGGGGATTTATTGCAATTTAAGAGTAATTACGTTTAAGTGCAAATTTAATGCTGTCAGTATATCCAGCTACCATTAATCAAATTCAAATAGTAATTTCCTTTAAACAGAAAAAAACAGACTTGGGACCCAATATGGTGCAGTCAAGATGCGCATTGGAGAATTTACGCAGATTTAGTTTTCATTACATAAAGGAAACGACCCACGTAAGGAATAATTAATTGCATCGATCTTCAACATTACCCTGTAGGTGTCTAAGACAACAATGTATTACATTGTCAAATATAACAGAAGGCGAATGTGGATTATTTATTTACGATGCTATATTATACATTTAGTTTCGCAGGCGGGCAACAACAACTTTGATGTGGCTAGTATGGTTGTTGCATCTTATGGTGTCGCACGATCACGTTGGTCGTCATGTTGCAATTATTTCGTGCAATTTATGGGAATATCATATTAACTGCCAGCATTTAATATCGCATCCTTATCGTTTTGCACACGCATATATAATTGCGGTCTGAACAATTTTATCGGTTATTTAGTATGTTTGGTTAGCGGTAGTATTAATTATAACAGCACATAGACAAGCAACTGTTGACGAAATTGCATATGTCTCGAAACGGCTATAGGAGGTATCGAACCCCGTTTCCTAGACCGAATATCTAAAGCCCTACCACATAGCCTCCTCGCAGTTTGATTAATGAAGATAAACATCGCACGCACGCACGAACGCCCACACATATTCCAGTACATATAATAATCCAATATAATAATGTTATAATAATCAAATGTATATGAATAAATAATTCAGTGTAATTTAATTTAAATACATCCAGCTAAGCAAGTATGAGTCTCATTTAAATTGTAATTTTAATTACGAAAATAAACAGTTTCCATGTTCTTGTTTTGTGATTTCGCATTGGCGAAGTTGTGAATATTTATATAATATTAATTACTTTGGAAGAAATCGCTATTATTAATCACGTTTGGTTAGCGGTAATTGTAGCAGCAGTTAATTGTAGCAGCAGAGAGACAAGCAACTATTGGTGCATTGTGTTCACTTTCAGGTGTATATCACGTAAGTGCGGCACTGTCTGCTGTTATCAGGGATATCACTACGGGCACTGCAGATGTTTGGATTCACGAGGGGGGTGCTTATCGTGTAAACATCACATTTGAAGGTACACTTTAATGTGTAATTAAAAGTTTTGATAAGTGTACATTGATTTTTAATATAAGATATTTTGGTTTACTGAATGTTCCGATCATATCTTGTCTGGAACCACCCATAGTTAGTATGTTGCTACGGGCGCCATAGTCCGCCTTTGTCCCTCATTTGTGAACCCTATAATTTACCCTATACATGTTTACATAGAGCAATATCCTTAAAAGTTCAATGCGCAGATACATATACTGTATTTACGTTGTCTCCCTTTCCTACTACCTCCTCCTTTCCAGATCTAGTCGATTCACAATTGACCCTTATTTATCATATACTGATACTGAAACGGCCGACATTTGACAAAAACTATTTATCAAATTGTCAAATTGTCTCTTATCACTCTTATTTTTTGTTATACAAGTCACACGTTTTATTTCAGCCAGTGAAGTGTTGAATAAGCTCCAGCAGAGATTCCGTCTCAAGTCCGCCGTAGGCAGCGTGACACCTGTCTCAGAGCGGCCGTGGAGTACATGAAAGCGCCGTGTACTTCGTACGACCAAACAACGTACAACTTCTATTAATGTCGTATAACTGACAACAATATACCGCTACTAACTTGTATTGTTGTAAACAATATGACTACGTAGTGAAAACAGTTGCAATGATGTTTCGAAATTATACATTTATCCTTTGTTAACATATGTTTCTCGTCAATTTAAAATTTATTTTACCCACTATGTTTCGTGTTACTTTTGAATCATTCATTTGTTTGTACTGAATGTACCACTTAGTAAACATAATACGTACACAGGGTACTGGGACAGCGGACATTACACACTCACAGAATGTTCTCCTGACAAATCAGCAATGTTTCTGGACTTATACATTGAAACAACATATATTATTATCGTGCATAGTTTACAACGGAGCAACTTAGCAACAAAATACGTGTCCAAGCGTGAACCATGGCTATACATCGTAATAATACAATATTGAATAACGCAAGCTGAATAGCCTTACCCGGTGCGACATTGTTGTGTATTGCATTACATCCATACACAGCAGCGCATTTTATGCAGTGTATGTAGCTAACTACATACATAACATAGTTTAACTTGTAAAATGTTGCAGTGAAAACGGACACTAAAATACATAACAGTGTAATCAATTTGTGTGCAGGTACAAAAGTTCCTCGACCCAATAACAGGACTGACGTTTTTTTAAGTTCCAAAATATCCTACTCTAGAATTAGTAAGTTCACGTTATATTTGGTTCCATTTCTCTGCATAGGATATGATTTAGACACCTGGTAGAAATGACCAGCGGCTTTTACTGTATATTCAGAAATATAAAAGTTAGGTGAACGAAATTGCCCAACTCAGTAACTGCAATAGGAGGTTTCGAACCCGCGTCCCCTCGAATTTCGAATGTCCAAAAGCATTACCACATAGCCACCACGCAATATATTATATATTCTACGCAATGCATACATTGAATAAATGCCAGTATCATTAATATAGTCGTCTTGTTGACATGATTAAAACATTAACCGTAATTATATTTAAATATATGTTTAGTGCAGTGAATACTTCCAATTAAGCAACTGAACATTTTATTTAAATGTTCAAGAAAATAAACGATGTTCGAAACCACAATGTGCTGGATTCATGATTTGCATTGGTGAAGTCATGGACATTGATTTATTAATATTTACTTTGAAAGAAAGTTGCAGTGATGGTGGCCTTTCAGCGGAGAGGGGACAGTCTTGGAAGGGTGGAGGGTGCATCTGATCAACGGGAACTATGGTAGAAATATCCATCTCCATTATAACGTAAATGATTACACATGAATTAAGTGGCATGAAACAGCGTATTATGTTATCCGACGTTTCTGTATAATGCGATTGATGCAGTAAGTTTTGACGGATCACCAACATTAAAATAACTTAAGTGCTTAATTGCCGCAGAAAAAAATCTGGTATTGGACTACTGGAAAGTGATTGCAGTGTAATTATTGCATTTAGGCATAATTATTTTAAATTATAAATATTTAGTGCATTAAATACCTCTAGGTAAGAAACTCATTTAAATAATTTACTTGGTTTGTAAGAACATTGTCGTTATAATGTATAGGAACTTGTTTCTCCAGACAGTTCTGATTGATCATCGACCGAAAGAATGCTAAATATTTAAATGCAGCAATTTATACTGTTATTTGAATATTAAACATTGCTTGCTGTGTAATTATTGTAATTTAAGAATAATTACGTTTAAAAGCAAATTTAATGCTGTCAATATATCCAGCTACCATCTATAAAATTCAAATAGTAATGTAATTTAAATAGAAAAAAGAACAGACCTGGGAAACATTAGAGAATTTACGGATATTTATTTTTCATTACATCAGGGAAACGACCCACATAAGGAATACTTATTTACATTGATCTTACCCTCTAAGTGACAATGCAACAATGTATTACTTTGCCGAACATAGCAGGTGACGGCGAATAGGGATTATTTATTTACTGTGGTATACTATACATGTCGTTTGACAGGCAGGCAATGACAACTTTGATGTGGCTATTATGGTTACAGTTGTTGTATCTTACGGTGTCGCACGATCACGTTGGTCGTCACATTGCAATTAGTTCGGGCAATTTATGGGAATATCATATCATCAACCTAAGGTATGTTACATGCGTAAATGCAGCAGTTTATACTGCTATTTAAATATAAAGTATGTTTTGCTCTGTAATTATTGCAATTTAAGAGTGACTATATGTAATGCTGCCAATATGTCAAGCTACCATCAATCGAATTCAAATAGTAATCTCATTTAGATAAAAAAAACAGACTCGGGACACAATATGCTGCTTTTATAAAGCTACATTGGTGAATCTAAGGAGATGTTGTATTACAAAGTTTATTAAACAAAAATACCTCTGCAAAACACATATATCTCTACCAAATTGAAACCGCGCGATTTCATTTTGAAAATCAAGTACCTCCCATACTTGGTTTGGAGTTCATATTCTTCCATACTGCTTTATGATTTTACTTATTCTATATTGCTAGCTTAATCTCAAATTTACTCTGTATCCTCCCCTTTGGTTTATATACTCGATTTCTAGCCCTACAATACTCATATTATTTACCTTCTTTTGTCTCCATATAACGTTTCCATAAAGTGTGTTTCTTCTTAATTGTCTTTACTGATTCCTTGTTTATGGGCAATTTCCCTTTATGTATGTTAATATTACTCACTAGTCGATAAGGGATAAACTGATCCTTTGTCTATTTATCATAGTTGTAATACCTAACCATTGTGTTAATGCATAGTGTTAATGCCAAACATATCGCCACTGTCTGCGTGCTCGTTTTAGAGAATCAGCGGCTTAATGTAATACAATTACTATGGACTGAAGTTTAGCGGATTCTACTATATCTATATCGTTTGAGTAGTTAACTATATTTAAGATAACGTGGTAATGTAATATAACGCTTTGACATTAGTGCATCNTCCAGACACCTCACATTATTCACATAGCTGCGACGTCGTCATCAATGCAGCACACATTAGGGGAAGGCAGCGTTAGTTGTTTCCCGGGAAACTACAGCAGCGACAGGTACATGGAACTATCCAGTGATTGAACATGTTATTATAACACGATTGGCCTAACATGGTTTAACTAGGCACAGATAAGTATTTACATCACTTCGCGCATTATTGAGAAGTTAACTAAAACAGCTTAATTGTCGAAACGGGGCTAGTTGATCTTCCCAAGACCCAAGGGAGGATTAGTTGAGCAGCGGTTAAAGAACGAATACAAGTGTTCTTTACCCCAAAATACATAGAGGAATTAATTTTCCGAGCAAATCTGGACATGGGATAGCTACAAGGCAACATATTAGCAACTAGTTACACTGGTTGCGATTGACCTATGAGTCTACATTAATTAATTGTGTCGACATATTAATGTATTAATTATTAATTGACTTATTAATGTATACATTGGGTAGATGTGATGGCTGCGTTGTTATGAATTTTTTTACAAGGCCTACGTAAATTATACAAAGAAAGCATTTTTACTCAACTTATCCCACACCAAGTGTTAGTTGAGCCAGCTTACCAACCCTATTTGATTCAGCTATATGTGATTATCTAACCATGTTAGATATGTTATCTTGATATGGAATGATCTACTAATATTAATAGTTTGTGTGAATAAAACTATTTTTTACTTATTAATACGATTGCGCCCTAGACATAATTAAAAAAGGCTGAACTAATACTGCCTTCCCCTATCCTAATGTTTTATGCAACTGCTTTATGTTGTGGTATCTAATTATCTGTTAACATGGGTTGTGATAAATAAACACTCTATTATAGGATTGTCGACACATGCGTTATTTATATCCATACAATTGTTCTCTTATTGGGAAGCAATTAGTTCTACCCACAATGCACACATATATTGGCGTATGATGATCGAACCTTTCGATGGTTGACTTGATCGTAAAGTATTGAGCCTCATATTATTCGTTCATGTACATAACTTTTAAAGCGTTGGGACCTTCTGGTGAACCTGATCCCACGTCTAGTATAACCGGGGCTGTCCTCGAGTGTTGAAGGGCATGCTCATCTACCTTATTAGTTAGTTCTGCCTCGTCTGGAAAAAGAGGTAGAACTCTTCACTATTGGGCATAAAACAAATAGACAGGTAGAGGCGAGAGACGCCTGCTTTGACACACATAGACATCATTACTTGCAACATCGGATCTTTTAGCTTATTGATATGATGCAAAGATATAGACGAACTTAACAGCCTCTCCCGTCTCAACCCCTCAAGTTACTTTCTCGTCCGACTCATCGTTCACATTGAGTATATTAAGCAAACAACACCAGTGTATGTTCAGTTTCACTTTCGCCACCCTTGTAATACATTTCTACTTCCCGCCCCTACACACAAATGAAATCCCTCTACATGTATATCTGCTGATGTGTTGCAATAAACATAGATTCTAAAATATATTCGGTTGATTATCTTAAAAAATAATATGGACGCAGAATGAAATATATATATATATATATATATATATATATATATATATATATATATAAACCCTCTGCATGCTGTTGTACTGAGAGTATTTGTAGATGTTTCCAAGGCGTTGTGTGGAGTGCTCGACATGAACTATTAATATACAGAAGGATCAAGTTGGGAGTGCAGCTCTACCTAAGTTATCATTACATTACTGACGTTTCTCTAGTTTTAACAGCGTTTTTTTACATTGTGCACCTAACCGGAAGAAATTATTAGGATGAACATGCCCTGTCACCACTGCAAACAGCCACAGAACATCTTAAGCAACGGAGCTCATAATGTAAACATATATTGCGTAACCGGAAGCCGCCTCACCACTTCTACAACAAAAGGCAGCTTTAGTGTACACAGGGCGTTCGTACGGTTGAAAAATGTTGTCTCAAACAGCAACTGCGTATTAGTTATGTCGTCCATATCAGAATGTTCATCGACTAACTCATGCTCACTATGTATTATAACACCCAATCATTTGACTGAGCAGTTTAAAGAGAAGACGACCTGCTGAATTGTGTCCATCATAATACTGATATGCACAAAAGCCTAGATAACATTGTTTCTTTTGGAGTGAGTGTAGATGGAGCCGGGTATTAGATGTCTGGTTCGTGCTTGCACTCCATGATGGATGCCAACCAGATTAGCGAAGTGCCATTAAATTACTTGGGACGGGTTGGGTTTTTTAATATTTTCGTAGCAACTGAAAGGACACATTTTTTTTACCATATTGCGGTGGATGTACGTGCGTACGTGCGTACGGCCAACTACGCGCCTGTTTGTTGCAGTACCGGTGTTGCAACACACATTTTCCAAGAAATATCCATATTTGTCAGACGCAAATAACTCATCAAGAATCAGAAATTATTAATTTGTATACCAACTAATTTTATTTTTTGTATGTATGTTGGATATGGGAAATAATGTATAAGTTGTTAAAACTACATTTCCCATTCGACATTTCATTGTAGATGTTGTCCTATGTATACTGTTTGTTGAAATAGTTAATGAACACAAAATAATGCTTATATGGCTTTTAATGTTAACATTACTTTATCCATACATTGCCAAAATAAAATAATATTTAAAAAATAAATTGGTTTAATACATGAAACAAATAAGTTCTTATATAGCGCAGTATTCAGTATGTAGGAATGTTCAAAACTCCACCCCCTGGCAGACCTTACACTCCATCCCCAGGCCGACCTTATATTCCACCCCATTGCATACCTTAAACTCCACCCCTTGTCACACCTTACACTCCACTCCCTTGTCAAAACTTACAACCCTCCCCCTGATATACCTTTCACTTCACCCCCTGTAAGACCTTACACCGCACCCCCTGACATACCTTACACTGCACCTCCCTGGCAGACCTTACACTCCACCCCCACCTGACCTTACACTCCGCCCCTGACATACTTTACATTCCACCCCTTGGCATACCTTACATTCCACCCTTGGCAGGTAATACACTTCACCCCCTGACAGACCTTACACCCGACCCCTTGGTAGACCTTGCACTTCACCCCCTGGAAGACCTTACATTCCACCTCCTGGCACACCTTACAATCCACCCTCTGGAAGACCTTATAATTCACCACCTAAAAGACCTGACACTCCAACCCCTTCCAGACATTACATCCCAACCCTGGTAGACCTTACACTCCATCACTTGGCAAACCTTACACTGCACCATTGACAGAACTTACACTCCACCCCCTTCTAGACCTGTTCCTTCCAGCAACAACTCAACTTCTCGGAGATTCAACCACGCTGAAGATACTGCGCGATAGGTACTTTTACACCACTGTATATTGCCAGGTAAACGTTTATGCAGCAGCGAGAACTTGGACAACGTGGAGCAAAGTAAATTCCCCAATTAGAACGCGATCAAAGGCTTTCTATAACGCCAGCTGAGGACTTTATGGTGTTTCCCTCAATAGATATGACATTGACATTATAACCAATGGCAATTATATCATGAATGCTCTCAATATGCATTGCTGAGACTTACAGCAGATGTAATTTATAATGTTGACCAAATCAAATAACGGAATGGATAAGAGGTGTCAGATAGTATTTTTTATGAGTTCACCAGAAAATACTAAAAAAGTAAAAATAAATGGGGTCATATGTTAAAAATTACCCATTAGTAAACTACATAATTTTTTTTTAATCGATTCACTGTTCTCAATGGACAGACAACATCTCCGAGGAGCAACAACCGACAATTGTACAGCTATTTATTGCACTAATGTATCATGGTGTTTCGACTTAATTTGGTGGAGGTGACAGTTATTTAGGTGAGGTGACCAAAACACTAAATGGAAGCCCATTGGTTATTCATATGAAATTGTGTCACGTGACATCGCATTTATAAAGGAGTTGTGCGCAATATAAAGTTTCCATAGTGCAACAGCACCATCATAGAGACGATCAGTTTCCTGGTACCTGGCAATTTGACATTTTAATTAATCTCAATATTATATAATATTATAT
>SDWI01000781.1:241288-263759 GCA_009193005.1 Lamellibrachia luymesi | reverse complement strand
GGTTTGCTTAGAGGAGCTCACATTCCTGTTAATGTTCTTCCCAAAGTGGCTGCGTGATAAGCAGTCCACTTTGCAATAAAAAACGTCATTTATTTGGCCCGTTTCAATTCTCTCCTACATCGGACTTGTGTTGGTTATTGCATAAATATATATATATATATATATATAAAATCATACATGCACGCACACACATACATACACGCACACACAATCACACGCACGTACTCACGCTCACATACAC
This sequence comes from Lamellibrachia luymesi, assembly GCA_009193005.1. NCBI lineage: Eukaryota > Metazoa > Annelida > Polychaeta > Sabellida > Siboglinidae > Lamellibrachia > Lamellibrachia luymesi. The sequence goes on along the minus strand of SDWI01000781.1, from coordinate 263,518 downwards.
GCATGCACTCACGCACGCAATCGCTTGCACACACACGCATGCACGCACACACAAGATACTAACTCAATGTTGTTCGTCGTGTTTCGTAGGTGACAATTGTATAAGTAATATGGCGAATGTACGTGGACTGCTGGTGTTGAGCCTCGTGTGCTTGCTGCTGTGTCAGGTAAAGTTAAAAGTATCATTCCATCTGTTTAACATATATGTTAAAGTTTCAGTACCTGTTCAGTAGATTCACTAGTTTGTTAGGAGGATGTGCTACCTTAAGGAATGCCTACTAAAGCTTTTGTGAGGATCGCAATATAACCTGTATTCGCCACATATGCGTATCCTTTGTTCTTAAGCATATAGTACACATTTTAGATGAATACATTTTCAGCAACGTGCTCTGCGAGGGTTTATGATATCAAAGTGTATTTTCATTGTTTAGATGATGTCACTGAGCGAAGCTTGCATGAAAAAGAAGTAAGTGACATAAACGAAGTGAGCTTATAAGCCTCAGTCACACAGATAATATAAGTGACACTTGCGACACCCCTTCTTTGTCGTCAGTGATCATTTACGGAAACTATTATGGTGTCGCATGGTCACGTTGGTGGGTATATTGCAACTATTTCGGGTAAATTATGGGAATATCATATTACCTGCTGCATTTAATATCGCATCCGCATATTTCTATACCACAAACACGTTCTCCTCGTTTTGTGCTCGCATATATAATTGCGGTCTGAATAATTGTATTGTTGTTGTTTATTGGTGTTTGTGTTCTACTTCAGGTGTAAAGTGTCTGGGTGCCGCACTTTCTGCTGTGGTCTAACGGCTAAGTGCCTCAACAGCTGCGTGTGTAGTTATGCGGGTACTTGGTCTCATGTAAGCATCACATTTGAAAGTACTGCTTAATGATTCGTTAAAGTTGCTATATTGTTTTTTATATTAAAATTTTCGGTATTTCGGTTCATTGCATGTTCCGATCGTATTTTTTTTGGAACCACCTATGGTTAGTAGATTACTAGAGGGCGCCATAGTGCGCTTCAGTCCGTCATATACGAATTATATTATTTATTCTGTGATACTAACTTTATATTTATATAGAGCAATTTCATTCAGTTCAATACGCAAATACATATATTGTATTTATATTGTCTACCACCCTTCCTTCTTTCCTCATCCTCCTCTCCCTTCCTTCCCCTCTCACTCACTCCTCCTCCCTTTCCTATTCCACCCGGTCTCCTCACTCCTTCTCTCCCTCTGTACCTTTCACCGCTCCTCAATACCAGTTCTTGTTTATTCACAACTGACGTTTATTTGTCATATGCCGATATTGAAAGTTGCCAAATTGGGCAAAGTGCCTACATATAATTTGGCAAATAATATTTATCAAATTGGTAAATTCACTCTCTTCACACGGTATTGTTTTTTTTATACATAGTCACACATTTTATTTCAGCCATTGAAGTGTTGAGTGAGCTCCAGCAGAGATATTCCTTCTCAAGTCTGCCGCAGACGGCATGGCACCTTAGAGCGACCGTGGAGTACATGAAAGCGCCGACCAAACAACGTACAACTTTTATTAATATCGAATAACTGACTCAAGGATACCGCTTCTAACTTGTATTATTCTAGCCAATACAACTACACAACAAAAGCAGTTGTGATGATATTTCGAAATGATATATTTGTCCTTTGTTAACATATGTTTCTCGTCACATTAAAGTTTCTTTCACTGACTATTGTTCGTGTTTCCTTAGAAGCATTCACCTTTTTGTACTGAATGCAGCCCTTAGTAAGCAGAATACGTATACAGGGTGCTGGACTTGCACAACCGACATTAGACACTCACCGAAGGTTCTTCTGACAATTCAGCATTGTTTGTTGACATTATTTGTACATGGATGCAAAGCGTTTTATTACCATGCGTAGTTTATTATTGAACAACATGCATGATCCATGGCAATACATCTTAATAATACAATATTTAGTAAGATAAACTGGATAACCTAGCGCGGTACTACATGTCTGTGAGTTGCACTACATCCTTACATAAAATAAAAAAGCTTTTAAAACTAAAAAAAAATTGCAGCTAAAACTCACATACATAATTATGTAATCAGTTGCTGTGTTAAAACAATTGATGCATTTATTTATTTCAGTTCCAAAAGGTCCTACTCTAGAGTTAGTGAGTCCGCGATATATTTTTTTCTATCTTGTTCTGCATGGGATATGATATAGAAACCAGGTAGAAAGGACCACCGACTGTATCTTCAGAAAGACAAAGACATTGATGGGTGAAAAAAATTGCTCGAGTCTCCCAACGGCAAAGTGAGGGTTCGAAATTCCGTCCCCTCGACCGAATGTCCAATACACTACCACATAGCCACCGCGCAATTTAATTAATGAAGAAAAATATTGTAATTTAAGAGAATTTAGCTTTACTTTTATATGATGTGCAGTACATATATTGAGTATTATTATCATTCATGACATCAACTCAGTTGTATATTGATAAGTTTCGAGCTCAAATGAAGACCGTCTTCGGCATCGTCTTAAGAGTATTGGAAAAGCGTCTTAGGAACATCAAAAGGAATATCACATATAAAATCAATTAAGTCAAAGGTCAAACTAATTAGGTCAAATGTCGAATTAATTAAGCCAACTGTCAAACAATAAGGTCAAATTAATAAGGTCAAATATCGTGTTTTAGGTAGTATCGTGTTATGAACCGGTGCGCCGGTGGGCATTTTCAATCGACGAGACGACACGCGGTGGAAGCATTTGTTCACCTGCATCGTTGCCGGTCCAACAGGGTGAGGTAAGACCACATTCGCTACGCGATTACTACGCTATGCGTCCTCGATGACAGAATCGCCACCCGAACAATTTATGTGGTGTTATGGGGAATGGCACCCCATGTACGCAACGCGTATAGAAACAGTACCAAACTTGAACTTCGAAGAAGGCTTACCGAACGCATCGTTGTTCGACCCAAATACGAAGAACTTGTTGGTCATAGACAACCTGATCGAAAACTGACGGTAGGGTCGAGACCTTATTCACTAAAAAGAGTCATCACGCCGACTCATCCGTCCTCTATCTCGTGCAGAGCCTGTTCCCAAAAAACAAGGAAAGCCTCACCATCAGTATAAAATTGCAATACATGGTGCTGTTCAAGAACCCGCGTAATGGCCAGACAAATGTATCCAGATCGCGTGAAATTCGTGCAAGAATTGTGACGCGACGTCGGTTCCGTACCGTTATCTGTTGATCGATCTGAAACAGGAAACAAGGGAAGACCTGCGACTGCGCACGATCATCCTTCCGGACGACGCCGTTCAGTACATCTACCTGACGAAGACATGAAAGAAAAGTCGAGGCATTCGAGTCGGCATTTACGATATGTCGGAGTGCGTGAAAAGACACGTGTTGTGTCTGCAGCTGCTCGCGTGAAACAAGAACGCGACATTGGAGAAAGGAATCATCGCCAACGCCGACAGCGATTTGATATGTAGTATCGCCGATTGCGCGTATAATATTCTAAAATGGAACATTCGATTGACGCTGATGTAGAGGGCAAAGGTACGACGGTACAGAAAGCAACTGAGCACATTGGCGAAGAAAGCAACGGGTGTGACGTGTCAGAGAGCGATCATATAAACCGGTGGTTTCCTGCCACCATTGCTAGCTCCGTTAGCGACTTCGGCCTTCTCCCGTTGCTCCACAAGTTGCTACAGTAGACGAAGCAAACCATGAACATGGCCTTGGTGGACCCGCGGCTGTTGGAGGCCCCCCGATCGCAACCGCCTACATACAAGGTCGGAATATCTTTCGAAGTCTCAACGACGAAATAAAAGCGACCATCACTCGAATGGATTTGCAAGACTTGGAGAAGGTAACGCTGTATAATCAACTCTTGAGTCGCTACAACGACATGAACGATATAGTCGCGCAACAACCGACATGACTGACCGTGGTGAACGACGGGTCGACGCAAAAAGAAACGGAAGCGGTGGGGTCGGCAGCTGTAGATCATGTAAAAGCCGATATCGCGGACAGCGTTCCAAAAACCCTGAGAAAGAAAGCCAAGCGATTGGTGGATTTGAACAATCCTTGTTGTCAACCTGAACAGATAGGTAGGGATATTCTCCACATCGCATGGCAGTTGATACTGGACGAAGTTGTAACAAAAGTAGCCATTTGTCAACTGTGCCACCGCTTCCTCCCCCCCCCTCCATATCAGCGTTCACGCAGTAGAGCTGCTGATAGACACCCCCTTCGTCCAAGTTACAACTGGTTGATGGATGAAGTGAACGCGGAATTAAGGCGCTTAATTGCCTTTTATTCCTAACACGTGTGACCGCGGCGCGGCTCTTTTTAAGTAAACACCGAATCAATGCCACGGAGTGATTTGTCCGTGCCTTTGGCGCCGGTGACTTTGTTGTGCGGTTTTTTCTTTTCGTTATCTATGAGCTCTGACTGTATATATTATCTTAGTTGATGCACATAACAGATTCTTGCGAGGGGGAGGCTTATGCTAGTCATGGAGCACAGCTACGAGCGACTCCACCGCATTACTGGATTTTGTTTATGTTTATAACCTGTTCGGATTACTGTCCTGTTATATGCATAATTGTTCAGTAATTTCCAGTTCGATATTTATCGATTGGCAATCGCAAGTTGTAGAGATACTGGATTCTACTTTATTATGGCAGTAATGGTATGTGTGGATTCGTCCATTGATATTTAGTTTTATCACAAGTTGGTTGGTATTGGATTCTTTTTCAAACATTTGCATAACTGTTAAGTAGTTTCCAGTCCGATATTATTCGATTGTCAGTCTGAAGTTGTAAAGATACTGGTTTCTACTTCATCATGGCAGTCATGATATGTGTGGATTCGTCCACTGATTTAAATGTGTCCGCAAGTTGGTGGATATAGGTTTGTTGTCCAATTATTTGCATAATGTAGGTAGATTCCATTTCGATATTATCGATTTTTAGTCGCAAGTTATGAAGATACTGGTTCTTTATTTTGTTTTAGCAAACATTTCCGTGGTTCCATCCACTGATATGATTTCACCGCATGTTGGTTATGTATTGAACGTTGCACTGATTATTTGATTTACTGCTATTCTATTGTCATAGCCTTGACGCATCATTGGACTTGGTTGCATTAATATGAGCAGGCCTAGTTTTCGAAGGCCCAGCAGTTCTGTGTTGTGTGGAGCGCATATAATTGTGCAGTAAAATACTATTATGTACCTACTTCCATGTATAAGTACTGTTTTCAAATTACAGTATATTTATTTCTCTGACCCTATTGCTGCGGTTTATTTGACAATGTTGCAGATGCCTTCTACAAACAGGGAAGCTGCCTCGTAGAGCAGCGTGTGTCATGATTTCTGAAGAGCCCGCAACAGCTGCTTTAACGTCCGCTGCCAGCGCAGAGGCGATTGCTGCTGCGGTCATGCTTCAGTCAACTGGAACGGTCGGGGCGCCTACTGCCAACATCGCGAGAGATAGTGGTGCCACCACGTGCAGAGAGGCTGTCAAAGATTAGACCTGCCCGAGCGAGCCGACTACCCGTGTCGACATCTCATCGGTCTTTGCCAATGCCGTCGACCAGCACCACTGTCCCGCCAATGCCGTCGACCAGCACCGCTGTGATAGTGACGAGGACCCTCTACTCAGCGGCCTCCTCGGTGAGCGGAAAAGCCAGACATATAGCTCCTTGGCTAGATCCCACTCTAGCATTAACACTAGCTCCATTGAAGCCAGAAATGCTGCTAGTCTTGGGCACCAACTAATCAGAGCATCATTAGCACCAACGACCCGTGCGGCTAATAGTCGTGGTGTCAACACGTTGCGCAACTATATCACATCGGTATGTCCTGGCACTAGAACCTTCCCTGTCTCACGCAGTAATCTTGCTTCCTTGACTATCTTATCAACTGTGCCAGCTATATCTTACAGCCAAACATAGTTGGGTTGGCTGACCCAGCAAATAACTTCTACATTAAGAAATTGCTAGTATGAATACATAAGTAATCAAATACAATTGATTTGAGGCGGCCAATTGATCTGCAAATGCTAGGTCAACTTGACAGTGCGAGTAAACAAATAATTCCTCCAAAATTCACCTAATTATGTGTGGCCGCAATGTATATGCTCGCATTTCTCGAATTCTAGAGAATCGGAGAAATTACTATTCTGGCGTGTGTGCTGGACGAACATGTAATACAAAGGAGTGATTTATAGATTGTGCCAGGGCAAAATGGCGCGAACAAAACTTCTCTGCGACTCACGATCAGGCCAAACACCATCAGGTTAGCAGGCCCATTGTGCTTGAAATAACTCCCAGGTCCACGAACTGCCTCGTGGCATACATATGTCGTTATTTACACACTCGCGGCTCATCAACGGGACCGATCTTTATCTTCGCCGACAAGAGCTCTATGTCAAGAACATATTTCGCATCTCAACTGTCAGCATGTCTTTCACAAGGAGGTTACGGCCCTGGTCTTTACAAGTGCCCCTCATTTCGCATAGGTGCTGCAACTACTGCCGCAACAAGGGGTTTTATTGATAGGCAGATTCAAATTATGGGCATATGGAAATATTCAGCCTATAGGCGTTACATTTACATTTCTTTGATGCAGTTCCGAAGCGGTATAGCCATGTGTAGATCAATAGGTATAGGCGATACGATCATTATCCATCAAAATGTAACATCAACCGACGCGGCGTCCCATCCAAGTCACCGTTCACAATGACAGAAAAATAGCGAGTACTTGCGCAACTTCGATTATGGTTCTTACTGAACACGACATTTTAAATATGAATTTCCAAGAATACGCCAATTAACTAACCATTTTATATTGGTATTCTGCGAAATTTACTGACATAGTTTTAAATTTAACGTTGCTTTATCCATACGTTGTCAAAATTAAGTAATAATAATAAAATTATATTGTAATACGAAATTGCTATGAAATTGGTTTTATACATAATCAGTTCTGACATAGTGCAATATTTAGAATATTGGAACGTTCAAAGCGCTTTACACTCCACCCTCTGGCAGACCATACACTCCACATCCTGGCAGACCTTACGCTTCACCCCCTGTCAGACCTTACACTCCACCCCCTGACAGACCATATATTCCACTCCCTGGCAGACCTTACACTCCACCCCCTTACATAACATACACTCCACCCATTGCAGACCTTACATTCTACCCCCTGGCAGATCTTACACTCCACCCCGTGGCAGACCATATATTCCACTCCCCGGCAGACCTTACACTCCACCCCCTGGCAGACCTTACACTATACGCCCTGGCAAACCTTACACTTCACCCCCTGGTAAAAATTTCACTCCACCTCCTAGCTGACATTACACTCCACCCCTAGGTAGATCTTACATTCTACCCCCTGGCAGACCTTACACTCCACCCCTGAAAGACCTGACATACCACACCTGGCAGAACTTACACACCACCCCTGGCAGATTTGTTCCTTCCAGCACCAACTCGACTTGTCGGGTGATCAATCAGCCACGCTGTAAATACTGCGCGAAAAGTATTTTATATACCATTGTGTATTCATTAAATCAATCCCGTATTTTTATACATCGCCCTTTTCAGCCTTAACTCTTCAAAGGCGCTTTCCGAGTTAATTAATTAATTAATAAAACAAATTCCTAAATACTGAACAACAATTCCGTTCAGTTAAAATTAAAAACTGTCACTACAACATATTGAAATCATTAACACTCCGGCTAATTTAATATAGAATACGGAGTGAACAAGTTTGTCTTCAGTTGTTTCTTGACTGTATCAGCCGAGGGAGCATGGCGAAGAACAAGTGTAATATTGTTCAATAATGTGGGAGCAACAATGGAGAAGGCTCTGTCCCCCAGCTGCATCCTGGACAAAGGCATATCACGTAGCTACTGCTGCTATATTGTCAGGTACTCATTTATGTAATAGCGTGAACTGGGACGACGTGGAGCAAATGAAACTGCCCAATTAGAACGCGATCAACCGCTTTCTATAAAGCCAACTGAGGATTCAATGGTGTATCCTTCAGAAATTATAACCAATGGCAATGGTATCACGAATGCTGTCATCATGCGTTGATGAAACTGCCAGTACATATAATATATCATGTTGACCAAAACAAATGAAGCAATGGATGGGTGTGTCAGAGAATATTTGTATGAGCTCATCATGACTGGAAACATGGGTAATGACTAATTGACCATTACTAGGGGACCAAGAATATAGGATATATGATTAACACTATTTTATCTGAAGTGGAATCTTCTTCAATTTAATAAAAAATATTTTATTTGTCTTGATCCATAAGACAATCAAATAAAGACAATGTCAATGTCACCAAAATAAGTAACAGTTTCCATCACTCCGACGTTACACAAGCCTAAAGCCTTGCGTGTACAATGCGAGCTAGTTACATTTGAATATGTGTGATTACATTCAGTATTAGTTTGTACTTTAAGTCCCAAAAATAAATAAAACATAAACGGGGACATATGTTAGAAATTACCCTTTAGTAAACTCAAGACAATTGGTTGCTCATGACAGAGATGGAAAAGTATGTGTGTATGTATGTATGTATGTATGTATGTATGTATGTATGTATGTATGTATGTATGTATGTATGTATGTATGTATGTATGTATGTATGTATGTACATAAAGTTTTCAACACGTTATGACGAATACTGGCGACGCAGAGTTCCATCTTTGTTATGACTGTCTCAAGGATGCATGGATAGTTGTTCAATCTTAATGGTCGTTAATTCATTACACAATTTACCTTGATAATATATATGCTAACCGTTACCCTCTGACGAGAGAAGTGCTATGTGTTTAAATATTCTCAATGTTCACGTGTTTCTCCTTGTAAATGCTGATCTCGTGAGCCGACGCCTGCTGAACGCGAAAAAGGCATACTATTTAGACATCATCTTCCTGTTAAGGCGGGTTTTCAAAAGTGTTGTTAAGTTTCCAAAATACATCATCAAGGAATATAATCAAAATGGTTGATCATGGCGGCGAAGCTTATTTGGGAAATTAAGCCAGAATAGCGTTTACCGGAGGTACCTGATTTTTTTTATTAATTCGCCCCGCTGCAATTTGGTAGAGATAAATGTATTTTGCAGAGACGGTAAATTGAACCCCATATAAGCGTTGCAATAACTGTAAACTTAATGACTACATCAACGCGGCATCACTACCGGCATATCGTTTTCCAAGTCTGTTTTTTTATTTAAGTTAAGTTACTATTTGAATGTGATTGATGATAGCTGGATATACTGAGAGTATTAAATATGCGTTTAAATATAATTACTCCTATATTGCAGTAATTTCAGAGCAAACAACGTTTAATATTCAAGGGACAACTTTGAAGCATGCGAGATTGATAACTTCAGATTGGCTATCCGACAACTTCTTTTGTTGCATCCAAATTCCCTATAGTGTGGCTTGTGACAAAATAAACGCTCCATTTCATGATTCACGACACATACGACATTGTTACCTTCATATAATTATGATATTGATCAACACGTCGTGGTGATGCTGCAATTCAACGACCTATCAGTTCAAGCAATTATTGTGTTGCTACGTTCCTTCTACTTCTAAAGATGTGTTTATGAATATGTTTAAGTGGTTATGCTACTGCATAATAATTGATGCATCTAATAATCCATTAGTGTGGATTGTGACAGTAAACGTTCTATTACAAAATTCTCGACATAAATAACATATTTATATTTGGTTTGTGTAACTATCATGGCGATGACAATATTTTAAAGCTGTGTATATTCTCTTAAAGCTATGGGGAGCCACGAATACAACACATAATGCATACATATATTGGCATAAGCTTGACCGCACCTGTCTGAGATTGACCTGATCTTAAGGGTTTCATAGGTGATTTTAATAGTGTGGTCATGTATACTACCACTGAAGTGTTGTGAACGTGAACCAACGTCCAGCCTAACCGGGGCTGTTCATGTGTTCACGAGCTAGCACATCTACAGTTTTAGTTATCACAAGGGGCACAACATTCTTTCAGAAGAGGCTTATCATTATTACTCTTACAACTAATAGCACAATGCACAATAACATACTATCAGCATTTTTGAGCAAACATTAAATCCATCGATATGTGTTCGCTACATTTGCATGTATTTGTCGCATACAATTTCAACGTCGTGCACTGTAATTACCTGTGACCTCACAATGTGTTATCGTTGCTTAGATGATGTCACTGAGCAAAGCCATATATAGATCACTCTATGTTTGAACGAGTATGGCGCAAATCACGCTCACATTTGGATAGGCCACATATTCAAAACAGTGTCACTACTGCAGCACACAAGCATGTTCAAGCAAGATTGCCCACCGTGAGTGCTACCTTACTTACCAGAATGCACGCACGCACATACGCTGCCACGCTCGCACGAACACGAATGTTGATTATCTTTGGGTGCGTGCGTGTATCGCTGTCCACGTCGTAGTACAGGAAACACCTAAATATACACAACATGTGAACATAATGATGATTTGATGATTGATGTTGAGTAACACCGCGTATACGCCGGGTTGTATCGAAGGGTCATTTCGTGATTAAAACGATGAAATGGAAAGAAAATGGTATTATATCAAACTCATGGTTTAAATAACATTAAAACAAACATGGCGACTTGGAGATACCGGTTAAAACAAATATTTTTCCAATTTGTAATCCTATATACTGTTTATTGTCACAACTAGAACAATCACAGATACATTTTTTTTAAATTACTTTTAAATTAATGATGTATTATTTAGATTTAGTAAATCAAAGCGGACATTGAAATCGGCAATCATGTAGAGATCGTCTTGGAATTGTAAGGCGGTTTAATGAAAATGTGGAAATTAATAAACAAATATAATTGGGCTTTGTGTTTGTTGTTTCCAGAACTTGGCAACGTTTTATTAACTGACTAGCCTCTGTGTCATGGTCACTACAATGATATGGTGTTACGAGGCCTTATTCAACTACCCAGCCATTTTCAGTGCATTATCGTCAAGCCAACCTTTTTATATGCTGACATTGAGGTTTGTCACTGCCAGGGCGTGTGTCGTCCTCAATTGTTCTTTTACGTATCCAATTAAAATAGGACGGGACCGCAATTAACGTGATCATCCGAGTCACGAGAGATACACAGTCCCAAATATTAAGAACCAGGTTTTTATAACCAAACATACTCATAACCGGACCGGGTATTGAACTCTAGCATGTTAAGAGGATGTGCTAACAACTACACTAACACACCTCTCTATGGGGGACGGTAGATGTATATACAATTAGATCTAAAAAAAATAGGTGTGTTTCCGGTAAGCCGAGCCTACTTTAATTGAAATAGCAAATACAAAAATTGGGGTAGTTCTTTTTTCTTTTAATATTTTAATCAATATTCGTTTAGTTAATTTAGTAGAATTTATTTAAACAAAACGCGAATAATACTTCAATGCGTATAGCATGACATAATTGGTCCGCATACTGATTGGCGGATTTTCTGATATTTAACCATGATACATGTTAATGGTTGTTTTCATATGCATGGCAAGAGCCAAAATGGCAGAAGTTTCGACTGAATTAGTTTGCGTTATAAAATGCCAGAAGAAAGACATCCAAAACATTTATCATGCTGTCAAACGAAACTTTTGACAACATGTTAGAAAACTGTGCCTGTTCAACCAAACTGCTTCGTTGCATAATTTGATATATTTTGGTCAGAATAAATAAAAGATTGATATATAATTAAAAGTATCAATGGAACTTACCGTAAAATAACACAGTATTTCTAAGATTATCTTGTTATCATGGTTTCGATCATGCAAATAGCATATTATGCGTGACCTTTTCATAATACACTGTCAACTTGATCAGGATTATATATGTATTTTTGTTAAGACGTGACATAAATTTTCCATTTGTATGCAGGTGATTCATTTTATCCATTGTTTTGAACAGTTGCTGTAAATGTAGTTTGCTTTTCTTGGAATTGGAATATAAGGAAACACTTGTATTTGCTGGTATTTTCCGAGTCACCGTAGACATACATGGTACATTATTTTCCATTGTTTGATGATAAATCGACCCATGCCTGACATTGTATTGTGTTATTATTCCTATTCCATCATAGTAGAGCTATACTAACAACGTGTTAATTTTGCAAAAGTACTTGTTTTATTGTTATATTTCTGAGATTATAATTAAAGCAAAAATATCTTTCTATGAAGAACTTTGTCATTAATGCTCCATCCTCAAATCACGCGAAAAGATATGCATGTCATTATATCTGGACCCGTATTCACGATAGTTGTTAAAAAAAATCCCTACCTACCTACCTACCAGCACTACCTAATTTTTTATCAAACACACCTATGTTTTTAAAGGTCTAACTGAAGATTATTTGGTAAAAAAAATGGTTGTTTGCTTTTTAAATTGTAATGTAAGTTTTTCGTTTTACAAAATGAGTCCTACAATTTTTAATAAACTTTCACAGCACGCTATTTAACAAGATTGCCATCACGAACAAGTTCCAGATGGCAAGAGGACAAGGAAGCCATTGGTTTATCGAGAGATAAAAAAATTTATCAACTATGTGTAGCCCGCCCTTATCAAATAGATGTCAATTCTATTTGTAAACATATTCACACTACTAGCATTAACACAATCAGTTGGCAGTTTGTTCTATTTCTTTTATCACCCTCTGTGAGAAAGAGTACTTTCTCATGTCCCACCTACACTGCTCCTTAACTAATGCTGCTTTGTGTCCTCTGGTTCTACTGCCTTCTTTAATTTTGATAAACATATTCCTATCAACATCCTCATAACCGCTCACTATTTAAAACACTTCTATTTGGTCTCCTCTTAGTCTCCTGATCTCTAGTGTTGTCAAACCACATTGCAATAAGCGAATTTCCTAACTAAGGTCTCTCAAATCTGGAATCATTTTAGTTGCTCTTCGTTGTATTCTTTCTAGCTTATCTATGTCTTTTTTACACGATATGGCCTCCATGCTTCAATACAATATTTCAAATGTAGTCTAAATATTGCTTTGTACAGGGGTACAATTAGATGTTTCTCCTTATACGTGATAGTTCTCCTAATTAGCCCTAGAATTTGATTTCCTTTCGAAGCAGCAATCCCACATTGCTCTGAAACTTTCATGTCAGCATTAAATGTTACTCCTAAATCCTTTTCTTGTGTGGTTCTACCTAGTACAGCATCCCCCATTTTATATTCCTCGTCCATATTTCCATGTCCTATGTGTATACATTTACACTTCCCAAAATTGAATAACATTTGCCATTTTTCTGACCATTTAACTAATTTTTCTAGATCATCCTGTAAACTTTGTTTATCTGTATCATTAGTAACCTTTCTGAATACTTTTGTGTCATCTGCAAATTTGAGTACTTTGCTAGATATGTCATCCTCCAAATCATTTATATATATTAAAAACAGTATAGGGCCTAATACTGATCCCTGTGGTACCCCACTCAAAACAGATTTCCAGTTTGAAATCTCACCATCTACTATTACTCTCTGTCTTCTGTGTGTAAGCCACTTTTCTATCCAGTTGATTACATCATTGCCTATACCATGGGCTTTTAGTTTAAGTAACAATCTTTGATGTGGCACTTTATCGAAAGCTTTCTGAAAATCTAAGTAGACAACATCCACTGGTGACCCGTCATCTACCCACTTTGTAATTTCTTCTAAAAAACATAAGAGATTGGTTAGACATGACCTTACTTTTAGGAATCCATGTTGAGATGTATTTATTAATTTATGTTTTACGAGGAATTCCACCATGTGGTCTCTAATTAATGTTTCGAGTAATTTACATACAACTGATGTTAAACTCACTGGTCTGTAATTTTCTGGCTTCTTCCTCGATCCCTTCTTAAATAGCGGCGTAATGTTTGCTTCTTTCCATTCTGAAGGAACTATTCCTTCTTCTAGTGACAAGTTAAATAAGTTTGCAAGTGGTGTACTAATTTGATCAACAATTTCCTTTAGCAGTTTTGGTGGTATCCCATCAACTCCAGGTGATTTATTATCTTTCATCTTCTTAATTTTCTTTGCTATCATTTCAGGAGTTACAAATAACTGCCCTAAATGTTCTGATTTATTGCCCTCAAATTTAGTCAATGGAACTGGAAGTGAGCTGATATCTTCTGTGGTAAAAACTGAGCTGAAATACTCATTCAGGACCTCTGCCATTTGGAACCCATCTGAAATTATGTTTTCACTGTTGTTTTCCAGTGGTCCGACCTTATCTCGAACTTTCTGTTTACTCCTTACATAAGCATAGAAACTCTTGCTGTCATTTTTTATATTACCTGCCAATTTTTTTTCAAAGGTTCTTTTAGATTTTCTAATTTCAGTTGTAGCTAGGTTAAGTGCCTCTTTGTAGTTTGTGTAGTCTTCTACATTTCCAGTGTGTTTATAGACCTTCCACAGCATCTGTTTGTGAGCAATTTTTCTAATAGCTTCTTTTGACAGGTGTTTTTTCCTGGATCTTTTCCCTTGTTTTCTTAATGGAATAAATTTCTCAATAATGCCCTCAATCTCATATTTTAAACAAGTCCAGCATTCTGTTGCTGTCTTGTTCTTCAGCAAGTTATTCCAATCTATATTTGCTAGATATGTTCTCATCACTTTATATTTGCCTTTGTTGAAGTTCCTCCTCCATTGTTTTTTATATGTATTCCCTGTTTTTACTTTTATATTAAAATGGATTTGGTTATGGTCACTTGAACCCAAAGGTTCGTGTACTTTAACATTGTCAACTAATTCATTTTGAGAAGACAAAATTAAATCTAACACATTCCCACCTCTGGTTGGTTCCAAGACATGTTGAGTAAGGAAACAATCCTGTGTTAGAAGTAGAAACTGATGGTCGTCACCTCCAGCACTCTCTAATGATTCCCATTGTATATGGCCATGGTTAAAATCACCCATTATAACACATTCTCCCTTGCTCACCTCCCTTATCGCCTTTTGTAATTTTACATCTTCCTCTTGTCCTATGTTAGGACTACGATAAACTACTCCTATTGTTAATGTTGAGTTCCTGGTAACTATGTTACACCAAATTACTTCCACACTATCTGCTTCACTTTTCAGTGTAATTTCATATGCTTGGATAGATTCTTTAATATACAAAATTACTCCACCTCCCCTTCTTTCTCGTCTATCCTTCCTAAACATTACATAGCCTGTCAGTGCTAACTCAGCATCTACTATATCTTCATTTGCCCATGATTCTGTGATGCCTATTACATGAGGATCAATATCTGCTACCATAATGTCTAACTCACTTTTTTTATTTACTATGCTCCTGGCATTTAAGCATACACATTTAAGTTCATTGTCTGAAATTATTGGTGAACATTTCTTTGGATGTGTATTTGTAGTAGTACTCCTTTGAGTTTTCTCTGTCAGTTCCCCCTGCGCATCTAGTTTAAATAATCTATGGTACCTGTGCCCTCGTCGACAACTCTGACAAACTCACACGCAAGAACTGCAGCGCCCTTCCCTGTCAGATGAAGTCCATCTCTCATGAAAAAGTCACCTCTTCCCACAAAGTTTAACCACATGTCTACGAAGCCTACTCCCTCCTCCATACATACCTTCTGTACCTGTGTGTTGATCGCCATCCTTCTACAGTTCCTATATTCCTCACCCCTGCCTCCCATTATTGGTAATATCCCCGACAATACGATCTGCCCAACTCGTGCCTCTTTAAGTGTCTTGATCAACCTCCTGTACTTACCAATGATGGCTGACGTTCCCTCCTTATCTGCATTGTTCGTTCCCACATGCACGAGAACAGCACCTCCCGTGCCACCACCCATGACCTGTCCTGCCTTCTCTGCTATATCCTCTACTTTTGCCCCTGGTAGGCATACTGTTATGTCATCTCCTCTATTTACAATTTTATCCACTTTCCTAATGATGGAATCCCCCATAAATACCCGGGCTTTCCTCGCTTTCCCCTGTGATACTACATCAGCAAAGCTCCTTTCCTGTTGCACACTACTAGTATGCCCCCTTTCTCTCATATCATCAACCTTTACTGTCTTACCACCTGGCAATCCCTCTCCACTCACCCGCTTACCTCTCTTTTGTTGCATTCTCTGCCTTCTGTCATCTTTCTTCTTCTTACCAGCTTTCTCCCTCACATTGCCACTGCTCTCCTTGTTCTCCTCGGTCTCACCACCTCTGCTCTCCTCGGTCTCACCACCTCTGCTCTCCTCGGTCTCACCACCTCTGCTCTCCTCGGTCTCACCACCTCTGCTCTCCTCGGTCTCACCACCTCTGCTCTCCTCGGTCTCACCACCTCTGCTCTCCTCGGTCTCACCACCTCTGCTCTCCTCGGTCTCACCACCTCTGCTCTCCTCGGTCTCACCACCTCTGCTCTCCTCGGTCTCACCACCTCTGCTCTCCTCGGTCTCACCACCTCTGCTCTCCTCGGTCTCACCACCTCTGCTCTCATCAGTCTCACCACCTCTGCTCACTTCTGTCTCACCCTGCCCTGTCATCATCAAAATCATATGCCTTAGCTCAATCACCTGCTCCTGCAGATATTTCACTGTCGTACACCCCCTACACACGAAATGGAAATCATCCGCCTGCACCTCCGCCCACGAATTTACACACCCGGACTTTGCAAAGTCTATCCAGCTGTCGCAGCTAGAACATATCAAATTACGTTTTGCCTTTACTTGGCGTTTGCACGGCGCCATGTTAGAAATTAAATTTGTATTTGTTTATAATCCGTTTATAATCAATTTATACTAGGTAGTCTTCACAAAGACTGTTTTTGTGTTGTAATACACACTTTATAGTATGTTACTTATGTCTTAATTAAATTTACAGCTACTGCCTTGCAACTTACTTTCTATGTAACAGCTGACTAACAAAACGTAATATCGCTCGCGCTAACGAAATTTCAGTGACCTTATTTAAATAACACTGAATTACTACCTACGGCTAACTTTTAACAATAAATGTTGCTAAAACAAAATATTCAGGTTTTCAATATTTAATATGTACTAAATTATTTACAATAATATTATGTCTCGTATTATGTACCCAAGCAACTGACAACAACAAACCTTAATTATCTCTCGCGCTACCGAGTCTTCGGATATCTACGATATAAACTACCCTAAATTACTCATATAGCTAAACTTTAACAACAACTATTGACTAAATAAGGACTCTTGTAAGTTTATGTTTAATATACACGTAATAATAATACTTATCCTATCAATATTCCACGCTTTGGACAAATATCCAATCCACCAAATTCAATTCCGTGTTCTCCTCAAGATTTCCCAAGATGCAACACCAATATATATGAAGGCACTTGTCTAATATCCGGGCCCACCTCAATGTCGTCGTTCTTAACATTCAGTTTGTTTATGTGGCCATAGTGAACAACCTCAAACTAGGCATGTGTTGTAATTCAAAGAAAAACAGCAATTAAGAACATGTGGCACCGATTTTGTAGCCATAGGGTACACGCATAGACTAAGCGTGTGTTGTCCTTCCACGAAAAGCAACAATGCAAAACATACCTATGGCACCAATTACGTAGCCATTGTGTACACACACACACGCACGCACGTACGCACGCAGGCACACACACACACAGAGTGTTGAAAGACATGATCATCTACCTCTGTAGTTACGACAAGGGCCACAACCTTTATCAGAAGCAGCAAAACTCTTTATCATTGCGCATACTTCGAATAGACAGGTAGAGGTGACAGTCGACTGATTTGACACACAAATACATCATTACTTGCAGCATCAGATACTGATGACACAGATATGCAAATTAACCTGACAACCTCTCCAGCGTCTACGTCCCTCCTGCTTAATTCACCCCGTGATATGTGCACACGTCTCAATCCCTTAAGTTATTTTCCCATCCGTCTCATCGTTTACATAATTTCATACAATAAGCGAGTATGATCAGTTTGTGTTTATTTTCAATTTGTTCACCCCTCCAATACGTTTCTACACAAACAAATGAAAAACACTATAAATGTATATCTGCTGAAATGTTGCAATATTCACAGGTTCTACAATCTATTTGGCTGATTATCTTAAACCAATTTACTACAAAATGGACGCAGAATGATGTGAATGTATACGTGTTGCGAAAAACACACCACTGGCTTTCCCAAACGGGAACTGGGAACGTGTATGAACAGTAAAGAAACGAATAAAGTAATATGTTTGTAACGACATACCAAAACTGCATATTAATCACAGCTGTTTATTATTTTGTCCAAAAAAGGTGGCATTGAAGGGTGGCTACTGGCTAATATTGGTAATTTACACAGTAGTTACTATATTTTGCAGTCACGTATGTATCCATCCTAAGGTATCCCTACACAACAGGTATCCCTTCATGGGAGTGGACAGTCTTGGAATGGTGGAGTGGTTTATCTGATGAACGAGAACTGCGGTGGAAATGTCCAAACAATATCCATCTGCATTATAACGTAATCGTGTGTACATGGTAGCAGTGGCCTGAAGAAGTATGTTGTTATCCGCCTCTGACTTTTGAAATGCTGCTAGTATAGAGCATCAACTAATCAAGGCATCATTAGTACGGACGACCCGTGCGGCTAATAGGCATGGTGTCAACATGTTGCGCAAATATATCACATCGGTTTATCCTGGCACTAGGACCTTCCTTGTCTCACGCAGTAATCTTACAGGATTCTTTACACACATGCTCGCAGCAAATTATGCTTCCTCGACTATATTATCAACTGTGCCAGCTATATCGTACAGCCACACAATAGTTGGGTTGGTTGGCCTAGCAGGTAACTTCTACATTAAGAAATTGCTAGTATGAATACATAAATAATCACATAAAATTGATGTGCAAGTGCTAGGTCAACTTATCAGCGCTACTAAAGCAGTAATTCCTCTCAAAATCACCCTATTAAGTGTGGCCGTAATGTATATGCAAGCATTTAACGAATTCTTGAGAATCGGAGAATTTACTATACGGGCTGTTGTGCTGGTAGAACACGTAATACAAAGGAATGATTTAGAGATTGTGCCAGGGAACAGTGGCCTGAACAAAACGTCTATGCGACTCACGATTAGGCATGCCAAACGCTAACAGATTTGCAGGCCCATTGTGCTCGAAATAACTCCCAAGTCGACGAACTGCCCCGTGGCATACATATGTCGTTATTTACACATTCATAGCTCACCATCGGGACCGCCCTTTATGTGCGGCGACAACAGCCATATGTCAAGAACATATTTCGTGTTTCAACTGTCAGCATGTCCTTCACACGCAGGTTGCGACCCAATTCTTAATAAGTGTCACTCATGATGCGTAGGTGCCGCAACTATTGCCGCAACATGGGGATTACTGATAGGCTGATTAAAATTATGAGCATATGGAGATATGCAGCCTTTAGGCGCTACGTTCGCATTCCTATAATACAGCTATAAATATGTTCAGAACAAGTCACTCTGCTGGTGTTGCTGCTTGCCTTTGATACATATGTATGTACTCCTCGGACATTAGCATGTGTTATGGTTTGGCTTGCTCAGCCTGGTCTGGGAGTCGTACTGGTCCACTGATATCGAATACTGTAGACATGTATGTATTTCATGTACAGATGTTTGTTTGGACAAATTGTGCATGCATTGATTAGGATTCATGAGGAACTGGCTAAAAAAACTGGTCATGGATATAAGAAATCGCGCTCCTTTACTGTATGTGAACAATTAGACGGATGAGACAACAGGGAAGGAGACGCGTGACAGCTGTGAAGTAAGCAGGAGGAAATTGGACATGGGACAGATTCAAAAGTTCGCCTGCCTGGCTAAGTCGTAGCTGTCAAAAAGTGGTTTATAAGAAGAGTATGGATTTATCTGCTGTCCCTTTGTTCAGTAGCGTACGATAGTCTGCACAAATAGTGCTGCAATATAACGCCCGACAGTGAGTGATATTTGCACAATGCAAATGTGCCACCTGGTGACTAAGGTATAGCTACTTGAGTGAATTGAAACCATTACATTTGAGTGTAATTCCTTTGGTTCAGGTGATCAAATGCAATATGCGTAGAAGCGGGTTTATGTGAAGGATACAATGGTATCATTGTGAATCGCATTTAATGAAAGTATAAGAATTGTAATACATGAACTAGGGAGTTGTGGTTCTGCAAGCAAGCAAGGTGCGACAAACGAATTCACGAACCATGTATTGAGGTGCCGTAGTGGAACACACCCCGGTATATCCTCAACGTGTTGATATAGCAATACTTTCTTCCGTGTATTCCCGGAGCTGTGGCATTTCGTTGACATATAAAAACATGATACGAACTACGCCCTGATACAAGGTTCGCACTGTCAAGTGGGAGCTGTCATTATTCATACACTGCATGTAATGTATCAAATTAACACCGACGCCATACATTTTCAATGTACTGTATCACGGGTCTGGCGTCGCTAGCACTGGTGCATAGGTGTGCCAAAGCAAGCGACTGTCGCCTATATCTGTCGACACTTGTTTGTCGGTTACAAATTTGTTGTAACTAATACATCTGCCCATTTTCTACAATTTACGTATATGTCGGAATCATATGATCATTACGTCGCATTCTGAATCTGGACAACGTATTTCTCCATTTCTGTTGCATCAGATGCGACAAAGAAGTGAGCAACTCGGTCCGTCTAATTAGCATTACGTGCTGCCTACGACGTCATTAAAAAGTGTATTGACTGCAGATTGCTTCCAACACAAACTAGGTTTTAAGAGTCAGAGGTAATTGTGAACAAACGGGACACTTAATTGTTATAGTGATAAACGTTACACCTTTTTTTGTCCGACAAACGTGAACGAGTTTGGAAAGTAGTACTACCCATAAGTAATAGGAGAGCCTGTTTCGAATCCTTCGAAAAATACAAAGGCTTGAAATTTAGGGGTACAATCTTTTCACTAATACGAACTAAAATGAAGTGGTGGTTAATCAACATTTCAACAAACAGTATGCATTGAACAAAATCTACAATGAAATGTCAAGTGGGGAATGCATGGACAACAACAATATATTTCCTATTTTACCGTACATACAAAATGTTAAAATCAATTCGTATAAAAATGCATAACGACTAATTCTTGATGAGTTATTTGTGTCTGACAAATATGGATATTTCTTGGAAAACGTTTGATGTAACCCCGGTACTGCAACAAACAGGCGCGTACATGGCTATACGTCACTACGTAGATGGCCATACGTCACTACGTAGATGGCCATACGTCA
Organism: Lamellibrachia luymesi; assembly: GCA_009193005.1. Taxonomy (NCBI): domain Eukaryota; kingdom Metazoa; phylum Annelida; class Polychaeta; order Sabellida; family Siboglinidae; genus Lamellibrachia; species Lamellibrachia luymesi. Next base: position 242,123 of record SDWI01000781.1, on the reverse strand, counting down.
CTACTTAGATGGCCATACGTCACTACGTAGATGGTCATACGCTACTAAACACGTCCTTCCACATCAATATGGCAATCAGTTTTTTCCATTCAAAAACACAACCTGCCCCAACAAATTGAGTGGTCCATCGCTAATATGGCTGGCATATATCGTGGAGTGCAAGAACGAATCAGACGTCTGATACCCGGCTCCATCTACACTTACTGCACAATGTTATCTTGGATATGGTGTATGTCAGCAAAGAGCCACTAATTAGAAATATGATGGACACAATCCAGCAGAACACATTATCTTCAAACTACACAGTCAAGAGATTGCGTAGGTAAAGTTACCCTACCGAATGTCTTCTAAAGCAAAAAAAGTCCTACGGCGACGGGGGGGGGGGTGACAACGGGGACAGGTGGAGGTGCCGCTGAGGCATTACCACTGGTGCTTTCAGGCAAAGGGACATTCCGACAATTTAAACTCACAGTTAGTAAATTGCAACAATATTTTTTTTTATTTTCACACAAAATTAACTTCTCCAGAGAAACCATCTCAATTCCGCCAAACACCACTGACAATTGTCATAGAGCGAACGTGGAATACATGACAGCGCCAATGAAGTAATACGATGAAACAAATCCTTTGCGAGGATCTTCCCAAGTCAGCCGAACACAAATGTTCTTGAATCGATTGCTTTTGTCTGCAGCATCGATTGCGTAGTTGTTTTCAAACAACATATGCGCCGCCTAACGAGTGTCGACTTACCAGTTTATTTATTGTGTTTACTAATTAAACAATTACGTTTTACTCGGTCTGCATATATATATATATATATATATATATATATATA
>SDWI01000781.1:220088-232620 GCA_009193005.1 Lamellibrachia luymesi | reverse complement strand
TATATATATATTTATATATATATATATATATATATATATATATATATATATATTTATATATATATATATATATATCTCACCATCTACTATTACTCTTTGTCATCTGTGTGAAAGCCATTTTCTATACGTTGATTAAACGATTACCTATACCATGGGCTTTTAGTTTAAGTAAGAATCTTTAAAGTGGCACTTTATCAAAAGCTTTATGAAAATCTAAGTAGACAACATCCACTAGTGACACATCATCTACCCACTTTATATTTTCTTCCAAAAAAACATAAGATATTGTTTATAGATGACCTTGCTTTTAACAAGATTTAACAAGATTTGACATCCCAGCCAAAGGCCCATATGGCAAGTGGACAAGGAAGCCATTGGCTTATCGATAGTCCAACAATGTTCATCTACTTATAACCCGCCCTCCTGAGATATGTATCAACCTTGTTTTTAAACATATTCACGCTGCTAGCAGTTACACAATCTGTAGACAATTTGTTCCATTCATTTATTGTCCTCTGTGAGAACGAGTGCTTCCTGATGTCCAATCTACATTGATCCTTTACTAATTTTACCTTATGTCCTCTAGTTCTGCTATCTTTCTTGATTGATAAAAAAATATTTATATAAATACTGAAACTTTCATAACAGCGCTTATTGTAACTCCTAAGTCCTTTTATTTTACATTAGTACCCAGAACAGTATCTCCCATTTTATAGTTTACATCCAAGTTCCCATTTCCTGTATGTAGGCATTTACATTTTCCAAAATTTTACAACATCTGCTATTTCTCAGACCATTTCACTAATCTGCCTAGATAGTTTTGTAAATGTTGTTTATCAGTATTAACCTATCTAAATAGTTTTGTGTCATCTGCAAATTTCAGTTCGTTACTTGTTATACTGTCGTCCAAGTCATTGATATGTATATTAAGAATAATATAGGTCCTAATACTGATCCTTGAGGTACCCCTTTCAAAACCGATTTCCAATTTCAAACTTCTCCATCTACTGCAACTCTTTGTCTTCTGTCAGTCAGCCATTGTTCTATCCAGTCAGTTATGCTATCCCCTATACCATGGGCTTTTGATTTAAGTAGTAATCGTTGATGTGGCACTTTTACAAAAGCTTTAGAACCCATGTTGAGATATATTTATTAATTTATGTTTTGCAAGGAATTCCACCATGTGGTCTCTAATTAATGTTTCGAGTAATTTACATACAACTGATGTTAAACTCACTGGTCTGTAATTGTTTGACTTATACCTCGATCCCTTCGAATGGTTAATGGTTAATGGTTGTTTTCACGCCTCGACTGCAATATTTTGCGTTATAAAATGCCAGAAGAAAGACATCCATAACATTTACCATGCTCTCAACCGAATATTTTGACAGCATGGCAAACAAATATGCCTGCAGTATCGGATCGTGTAATTGTACAATGACACTAACATAGTATGAACAATGACCATTGATGTATGTACCAAATATATAAAAAAACATTCGGCACTCCTGAAACAAGTCAAAGAAATGCATACTCACGGCTGGCAGTAGCAACAAGCCTGGGAAGTCGCTGCCATCTGCCAAAACGTCCAGGTACTAAACTGCCAGAGTCCCTTGGAGGCTCCTTACTACAGTTCGGCCCCGGGAAGGCCAGTCTGCTACTACCGTGGTTGAGATGGTGCAGAAACTTATTACAAGTTTGATTTTGTGGGAAGTCCTATTGCATATTTAATTCATATATGCCTGTTTTTTTATTTATTATAATAAACAATACACAAAATTGTAAAATGAAGCGGTTTAGCTGACCAAATAATAATTGTTTTGATAACAATGTGATTTTTGCCATTTGTGTACGTTTAAACAATGGCCCACCTCAATTTCGTCGCTATTAACATGCAGTTTGTTCAGTAGCCACGCACAATGCATATTGAACTACGGAACATGTAAATCTTTAAACATGTTTTGCGTAAGAACGCATTTAATTGCATTTTTTGAAGCTAAAATTCGCATATTTAACCTGCACTGAGCACCACCATGCCCCTTTTATCCGTAAGATGGCAACACTGATACCGAGTTAAGTTTCCAACTCAATGTAGCCGTTACACACTTACAGGTTAAAGGGTTATTTTAGGCCGTTGCATATGTTGGTCCCCATATCCCAGGCTTCTCCAATATCGGTATCATCTGGTTTTAAATGGTGATATTGTCTTGGTGTTAACCACTGTTTGAAGAAGGCCATTCAATTTGTTACTAACCCTGAGCGAGAAGAAACGGTGCCTAATATGGAGCCTATCTCTCTGTTTGAATATCTTCGTTGTGTATCCTCTGGTAAGTCCAAGCTGGCTGCTTTCTTTGAAAAAATTAACTCGACGTGGTCCCATCCATTTAATATCTTGTAGGTTTCGATTAAGTATCCTCTCTGACGTCGGCCGTACAATGAATAGAGTATCAAGTGCCTTAGCATTTCATCAATGGCGAGTATGGCGATGTTAGGCACCATTTTAGTGGTCCTGCGCTGTACTTTCTAAGCTGTCGATGATTTTTGTTAGATATGGACTCCATGCCTGCTTACATATCTCAAGGTGTGGTCTGACGTACGCTCCGTACAGTGTTACAAACGACTGTCTATCCATGTGTTTAAATAATCTCTTCACCATACCGAGACCATTCCATGGTCTTCATTGAAGCTTTTTGGTTTGTATGTAATATAATGCACAATGCATAATGAACTACGGGACATGTACATTATTAATATTTGTTTGCGTAAATACACATTTAATGACCTTTTTCGCTAAATGAGTTCGCATATTTACCTAGTTTTAAGTGCCGCCATCTTGCGAATACGGGAGCAATATGGCGCTCAAAGCAGGCTAAATATGCGAATTCGAGCTTCGAAAAGGTGATTAAATATGTTTATACGCATATATTTTGCATGGTTACTATACATTTCGAATGTTAATTAAGACGAAATCGAGGTGGGCCTGGATTATAAACAAGCGATAAAATTAATTAACTGACTTCGTGTGCGAAATTCGTGAAATCTGCGTACCTCGCTTTTCAGAACAAAAACAAGCTCATACTTTAATAAGACGCATTGATGTTCATATGGTGGTTATATATGTTTTAATATAGCTAACATACAACGTGCTGCTTCGTATTGCAAACGGCGGATGTTCGACCAACCGCACCAGATGGCAGCACGTATCATTACACCCCCTTCCCACTTCCATAAAGTTATCTTATGTTATCCTAAACATATCTGGTTACAACGTTTAACTAACTCAACGTACTGGCTCTAAACCTTAACTAACTATTTATGAACTACGTGTTCACATGCCTCTGTCTTCACAAATTGTTATAATTAACTGGCTAAAAACTACATTGACTGCCCGTAGCTCGAATGCTTAACCAACTGTTTATCAAAGTACTTGTGTACATATCTTGTATATATCATATCAAACATATTGGGAATATCGCGGATTTGACATTGTGTGCTTGATATTCCACTGTGAAAAAAAAGTGTCATATTGTCAGAAACTACTTCGCATGACAAGAATTTGCTGTGATAACTGTATCAGCAGTAGTATTTGGCAGTTCTTTAACGGCCCGATATCGGCTGAAATAATCGGAGATGACCAAGTAGTTGCTGTCACCAATTTCAAATAGATATGTGCCTACTTTGATCCTTGGCGTTTAAGGTCTCTCATGCATGATCATTGGTTCCTTCACTTGTCGAGGTTGAAGTTCCTGACATAGCTGGCAACTGTTGCAGATATACTCAATATCCTTGTTGATGAGAGGCCAGAAAACGCCTTCCCGGGAAAGACATATGGTTTCTCTATGCCTTCGTGCCCTTCGTGTAGTTGTGCGAGGATATCACTTCGAAGCGACTCAGGTATAAAAACTTGCTTTCTTTTGAAGATGACTCCATTTTCAACTGCCAGTTTATGGCGATAGTTCCATAATTCACGCAAATTGTTTGGTACTTCTTGGCTTGTGTTTGGCCAAACAGTAAAGAAGACTTGGCTCAGACCGCTAAGAGTAGACAATTTCGAAACAGGCAGTTTCGTGTTTGATCTTACCTCGCTTTGTTGACGAAAAAATCATAATGTCCACATTGATGTTTTCGGTATCTTCCAGAATGATAGTGTGTTGGGAATGTCACCAACCTTGATTTTGTGAACTGCATCGACATCAAGTGATACGAACTTCAGCAATTCGCATGCTGGCAACCCCAGTATTGCAGGTCCTGTTACTTCGACAACATCACACGTCTGGCAATGATACTCGTTAAGGTCGTTTCGTCGAATGCTTAACTCGAAAGATCCAAAACATTTGATATTGTCACCTGTGTAGGAATACAGTTTGACACCTGGTTCACGCTGTAGGATATGTTCTGGTGGAATACTACCGAACATCTGTTTAAATGTTCGTAGTGGTAGGGTATTTCCCCCCTGATCCAGTGTATATATTTTTTTATCCGCAGAGGTCTCATCGTGATATATCACCACTGTAGCGAAAGCCTCTTCTCGGTGGACAGCATTGACTGACATGTCGCTTCTCTGGACTTGATTAGACATTTTCCCGTATGTGTTGTAGTTTTCATACTCTGAGTCAGAGTCACTGTCTGGATCAAAACGGACTTTATTTTGAGATTTCATATTCCTCCACCGGTTCTATTTCTGTGTCATTGTTTCAAAAATTCCTTTCCGACCTCTTGACTTTCCTTCCATCTTTGATGTTGGCTGTCTGTCTTGGTAAAATTAACTTTTTGGAATATGTCTTGAATTTCCACAAATATACTTCCAATGACCAATACATCCGCATGCTCGGCACATGTCTTTGTATGCAGGACATGATTTAGGAAGAGGATGTAGACCACAGTTGGAACAACTCGATCGTGTCACAACATTGACTGTAGTTCTAAAGGAGCTGACATATTTCTCAGAGATGTCTGCGAAGCATGTATCACCTCATTTTCATGGCCTCTTTCAATGACGTCGTTGACCAAGTACCCTTTAGGTTTTGATAACAGTTCTTTGCACAAGTATTCTACAGGAGTAGATACTATGATCATTTCAATCAATCTCTCATTCAGTTCATTTTTTTTCAAATTTACAATTTATAGCCTTTTCACGGAGTATTGATACAAAGTAAAGATTTAACAATATTTAACAATATTTGCCATCCAAGCCAAAAGGCCAGATGCCAAGTGGACATGGAAGCCTTTGGCTTATCGAGAGTTCATCAGTGTTTGTCTACGTATAACCCGCAGTCCTGATATATGTGTCCAACTTGTGTTTAAAAATGTTCACGCTGCTAGGGTTTATACAATCCGTAGATAATTTGTTCCATTCATTTACTTTCCTCTGTGAGAATGAGTACTTCCTGACATCGAATCTACATTGATATGTTACTAACTTTAATTCATGTTTTCTAGTTCTGCTATCTTTCTTGAGAGAGAAATAACATATTTATATCAATATTTTCATACCCATTCAATATCTTAAAAACTTCAGTCTGATCTCCTCTTAACCTCCTAGAGTCTCTAGAGTTGTTAAATCACATTCTGTATGGCGTTCTTCATAACTAAGGTCTCTCAGTTCTGGAATAATTTTAGTTGGTCTCCTGTGTATGCGTTCAAGTGTAACTATATCTTACGATATGGTATATTTACGCAGGTATAATTAGCTTTTTATCCTTATAAGTTGTGTTTCTCCTAATCAACCCAATAATTTGATAACCCTTTGAAGCTGCAATACCACACTGCTCTGAAACTTTCATATCAGCGCTTATTGTAACTCCTAAGTCCGTTTCTTTTACAATTGTACCCAGAACGATATCTCCCATTTTATAGTTTACATCTAAGTTACCATATATTGTATGTAGACGCTAACATGTCCCAAAATTTTACAACATGTGCTATTTCTCGGCCCATTTCACTATTCTCTCTGGAACGTTTTGTAAATTTTGTTTATCACCATCAGTGTTAACATTTCTAAATACGTTTGGGTCATCTGCACGTTTGAGTACGTCAGAATGCATTTGGATCTTTCTTGTCATCGTCGGGCAAACACGATGCCAGTATTCTTCTCATTCCTTCATCTGCAAATGGTATTTTAATTTTTGCTGCTTGATTGTGACGGTCAGTGACGTTCTGATCTTCGAAATAGAATTACATTCTACCCGTACATGCTCTGGATGCGTCAGCCACGGGTTCGTGGCCCCAGTTCATAGTAGGCATTTTTGTTGTAGCCATGTTCGTTCAGGTACGGTAACGGTATTTTAAGGTTTCAACGCGCGTTCAAGAACTAGTCTATACTAGTTGAACGAATTAGTCACATGGTCTGCTACATCTTGGTAGCTAATTTTTACCGCCGTCACCATTTAATAAGATACATCGATGTTTATTTGATGGTTATGCATGTTTTAATATGGCTAACGTACATCGTACCTTCGTATTGGAAAATGTGGATGTTCGATCAATCGCACCAGATGGCAGCACGTGTATTTACAGATGCCTCTCAATGTCGACACAGTCCGGTTACATATTTTGAAAAGTTGGTGCGTTCTTCAGAAAAGCCACTACAGCGAATTCAGGGGTCATACGACAGTTACACGAGGTGCAGCGCTGATGCAGACGAACGAAATCTCTAAAATAAGCAATTTAGCCAATTTCATTGATTTTATTTGCATATAAGTAACTATATTCAGACACAATATGGACACGTCTGAAATTTATATACATGTGAATGTATTATTGGTATTGTTCGCAGTTACTGCCAAATTCGCTATAATTAGATTATAATTTCGAATTTTAATTTGGGTCGACATATTGACGGTAATAAAACTAAGATGACGTAGCTACGGAAGAAGCGAGCGACGAGTGAGTGAGAGTAAACGCATGCGCGTTTTTTTCTGTTCAAATTCCACACAGGTATATTATCGCCGCCATTTTCACACCATTGGCGTCACGGAGCTCGAGGGTGTGACGTTATTCGTATGTTACAAGTAATTGCGGACGCTTTATTTATTTTGTTAACTCTTTCGTGATAATTGTAAATGATTACATTATGAAATGTATAATAGATATGTATTTAATTGCACCATGTTCTTGATTTTAGTTGTAGTGAAAAATAGTTTGGAGTCATGACAACTTGGGTATTGGGAGGGGAGTAATATATCTAGAGTTGGGGGGATATCGTACGACATCTTCCCCATGGGAGGAGCTATCCATGGGGGAAGATATAATCGTACGCCTGACAACTCATTAATAGTCCCATAACTGAATAACCTCGATTATGGTGTCAGGCTAACAGCGCTGAAGCTGCCAAACCTTTATTGTGGAATATAAAGAGGATACATGAAAACTTCCCACACATGCGCACAAACAATAGTCAAGACCAGCAAAGACGTCACTGACTAAGATTGGCTACATAAGCTGAAGAGGAAGGATGAGTTATTTAAATGTTCTTGCTGAAGTTGCATTGAATGAAACTATTCAGTGTGTCATATTACGTTACTGGTGGATATGATTCTGCTTCTGGCATACTTTTTCACACTTTCACTGCATGCACATAAATACTCGTGGTGGAAGAAGCGCGTGTTACCTTCTCTCGGTTCCTACTGTGGAGCACGACAGTAAACTATGTTGTTGTGTGAACTGAAAAACTGCGCGCATTGATACTATCTCATAAGCCGTGCATATTTTTTAATAATTGGGGGCTTGCTGCTAGGCGAAGTAATATATTGCCGACACGAAACGGTAAGAGCACGGTTTTGTTACCCTAAATTGAGTCCTTACCCATGTGTCCAGTTATGATGAACTCATATAAATACTCTCTCACACCCCTTATCCATCCATTTATTTTATTTGGTCAAAATGATATATGACATCTACTATTAGTCTCATTAATGCCTATTGACAGATTTCGTGATCTAATTGCACTGCCGTCACACTGCAAATTATACACATACAAAAGTATATCACAATTGCGCTATAAATTACTTCCACACACACCTACCTAGGTGTGTGTCGTCCTTCAAAGAAAAGCAGCACACACACACACACACACACACACACACGCGCGCGCGCACACCACCACCACCACCATCTCCACCACAACACACACACACTCACACACACACACAAACACACACTCACACACACACACACACACTCACCACCACCACCACCACCACCACCACTACCACCACCACCACCATCTCCACCACAACACATACACACACACANGTGCTTTGTAGTTCAAATTAATCTGAAAGTTTTCTTGGATGTCGACGTGAGGCAGTCGAACGTGAACAATCGGAATCAGTTAGAAAAGTTCCAATCTAAACTATACTGATACATTATGTCCTAAAGGATTATTATGTATGAACAAACTGAATATTGCAAAGGTGTTTAAAAACAAGATCATGTAATAATAAACAATATATTATTATATTTTAATTAACCAAAATGTCAAATTGTCACGTACCTGGAAAATGATCGTCTGTATGTTTGTGTCGTTGCACTGTGAAGACTATACAGCAAACATCGTATCCTTGCACATAATAACAGCGATATCACGTGACTCAATAGCAGATGAATAACCAATGGGCTTGCGTTTTCTGCTTTGGTCACCTCCCTTAAATAAATGTCACGCCCATCACATCAAGTCGAAACACCATGACACATTATCACAATAAGTTGCTCTAAAATTGTCTGTTATTGCACCACGAATATTGCGCCATGGTTGTCCATTGAGAACAGTGCGTTGATTGTATACATTGTATATTTGTATATTGTGTACATTGTATATTACTACTGGGTCATTTTTAACATATGTCCCCACTTATTTTGCCATTTTTGTATATTCTAATATATATATAGGTTTCTGTCAGGTAAAATAGTATCAATCATACATAAATTGTTTTTGGCTGATTGCTTTCCCGAGAATTCGAGTTGGTGCTGGAAGGATAAGGTCTGCCTGGGAGTAAAGTATAATGCAAATAATGCCAGGGGGTGGAGTGGAAAGCGCTACATAAGAACTGGTTTGTTTTTTATGTATTAAACCAATGTCACACAATGTTGTATTAAAATATCATTGCATTTTGACAACGAACGGATAAAGTAACGTTAATATTAAAAGCTATTTAATTAAGCACATTGCGAGAATACCAATATAAAACAGATCGTTAATTGGCATAATCTTGGAAACTCCTATTTGAAATGTCGTCTTCAGTAAATGGCAAAAAGGAGCAAGTTACATTTTTATTTCCGTAACTTGCTTCCTTCTGTCAATGTCCTTTGTGATTACATTTGTCATATACTTACTTTTTGTCACTGCAATTCCAATGGTGTTATATATGCTATTATCGTATAGGAACAGCAGAGGATAGGGTTTGCTGCTTTCAACACAATTATGCAAACATCTGAAAATTGGCTTAAATGTCACTTGCTCCCTTTTGCCATTTACCGGCAGATCAAATGTCAATAAATTACACGCGAACACGTATACATGTGTAGGTCATGTTTGCATAATATTGTAAGTACAGCCGTACTGTGTCTGTGTTAACGACACATTGTCTCGGCATCAGGCAGCCGTACTGTGTCTGTGTTAACCGGCGAAGGAAATTACTAGGACAGTTCAAGTCTATATTTTTTGCATGGAAAACCAGCATAAAATACATTACATTCAAACATTATAGTTGCTATACTTATATATTATCTCTCAGTGATGTTAACTGTCATTACACGCGACAAATATGCCTACAAATAATATATTGCATGCGTTAAATCATAGGATACCCCTTCTGTTCCCCGACTTCGCTAGTTCAAAATAATGCACCAGTTAATGGGAAGGGTGTATTGATTTACATAAGAATTACATAAATTCACTCAACCAATTGTATCAATAATTTTTTTAATTGGATGTTAGCAATACCTAACTATGTTGCTTGGAAACCATTACCAAGATGTGATGACATATCTTGCCATGTGCTATCTGAACATGGTGTGAGCCTCAGGAACCATGGGTGGCTCAAGGTGCCCCACCCGCAATGTTTTAATAATGCCTCAGTCAATTTAGGTTAACCAAGTTAACAGTAAGACCTTATGCATTCCGGCCCGGACCAGTTTTGGCGCCCAAATCTGATCCGGCCGGAAGGATTTTGGCGTGACTGAACCCTTAACCGAGGTTGCGCACGAACTCGCTGTTTTTATGTAATTGTGATCTGTGACTTGGATGGGACGCAGCGGCGGTTGATGTGACATTTTGATGGATAATGCACGTGTCGGCATTACTTTTTTGATATTGACATGGTGGTGCCCCTTCGGAATAATTGACTAATGTAATTTTAATAATTTATGTATGTGATTTAGTCCATGTACAGCATCGTTTAAAGTAACATTATATTTTACAATATTACCATCGCAACTAAAACTTTTTTGCTGGAAATGAGGTGCAAATTAACTTTGTTATTTGAATGAACCAAACTACAATGCACTCCGCTTAACGAAATCACGGATCACACAATTATCCTTTTAATCGAATCAACATGGCTGGGACGGAATAATTTCCTATTGACTTTGTGTTAAAATGCACAACTTGACACATTTGTTTTATGTCCCCGCTTATTATATTCAGATGCATGAAACATATGAATGTTTATCTTTGTAGCATGATATAGCAAGGTTTGTATCTGAACAAAAACTATGGCTTTTTGATTATTGGTCAATGTTAGTGATGAAAAAAAAATCGATACATTGTTTAGGTAAAATATTACATAAACTGAAATAGTATTGATTTTACGAGCAAAAATGGATAGCTTGGTAGCTCATAAGTGACAATCATGATAACAATGTTTACCAAATAGGTGAACGCTTTTACGAATATGGTTAGAAAACAATGTTTACGTCTTCCCACCTTGTATCAGCGTCTAATTTATGTTGCCGTTGCCAAGCAACCTAGTCGATGTTATATGCCAGAGGGCACTACATATACACTGGCGACATCCAACTGTTTATGCAATTGTGGTTTTCCCATCGTAGATTTCACGCGTAGCGTTGCAAACAATTGTACGTAGTAATTAAAAAACTAATTCGTAGGTATAAATTATATGTTTTCTACTATGATTAATATAAACCACAAACATAGTTAAATGTCATGGGCCAGATGGCACCACGTTCTCTCAAACGGTATACGTACCGAAGTATTCGCCGCGCGCGCGCATGGTTTGTTGGAAGTTAGCGTTTGACGTAGCGAACACTTGATTTATCGTATAAACCACTAAGAACCCTCGATATACGGGGTATTTAAAAAAATAAAGGCGTTACGTTTCATTCGTGAGATCGTAGATTATTCCCTGAAAGCTTGGCGCCCGAGGTGCAAGCCATCTAGGGGGAAAACCTTAACAAAACCACATACAAACATACGCTAGCTCGATAGTTAGATTAATCGCAACGCAGTCCTCGCGAGATTTATGTAACTACGTTGCGATTGTCTTCTTAATAAGATAATATGTTGGTCGATAATTCCAATTAAATAAAATGTCGCAACTCATCAATTCGATTTTTTTTCGTTAGCCTCATTTCAAATACGTTTTGCGAAAAAATCAAACCTAATATCCACAACCACACGCCAGCTCGTTTGTGCCAAGTTAGTATGTTTTGTGTGAAATCAGCAGACGAACTATTAATTGACTGAATATGTGGTGTAGCGTTAGTTGAAGTGAAAAGGAAACTAAACTCTTTTAAAATAACCTTTGGTGAAATTTCGTAACTGTGTCATGTGATCGACGAGAGTATGGAAGTCAAGCCCATAATCAGCATCGGCATTGACCCGCACAGTGTTTAACATATTATATATTTCGATCCTTACAAAATAAACAAACAATTCACACACTGCATATATGGGCATCGACGAACTGGAATTCTAAGATGACGTGACAATTTATATAACATACATATGTAAAAAAAAGTTGCTGAATTAGTTGCAAAAAAAGTGGCTAGAAAGTGGTTTTATTGAATTAAACATAATTAAGTATAATTCAAATAATACTATTATCTTTAAATACAGTAATATTTATGCAACACCGTGAAACATAGCACCACTACAGGTCAATTGAAAATTGGACATGGAACAAGTTCAAAGGTTATCCTGCCTGATGATGTCATAGCCATAATTTCTTGTCTAGGTTCACTTGCACTGGCGGCGTCATTATTCATACACTGCATGTAATGTGTGAACTCAACACCGACGCCATACATTTTCAATGTACGGTATCACGGATCTGGCGCCGCTAGCAAAGATGTGTCAAAGCAACCGACTTTCGCCTATTCCTGTCAAAACTTTTTTGCTCATTTTCTACAATATACATATTCGTCGCAACGTTCTGAAGCCGGACAACATATTTCAGCCTTCACGACAAAGAAGTGGACAGTTCGGTCCGTCAAATTAACATTACATTACACTATTACAACTTCATTTAAAAGTTTTTTAACTGCAGACTGTTGCCCACGCGGATGATTTTTA
>SDWI01000781.1:203665-217338 GCA_009193005.1 Lamellibrachia luymesi | reverse complement strand
AAAACCCAACATAATATTGCCCTTTTTTTTTACCTCTCATCTGATTAAAAGTATTATTATCCCAAGCATCGCCGTATCGTATAAGTATTACTTTATAAAAAAATATAACAATATTACTTGATGACGTGTATTTCATACACTACATGCAGTGTATGAATATTGACGCGTCCAGTATAAGTGAACCTAGGCAAATACTTGTGGCTATAACATAACCAGGCAGACGAACCTTTGTACCTGTTCTATGTCCAATGTCGTCCTGCTTACTTCACTACTGTCACGCGTGCAACCATCTCCTTCCCTGTTGTTACTTTCTCATCCGTCTCATTGCTTACATGTAAATTAGAGGAGCCTGATTTGCTATGTCCATGATCAGTTTTTCGCCAATTTCGCCACCCCTATAAAGCATATTTACTCCCACGTACCATACAAATAAATTAAAATCCCTCTAATTTTTGATCGGCTAAAGTTTCATAACAGACAAGTTATAAAGTATAAAATATATACAGATGTCATATACAAGGTGACTGTTCGCATAAATCTGTTGCGATCCCATGCATCACTTTATCGTATAATTATTACTTTATAAAAATATAACACTATTATTTGATGGTACACTTGATTTTGTTTAGATTCACTATATGGTAACCGTTTTCTAACCACTTTGCTTTTAACTAAGTTAGCTACTTATTTATATGTATATGTTATATAACATTATCACGTCATCAAAAAAACATTGTTCGTCGATGCCCAACTGTGTAGTGTTTGATCAGTTTATGTAACATCCGCAATCGATTTCTTTTAAATGCATTTTTTTCAAGTCAGCACAATAAATTACTTTAGTCGTTAGATCTGGTAAGGTTCAAAATAGTGGATATCCAAATTGATAAATGCCGGTGACTTCCATAATCTCGCCGATCACATGATAGAGTTACGAAATTTCACCAATTAGCATTTCACCCAATGTTACACCAAACATTAAGTAATTTAATAGTTTGTCTGATGATTTCCACCAAAAAAATAAATACAATATTTGCATAAATGAGCTGGAATGTTGTTGTGGTTACTGGGTTTGATTTTTCGCACAAACATTTTGACATGAGGCTAGCAATAGCAAAAATTCGAATTGAGGAGCTGCGGCAATTTATTTAGTTGGTATTCTCGACTAACAAATTATCTTATCAAGAAGAACATCGCAAAATAGTTACATATATCTCGCGAGGACTAACATTGACCTATAGACAAACAGCCATATGTTTTTTTTCAGTTAAAAAAACCCAGTTATTTCGTGCTACAAACATAAAAATACATATGTTTCTGTAGATAGCTGTAGATACAGCGCGAGAGGTATATAAACAAAGCACTGTATATTGCCAGGTACTCATTTATGCAGCAGCATGAACTGGGAAAACGTGGTGCAAAGTAAATTGCCCAATAAGAACGAGAACGACCGCTTTCTATAAAGTCAAGTGAGGACTTCATTGTCTCTCCCTCAATAAATATAACTTTGAAATTATAAACAATGGCAATTATATCATAAATACTCTCATTAGGCATTAATGAGATGATGGTAGATGTCATATATAAGTTTGAACAAATCAAATAAAGGAATGGATAAGGGGTGTTAGAGAGTATTTGTATGAGTTTATCATAATTGGATACATGGGTAAGGACTAATTAACTTGGTAAATAATATGTCAACTGAATATTTAGCTGGTTCCCTTTCGACATGTTAGGGTAACAAAACAGTGCACCTACCATCTCGAAACGGCAATCGACGACTTCGCCTAGCACCAAATTATAAAACGAACAAACAACATATGCGCGGCTTACGAGATAGTGACAATGCGCGCAGTTTTTTTCAGTTCACACGACAACAAAGTTTGCTGTCGTGATCCACAGTAGGAACCGCGAGAAGGTAACACGCGCTCCTTCCTCCACGAGTATTTGTGTGCATGCAGTGTAAGTGTGAAAATGTGTGCCATAAGCAAAATCATATCCATCATTAGTAAAATAATATGACACACTGAACAGTTTAATTTAATGCAGCTTCAGCAACAACACTTCAAAAACTCACCCTTCCTCGTTAGCTTTTGTAGCCAATCTAAGCCAGTGACGTCTTTGCTGGTCTTGACAATTTTTTTGTGCGCATGGGTGGGAAGTAGCCATATCTCCTATTTATCTTACAGAGCCGTTAGCCTGTCATCATTCTCAAGGTTCTTCAGTTATGGGACTATTAATGAGTTGTCTGACGTAACAGTAGATATTTCCCCCTGGATAGCTCTTCCCAGGGGGAAGATGCCCTATGATATATCCCCCCACTCTTGATATCTTACTTCCCTTCCACTAACCAAGTTTTCATGACTCCAAACTATTTTCCACCACAACTAAAATCAAGGGCATGGTGCAATTAAATCAATATTTATTATAAATGTTATCACAAAATCACAATAGATTTCACGTGCGATACATTACAAAATCAATTTCATCACTTTTAAAGTGATGAAACAAATCACTTTTAAAATAAGGCACAAACTTGAGTACATTAATGCTTTACGTGTCTACTCCGATCACACACACTTCCGACCCGCTTCGCTGCACCATTATTGGCAGTCATTGCAAATGACACCGATGAGACACTTTCTGTGGCAGGAGGACACACTTCTGCATATTAACAGCCAGAAATCCCCGACAGGTGCAGACGACTTTCATCGTGCACTCCTTCTGTGGCAGGAGACGGCAGTTTTCATAAATTGGGAACGTTGTGTTGTCTTTGCAAACAAGTGGCCATATGCTTTCTCAACATTTTCACATCAAAGTTGAAGGCACGGCGTTGGCCCCACAATTATATTGCCTCAGCAATGGCCATCAACCCACAGTCAGTTGTGTTGCCCTCTCTGGAGGGTTCATTTGATCAACGAGAACTGTGGTAGAAAGATACATCTATATTATAACGTAAACGTCTACACATAGTTACAGTTGCCCTATGAAAGGACGTTACGTAATTCGTATCTGCCGTTTCTGAATAATGCGCTTGATATAGTAATTTTTTTATGATTCACCAACAATAAAATAACTTAAATGCTTCAATGCACCACTTTATAAATAATAATAATAATAATAAGATAATTTGTAATAATTTTATTGTTAAAATACTGTTAACTATCATGAATAAGATTACTGGGATAGTCTTAATTAAATTGCTATGAGTAGAGAACAACATTTACCTGGAATATACACTAATTTCCGATGCGAAATATATGTGTCTTTTGTCGACATTTGAAGCTGGCGAGATTGTCACAGCTTTTTAATAAAGTTAGGTAAAGTGTTCCACAGGGACGCCGCAGCCATTATGACCGAGCCGTCCCCAAACTCATCGGTCTGTTCTGGAATCTGCCGGCATTCCCCAATGCCGCAATACATCAATCCACCAACGAAGCTGTAGCTCCATATTGATACTGATGATATGACGCGTGTAGACCTCTTCCTTAAATAGGAGTAAGGACATTTTAAAAGGCTTGTGATCAAAAGATTTTTGTCTGAGAAGTGGTTGAAATTATTTATTTATTGTGTACTGTGTGTGGTTACCAAGCAAAATAAATCAAAGGTAAATAAACTATATTGCGAGGACACATTGACAACGTGTGTAAGCCAATATACAAAGGCGGTTCCTTGAAACTTGTATTCACAACATTGGGGTGTTGCCATGCTGAGCAACAGCTCCGAAGATTATATACTTCAGTGACTTGAGAAGAGAGCTGTGTGTTGTTGAGGCAGCTGACCATGATTAACTCAGTGCCTTGAGAAAATAGCTGTGTGTTTTGTTGTTGAGGTGGTCGATCATTATTTACTCAGTGACTCAATGAGAGACTTATCATGATTAACACATAAATCACTTCATATAATTCATTAATTCATTCATTTGTAAATTTATAGTGTAATAAAAAAAAAAACACGCACAATGTTCTTGCAGAATAACATATAGCAGAACTTATTCTGACTCATATTTGCTAATTATAAACTTTCTTGCATAAGAATATACATACACACATTTAAGGGGAATAAGATATCCAAAGATATGCTTACCCTATTGTATTATCTCCCTGGGGAAATACTCCTTCCCCGGGGTAAGATACACTAGGGGGTGATATCCAGGGGAAGATACCCAGCCACACCGTCATCGCTAGCCTCGACGGCAGTGGTGGAGGAGAGGCAGGTTAGGGATATCTACTTACTAGATAGAAACCGACCCAGTCGTACACAATTTTGCCGAAACAGTCAACGCATGTGAGAAGGAAAATGACGCGTCCGCACTTATCATATACGAATCACGTCACATCCTCGTATTCCGGTGACACCAACGGTGTAAATATGGCGGCGATAATATACCTGTATGGAATTTAAACAGAACAAAATGCACATACATTATACATAATAAACATTATAAACTGTATAAGTTTATAATGTATTCGAGAAAGTAGATTTGACCAAGACAGACAACCAACGACAACAATGGAAGCAAAGTCAAGAGGTCGGAAAGGAAGATTCGAAACAAAGACACAGAAAAAGAACCGGCGGTTGAATATGAGATCTCAAAATACAGTAACACTGAATCAGAGTATGAAAACTACAACACATACGCGAACATTTTCAATCCAGTCCGGAGAAGCGACATGTCAGTCAATGCTGTCCACCGAGAAGAAGCTTTCACCACAGTGGTGATATATCACTATGAACCCAAAGTTAAGGGACTTCTGCGGATAAAGATATACACTGGATCAGGAGGAAATACCCTACCACTACGAACATTTAAACATATGTTTGGTAGTATTCCACCAGAGGAAATCCTACAGTGTGAACCAGGTAGCAAACTGTCTTCCTACACAGGTGAAAATATCAAAGGTTTTGGAACTATCGCCATGAACTGGCAGTTGAAAATGGAATCATCATCAAAACAAAACAAGGTTTTATACCTGAGCTGCTTCAAAGTGATATCCTCGCACAACTATACGAAGGACACGAAGGCATAGATATACCAGACGTCTTTACGTGAAAGCTTTTCCTGGCCTCGCACCAACAAGGATATTGAGAATATATGCAAAAGTTGCCAGCTATGCCAGTAACTTCAACCTCAAGAGACGTGGAACCCCAATGATCAAAGTAGACACAACTATATTTGAAATTGATGATCGCAACTACTTGATCTTCTCTGACTATTTATGTCGATATCCGTTCGTTAAAGAACTGCCAACTACTATTGCTGGTACAGTTATCACAGTAACAAAGGGAACTGTCAGCATACTGGACGTGCCATGAGCAGTAGTTTATGACAATGGACCACAGTTCTTACACTGATATCATGATTTGTATTAACAGTGGAACAAGTACACAACGTCAAATCCACGATATCCCCAATCAAATAGCTTTATCGAAAAACAGATTCGTTACATCAAAACAATCATAAAGAAATGCCTCAGAATAAGAGGATATGTCAACAGAACGTTACTCAATGTCCAAGCGACACGACTAGACAATGTGTTACCCAGTCCAGCCGAACTGATGTTTCGACGACCAAGGACAAAACCTCTTCCATGTCGTGTTCAGATGGCACACGAAGAGTAACTTACTTACATCAATTAGTCAGTTGCTCGAGAGAAAATATACGCCGATCAACATACCAGAGAAAGGCTCCATTGTTAAACGGACAGCAAGTGCGTGTACTGAAACTGTCCAGTCCATAACGCTCACGAGCCCATTGAACACGCAGGGAGATGTAGCTAGACTTACGACTAAAGCATGTGGAGAAGGTAGAAAGGAATCGGTGATGACTACATGATCGGGCCATGTGGTTTGTCAGCCACATCGATATCAACTGTAATGCATGGATGTAATAATGGGGGAATAATGTGTGAAGGCATGTACACAAGTAATTTGATGAACATTTGGTTAAGCATTCGAGCCACTGGCATTCAGTGTAGTTTTGAGCCAGTTACAGTGATTATAATGTTTTTTAAGACAGGGCCATGTGAACACGTCATTGATAAATAGGTAGTTAAGGTTTAGAGCCAGTACGTTCACTTATTTAAGCGTTGTATCCAGATAGTGTTACGATATCACAAGATAACTTTATGGAAGTGGGAAGGGGGGTTAATCATATGCGCTGACATCTGGTGTGGTGGGTCGAACATCCACCATTTGCAGTACGAAGGCACGATGTACGTTAGCTATATTAAAACACGTGTAACCACCATATCAATAGCGAAGCATCTTATTAAAGTAGCAGCTTGTTTTGTTTCCTGGAGAGCGAGGTACGCCGATTTCACGAATGTCCCACACGAAATCAGTTATTCCATGTTAACACTTCGATTTCGACGAATTAAACATTAATTATGTTCAGTATCCATACACAATGCATGCTGATCTACGGAACATATAAATTATTAAATATGTTATATGTAAAAACACTTTTAAATCGCCTTTTTGAAGCTCGAATTCGTATATTTAGTCTGCTCTCTGTATTCCAAAGATGGCGAAAAAGGTGATTAAATGTGTTTTAGCGCGCAACATGATTAATAGGTTACATGTTCCGTAGTTCAATATGCATTGTGCATGCTATTACATACATGCCATCAAGCTTCAAAGAAGGCCATCCAATTTCTCGGTATGGTGAAGAGATCGATTAAATGCATCGATGGATAATCCTTTATAACACTGTACAGAGCGTACATCAGACCACACCTTGAGATATGTTTGCCGGCATGGAGCCCATATCTAACAACAAACATCAACAGCTTAGAGAAAGTACAGCGCAGGGCCATTACACTGGTGCCCAACATCGACAAGCTTGCCTATGATGAAAGACTAAGACACTTGAGACTCTACTCACTGTACGGTCGACGTCAAAGAGGAAACTTAATCGAAACCTACAAGATATTAAATGGATGGGACCACGTCGAGGATGGATACTACTTCCAAGAAAGCAGTCAGTTTGGATTTACCAGAGCTATTCAAACACAAAGCTATGCTCCAGATTAAACACCGTTTCTTTTCGCTCAGGGTTAGTAACCAATGGAATGGCATTCTTCAAGCAATGGTTAATGACAACACAGTTTCACAATTTAAAACCAGATGAGACCGATACTGTAGTAGCCTGGGATATAGGGACCAACAAAGGCCGACATCATAAAATAACCCATTAACCTGTAAGTATGCAACGGCGACATTGAGGTGGACCATTAACTCGCTATCAATGTCGCCATTTTGTGAATAAAAGGGGCAAGATGGCGCTCAGTGCAGGTTAAATATGTGAATTCGAGCTTCGAAAAATGCGATTAAATGCGCTCTTACGTACAACATGTTTAATGATTTACATGTTCCGTAGTTCAGTATGCAGTGTGCGTGGTAAATTAACAAACTGCATGATAATAACGACGAAATTGAGGTGGGCCCGTATATTAGACAAGTGCCTTCATGTATAATGTGTTGTGAAAGTTTATTGAAAATTGTTGGACTGGTTTTGTAAATCGATAAACTACCCTTACAATGTTTGAAGAAAACAACCATTTTTTAACAAATAATTTGCAGTTAGACCTTTGAAAACATAGGTGTGTTTGATAAAAAAAGTAGGTAGGGTAGGTAGGTAGGGATTTTTTTTTTAAACAACTATCGCGAAAACGAGTCCATATATAATGATATGCATATTGTTTCTCTTGATCTGAGTATGGAACATTAATGACAAAGTTCTTCACAGAAAGATATTGTTGCTTTAATTATAATCTCAGAAATATAACAATAAAACATGTACTTTTACAAAATTAACACGTTGTTAGTATAGCTCTACTATGATGGAATAGGAATAATAACACAAGGCAATGTCAGGCATGGGTCGCATTTGTCATAAAACAAAGGAAAATAATGTACCACGTATGTTTACGGTGACTCAGAAAATACCACAAATACCAGTGTGTCCTGATATTCCAATTCCAAGAAAAAAAAACTATATTTACAGCAACTGTTCAAATAAATGGATAAAATGGGTATCCTGCCTACAAATGGAAAAATTATGACACATCTTTACACAAATACGTATCTTATCCTGATCAAGTTGACAGTGTATTATGAAAAGGTCACGCATAATATGCTATTTGCATGACCGAAACCATGGTAACAAGATAATCTTAGAAATGTTGTGTTATTTTACGGTCAGTTCCATGGATAGTTTTAATTACATATATATCAATCTTTTATTTATTCTGACAAACAATACATCAAATTATGCAACGAAGTAGTTTGGTTGAACAGGCATAATTTTCTCACATGCTGTCAACAGTTTCGTTTGAGAGCATGATAAATGTTCTAGATGTCTTTCTTCTGGCATTTTATTACGCAAAATAATGCAGTCGAGGCGTCTGCCATCTTGGCTCTTGCCATGTATACAAAAACAACCATTAACATGTAACAGGGTTAAATATCAGAAAATCCGCCAATCAGTATGCATACCAATTATGTCACCGTATACGCACTGAAGTATTATTTGCGTTTTGTTTAAATAAATTCTACTAAATTAACGAAACGAATATTGATTAAAATATTAAAAGAAAAAAAAATTACCCCAATCTTTTAATTTCCTATTCCAATGAAAGTAGAGTCGGCTTAACGGAAACACACCTATTTCTTGCTTAGGTCTAATTGTATATACATCTACCGTCCCCCTGCAAGCATAGAGAGGTGTGGTAGTGTAGTTGTTAGCACATCCGCTTTAATTACTACTAGAATTCTGAATTCAATACCTGTACCGGTTATGAGTATGTTTGGTGTAAAAACCTAGTTCTTAATATTGCGGACTGTGTATCTCTCGTGACTCGGATGATCACGTTAAATGCGGTTTCGCCACAATTTAATTGGAGACGTAAAAAACCATTGAGGACGACACGCACCCTGGCAGTGACCACCTTCAGTGCCAGCATATAAAAAGGTAGGATTGCCGATAATGCTCTGAAAAAAGCTGGCTTGTTGAATAAGGCCTCGTAACACCATAACATTGTAGGACCCATGACATAGAGGCTAGTCAGTTAATATAATTAATTTACTAAATCTAAATACTACGTCACTAATTTAAAACTTATTTAAATAAAAAAAAGTTGACGGTGATTTTTTTAGTTGTGACAATTAAAAATATATAGGATTACAAATTGAAATTGTTTTTAATTATTTTTCCTCAACCGTTCTCTCCAAGTCGCCATGTTTGTTTTAATGTTATTTAAAGCATGAGCAATTTGTTTGATATAATACCATTTTCTTTCACATTTTATCGTTTTAATCACGAAATAATCATCGACACAACCCGGCGTATGCGCAATACAACCCGCATTCTGGTAATGAAGGTAACAATCACAGTGGGCAATATTGTTTGAAAAGGCTTGTGTGCTCCAGTAGTGACACTGTTTTGAATATATGGCCTATCCAAATTGATTTGCGCCATACTCGTTCAAATATACAGTGATCTATATATGGCCTTGCTCAGTGACATCATCTAAGCAACGATAACACATTGTGACGTCACAGGTAATTACAGTGCACGACGTTGAAATTGTATGCGACAAATACATGCAGATGTAGCGAACACATTTCGATGGATTTAATGTTTGCTCCAAAATGCTGATAGTATGTGTTTGTGCATTGTGCTATTCGTTGTAAGCGCAATAGTAATAAACCTCTTCTTGAAGAATGTTGTGTCCCTTGTGGTAAATAAAACGTTAGATGAGTTCGTAAACACATGAACGNCAAATAGATTTGTGCCTACTTTGATCCATGGTGTTCCAGGTCTCTCGAGGTTGAAGTTACTGGCATAACTGGCAACTTTTTGCAGATATTCTCAATATCCTTGTTGATGCGAGGCCAGAAAACGCTTTCACGGGAAAGACGTCTTGTATCTCTATGCGTTCGAGTCCTTCGTGTAGTTGTGCGAGGATATAACTTCGAATCAGCTCAGATATAAAACTTGCTTTGTTTTGATGGTGATTCCATTTTCAACTGCCAGTTCATGGCGATAGTTCCAAAACCTTTGATATTGTCACCTGTGTAGGAAGACAGTTTAATACCTGGTTCACGCTGTAGGATTTCCTCTTGTGGAATACTACCAAACATATGTTTAAATGTTCGCAGTGGTCGGACATTTCATCCTGATCCAGTGTTTATCTTTATCCGCAGAGGTCCCTTAACTTTGGGTTCATCGTGATATATCACCACTGTAACGAAAGCTTCTACTCGGTGGACAGCATTGATTGACATGTCGCTTCTCCGGACTGGATTGAAAATGTTCGCGTATGTGTCGTAGTTTTCACTCTCTGATTCAGTGCCACTGTATTTTGAGATCTCATATTCAACCGCCGGTTCTTTTTCTGTGTCTTTGTTTCGAATCTTCCTTTCCGACCTCTTGACTTTGCTTCCATTTTTGTCGTTAGTTGTCTGTCTTGGTCAAATCTACTTTCTGGAATATGCAGTATGTGCATTTTGTTCTGTTCAAATTCCATACAGGTGTATTATCGCCGCAATTTTTACACCGTTGGCGTCACCGGAATACGAGGATGTGACGTGATTCTTTTTTTACAAGTAAGTCCGGACGCGTTATTTTCCTTCTCATATGCGTTGTCTGTTTCGGCAAAATTGTGTACGACTGGGTCGGTTTCTGCTTATCTAGTAAGAATATGTCCCTACCTAGACTCACATCAACCACTGCCATCGAGACTAGCGATGACGTTGTGGCAGGGTATCTTCCCCTGGACATCACCCCCTAGGGTGTCTTACCCCGGGGAAGGTATATTTCCACCAGGGGGAATATACCCTAGGGTAAGCATATCTTTCCCCTCCCTGGATATCTTATCCCCCTTATAAATATGTGTATGTATATTCTTAAGCAAGAAAGTTTATAAATAGCAAATATGAGTCAGAATAATTTCTGCTATATGCTATTCTGCAAGAACATTGTGCGTGTTTTTTTTATTACATTATAAATATACAAATGAATGAATGAATGATATGAAGTGATTCCTGAGTTAATCATGATAAGTCTCTCATTGAGTTACTGAGTAAATCATGATTGACCACCTCAACAACAAAACACCCAGCTATTTTCTCAAGGCACCGAGTTAATCATGGTCAGCTGCCTCAACAACACACAGCTCTCTTCTCAAGTCACTGAAGTATATAATCTTCGGAGCTGTTGCTCAGCATGGCAACACCCCAATGTTGTGAATACAAGTTTCAAGGAACCGCCTTTGTATATTGGCTTAGACACGTTGTCAATGTGTCCTCGCAATATAGTTTATTTACCTTTGATTTATTTTGTTTGGGTAACCACACACAATACACAACAACTAAATTAGTTCACCCACTTCTCAGACAAAATTCGTTTGATCACAAGCCTTTCAAAATGTCCTTTCGACTATTTAAGGAAGGGGTCTACATGCCCCATGTCATCAGTATCAATATGGAGCTACAACGTCGTTGGTGGATTGATGTATTGCGGCATTGGAGAATGGCGGCAGATTCCAGTACAAACCGATGAGTTTGTTCAAATATTGAACAGTAGCGGCAACCACTGGGTTATAATTTATGCAGTGAACTGTGCAGCTGGTGAGTTACAAGTGTACGGTAGTCTGTACCGGACAGTGAGTGAAGACTTCAACGAGCTTGTTGATACACACATATATGACCGCATTGCGAATCACCATGCCCCGACGGTGAAGCAGTGCACTACCAAGTCTGTTTTTCCTATTTTAATGAGATTACTATTTCATTGATATATTGACAACATTAAATTTGCATTTCAACGTAATTACTCTTAAATTGCAATAATAACACAGCTAGCAATGTTTGATATTCAAATAACAACATAAATTGCCGCATTTAAGCATTTAGCATACTTTCGGTTGATGATTAATCAGAACTCCCTGGAGTAATCAGTTACCAGACTTTATAACGACAATTTTCTTACAAACCAAGTCAATTATTTAAATGAGTTTCTTCCCTAGAGGTATTTAATGTACTAAATATATGTAAATTAAAATAATTATGCTTAAACGCAATAATTACACTGCAATCACTGTTCTGTATCCCAATACCAGCACGACGAAGCGCCAGATTATCTGTGTGAACTCGTGCGCCCACTTCAACCGGCAAGAGCACTGGGCTCAGCCAGCTGTAACAGTTTGGAAATGAAGCGCTCTCGTATCAAGGCTGGGGACGGCTCTTTCGTAGTGGTTGCGGCGTCCCTGTGGAACACTTTACCTAACTTTATTAAAACCTGTGACACTCTCGCCAGCTTCAAATGTCGACAAAACACACATATCTTTCGCGTCTCAAATTAGGGTATATTCCAGGTAAATGTTGTCCTCTACTCATAGCAATTTAATTATGATAATCCCAGTAATCTTATTCATGATAGTTAACATGATTTTAACAATAAAAGTATTACAAACTATCTTATAATTATTATTATTTCTAAAGTGCTGCATTGAAGCATTTAAGTTATTTTATTGTTGGTGATTCATAAAAATTTACTACATCAACCGCATGTAACCATGTGTAGACGTCTACGTTATAATGTAGGTAGATCTTTCTACCACAGTTATCGTTGATCAAATGAACCCTCCAGTGAGGGCAACACAACTGACTGTGGGTTGATGGCCATTGCTGCGGCAATATAATTGTGGGGCCAACGCCGTGCCTTCAACTTTGATGTGAAAATGTTGAGAAAGCACCTGGCCACTTGTTTGCAGAGACAACACAACGTTCCCAATTTCTTAAAACTGCCTTCTCTTGCCACAGAAGGAGTGCACGATGAAAGTCGGAATTCCTGGCTGCCAAGATACAGAAGTGTGTCAGGTGAAAGCTCTCCTGCCATAGAAAGTGTCTCGTCGGTGTCACTTGCAGTGACTGCCAATAATGGTGGAGCACACCATGAAAATGGCCTTGGTGGACCCGCGGCTGTTGGAGGCCCTCCGACCGCAACCGCCTACATACACGGTCGGAAACATCATTCGAAGTCTCGACGACGAAATGAAAGCGATCATCACTCGAATGGATTTGCAAGACCGGGAGAAGGTAACGCTGTATAATCACCTCTTGAGGGGCTACAACGACATGAACGATATACACGCACAACATCCGACACGAGTGACCGTGGTGAACGACAGGGCGACGCAAAAAGAAACGGAAGCGGCGGGGTCGGCAGCTGTAGAACATGTACAAGCCGATATCGCCGACAGCGTTACGAAAACACTGAGAAAGAAAGTCAAGCGATTTGTGGATTTGAACAATCCTTGTTGTCAACCTGAACAGATAGATAGGGATATTCTCCACATCGCACGGCTGTTGATACTGGACGAAGGTGTAACAAAAGTCGCCATTTGTCAACTGTGCCACCGCTTCCCCCCTCATATCAGCGACCACGCAGTAAAGCTGCTGATAGACACCCCCTTCTTTATTTTGTTTTAGCAAACATATCCGTGGTTCCATCCACTGATATGATTTCACCGCATGTCGGTTATGTATTGAACTTTGCACTGATTATTTGATTTACTGCTATTCTATTGTCATAGCCTTGACGCATCACTGGACTTGGTTACATTAATATGAGCAGGCCTAGTATTCCAAGGCCCAGCAATGTTGCAGTT
>SDWI01000781.1:188013-201285 GCA_009193005.1 Lamellibrachia luymesi | reverse complement strand
AGAAAAGAGCTGGGTGTTTTGTTGTTGAGGTGGTCGATCATGATTTACTCAGTAACTCAATGAGAGACTTATCATGATTAACTCAGGAATCACTTCATATCATTCATTCATTCATTTGTATATTTATAATGTAATAAAAAAAACACGCACAATGTTCTTGCAGAATAACATATAGCAGAAATTATTCTGACTCATATTTGCTATTTATAAACTTTCTTGCTTAAGAATAGACATACACATATTTATAAGGGGGATAAGATATCCAGGGAGGGGAAAGATATGCTTACCCTAGGGTATATTCCCCCTGGGGGAAATATACCTTCCCCGGGGTAAGACACCCTAGGGGGTGATGTCCAGGGGAAGATACCCTGCTACAACGTCATCGCTAGTCTCGATGGCAGTGGTTGAGGTGAGTCTAGGTAGGGACATATTCTTACTAGATAAGCAGAAACCGACCCAGTCGTACACAATTTTGCCGAAACAGACAACGCATATGAGACGAAGGACTCGAACGCATAGAGATACAAGACGTCTTTCCCGTGAAAGCGTTTTCTGGCCTCGCATCAACAAGGATATTGAGAATATCTGCAAAAAGTTGCCAGTTATGCCAGTAACTTCAACCTCGAGAGACCTGGAACACCATGGATCAAAGTAGGCACAAATCTATTTGAAAATTGATGATCGCAACCACTTGATCTTCTCCGTCTATTTCTGTCGATATCCGGTCGTTAAAGAACTGCCACCTACTATTGCTGATACTGTTATCACAGCAACAAAGGAAACTGTCAGCATACTGGACGTGCCATGCGAAGTAGTTTCTGACAATGGATCACAGTTCTTACACCGATATCATGATTTTCATTAACAGTTGAGCAAGCACACCACGTCAAGTCCACGATATCCACAATCAAATGGCTTAATCGAAAAAAACTGATTCTTACATCAAACCAATCATCAAGAAATGCCTCAGAATAAGAGATGTCAACAAAGCGTTACTCAACGTCCGAGCGACACCACTAGACACTGTTTTACCCAGTCCAGCCGAACTGATGTGTTCAGATGGCACCCGAAGAGTACCGTACTTATATCAATCAGTCAGTTGCTCTAGAGAAAATATACGCCGATCAACATACCAGAGAAAGGCTCCATTGTTAAACGGACAGCAAGTGCGTGTACTGAAATACGAAAAGAAAGAGTGGTTTCCCGCCAAAGTAATCTCACGAATCGGTGACCGGTCCTAATGTGTACAGAAAGAAAGTGGTCTACCGATTCGTTTCTTACAGGAGCCAGCTGCGTGAAATAATTCAAGCTACTGGACAAATCACATTGAACCAATCGTCGCATTCTTGTAAACACCATGGTCGTAATCTGCTAGCGAAAGACATGCTGACAGTTGAGATGCGAAATATTTTCTTGACACAGAGTTCTTGTCGGCGAAGATAAAGAGCGGTCCTACTAATGAGTCGAGTATGTGTAAATAAAGATATATGTGGGCCACTGGGCAGTTCGTGGTCTGGGCAGTTATTTCGAGTACAATGGGCCTGTTAACCTGTTTGTGCTTGGCATGTATGTCGTGAGTCGCAGATAGGTTTTGTTCGCGCCATTGTGCCCTGGCACAATCTCTAAATCACTCCATTGTATTATAGGTTATATTATACGAACAGCACACCCGCTTGTACAGAAATTCCTCCGGTTATCAAGAATCCATGAAATGCTACCATATACATTGCGGCCACACATAATTTTTTTTCATTTGACAGGAATTATTACTTTAGTCGCTCTGACAATGTGACGTGGCATTTGCAGATCAAATGGCCGCCTCAAAACAATTGTATTTGATATTTGTATGTATTTCTTCTAGCAATCTATTAATGTAGAAGTTATATGCTTGGCCAGTCAACCCAACTATTTTGTGGCTGTAAGATATTATAGTTGACATTGCTGATCAGATAGTCGAGAACGCATAATTTGCTGCGAACATGTGTGTAAAGAATCCTGCAATATTACTGCGTGAGACAGGGAAGGTCCTAGTGCCAGGATAGACCGATGTGATATAGTTGCGCAACGTGTTGACACCACGCCTATTAGCCGAACGGGTCGTCGGTGCTAATGATGCTCTGATTAGTTGGTGCTCTAGGTTAGTAGCATTTCTGGCTTCAATGGAGCTGGTATTAATATTGGAATGGGATCTAGCCAAGGAGCTATCTGTCTGGCTTTTCCGATCACCGAGGAGGCCGCTGAGTAGAGCGTCCACGTCACTATCACAGCGGTGCTGGTCGACGGCATTGGCCGGACAGTGGTGCTGGTCGACGGCATTGACAAAGACCGATTAAATGTCGACACGGGTAGTCGGCTCACTCGGGCAGGTCGCATCATTGACAGCGTATCTGCACGAGGTGGCAGTAGGCGCCCCGACCGCTCCAGGTGACTGAAGCATGATCGCAGCAGTAATCGCCTCGCCGGTGGCAGCGGATGTCAAAGCAGCTGCTATGGGATCTTCGGAAATAATGACACACGCTGCTCAACGAGGTAGTTTCCTTAATTTTTAGGAGGCATCTGCAACATTGTCAAATAAACCGCAGCAGTAGGGTAAGAGAAATAAATATACTATCATTTGAAAACAGTACTTATACATGGAAGAATGTACATCATAATATTTGACTGCATTGCGCTCCATAAAACCAAATTGCAACATTGTTGGACCCTGGAAGACTAAGCCTGGACATATTAATGCAACCATGTCCAATGATGTATCAAGGCTATGACAATATAATATAAGTATATCAAATAATTAGTGCAAAGTTCAATACATAACAGACATCCGGTGAAATCAAATCAGTGGATGGAACCAACCACGGATATGTTTCCTAAAAGAAAATAAACAACCAGTATCTATATAACTAAAAATTTATAATATCGAACTGGGAACTACTTAACAGTTATGCATATATTTGAACAAGGATCCAATATCAACCAACTTGTGATAAAATTAAATATCAGTGGACGAATCCACACATATCATGACTGCCATAACAAAGTAAAATCCAGAATCTCTACAACTTGAGATAGCCAATCGATAAATATCGAATTGGAATTTAATTAACAACTACATATAACTGGACGACAATCCGAACATAAACAAGTTATAAACATAACAAATAATCCAGAAATGCGGTGGAGTCGCTCGGAGCTGTGCTCCATGACTAGCATAAGCCTCCCCCTCGCAAGAGTCTGTTTTGTGCATCAACTAAGACAATAGATAAAGTCAAAGTTCATAGATAACGAAAAGGGAAAAACGGAAGCACAACAAAGTCACCGGCGCCATTGACACGGACAAATCACTCCGTGGCATTGATTCACTGTTTACTTAAAAACAGCTGCGCCGCGGTCAGACCTGTAGAACAAACGGTCGCCTATCGGAGAAAGATGCACACCATCATCGCTTACAAGAGAGTGATAGTCGAAAAGCATAACGCGATTCTTCAAGAAATGCATTTTAGGAAAAAAGCCAATTAAGCGCCTTAATGCCGCGTTCGCTTCATGGGTGTTTATCAGCTGCTCTACTGCGTGAACGCTGATATGGGGGGTGGGGTGGGGGGGTACCGGTGGCACATCCGACAAATGGCGACTTTTGTTACAACTTCGTCCCGTATAAACTTCCGTGCGATGTGGAGAATATCCCTAACTAGCTGTTCAGGTTGACAACAAGGATTGTTCAAATTGTTGCCACCTATTTGGATAATCGCTTTGGTTGCAATTGTAGCATTAGGCAGATTATGGTAATGGCTAACGGTCGACTGTGTTACCCGCTTGACTGTTGACTGTTTATTCGTTCGATTACAAGTTGTAAACTAAAGCCAACGTGTTGTGGTCATTACACATTTACAAAAGGAGACGAGGATGATATACGAACTCATGCACATTTGACAGTCAAGTTACGATTGCACCCGCAATATCGCCGTGATATTCATGGATATGCCGGACGCGATGCCTCGAACAAAAACTAAACCCTCAAAGATTAGCACATTGCTATTGTGACCACACATTTCTCAGTTATTAGAAACGCAATTTTGTCCAAAAGACGAAATATCTTTTTGCGAGCAAGTCGCTGTCCGCCGAGCATATAACTATACATGTGAGGCTTGGAGAGGTGTATTTGGTGGCGCCCCTCTATTATTAAATTTGACAGGTGCATTCAATGCAGCCCGACCGGTAATCACAAAGTGGCGCAAAGGTACCGTCCAGTGTTTGCACGTGGCTCGTGATGACAGGTGATTGGCGGAGGGCAATTTTGTGCTGGACGAGAAGTATTTCAAATTCAGTTGCCGATGCTGTCTTGTACAGTAAGCAACGTTGCGTTAATGCTCTGCTCAAAAATAGCCAAAGTCGTTGTCGTCGTGTGCGAGTTGTTCACAAGCTACATCTCATCTGATATATAGAAGGTGAGTGTATCCGACATGGAACGCATGTTGTTATTAGGACATTCATTTGTCCACCGTTTGGATGCTTTTATGAAAGCTACTGATCGTGTGAATTTTTAGTTTGACGAATGTAGAACGACTTGTAGATTGTTCGGTATCGGCGGGTTGAGGATTGATGGCTTATTTTCGCCAAGAATGATGGATAAAGTTGCGACATTCAGACCTGGACTTTTGGTTATTGAAATCGGGACAAATGATATTGACGCTTCGTGTGTGACCGTTGATGAACTGGCAAAAACGGTTTTTCGATTTGCGAAGTTGTGTCTGAGTGATTATGCGGTGTGCAAAGTGATATTTTACCCCGTCCTGCCTCGTGGCCCTGGACGTTTTCAAGCACGGTCGGTCTGCTTTGAGAGTAACCGCGTGACTTTGAATGAGGCTTTGGCTGTACTTTGCCCCTCCGACTCCCGCGTGTCCAGCTGACTCACGAACGGTTTCTGAATGTGGCGGAATTGTTGCGTGATGGTGTGCATTTGTCGGACCAGGGTCTGAAACGGTATTACTTCTCGTTGAGAAGAGGCATTGTGGCAGCTTTGAGGGAGTTACAGGGATAAAATAATTTTGGTTGTTGGCGTTTTTATATCGCAATAGGGTTAGTAAAGCAATTCCCGTCCAGTTACAGTACAGTGACGACGGTGTATAATTTCGGCCTATTTACCTTGTATACTTTATAACAGACTTCAGGGGTATAAAGTCAGCGTTTTACACACGTGTTACAATGGTTGTTGTGTCACGTTACGTGGGAAACAGTTGGAATTTCTTGCGGCGTTGCATTTCAGAATTGGGCACGGGCGGCAGCCATTTTGTTTAGACAGCCGGCTTTACAAATTGGGTCAATAGCCTAGCACGTGGATTGCTCGGGGGGAGTCAAGTTGGATTAGTCACGGTAGGTCGCCGCGACTGCCACGGGTTTTCAATGCTAGCATGGGGTTATTTATAAACACGCCGTGGTTGCTTTGAGGAATTGCAAACAATTAATTGATAGCAATTCGCCTTGATGGGTAAAAAATTGTTTGGTGTGGATTTCGGCCACTTAAGAAACATGATAAATACCAATGCAAATTATGTTATGGCGGCGCGTGCACTGAAAATGATTCAGCGCAGTTAAATAGCATTCAGAATTGTGAATTTTTCACTTAACTAATACGGAATAGGTAAAGCTA
The DNA here is from genome assembly GCA_009193005.1 of Lamellibrachia luymesi. Taxonomy (NCBI): domain Eukaryota; kingdom Metazoa; phylum Annelida; class Polychaeta; order Sabellida; family Siboglinidae; genus Lamellibrachia; species Lamellibrachia luymesi. Next base: position 195,641 of record SDWI01000781.1, on the reverse strand, counting down.
GTTTAATAGCTTGAACTTGATTGCAGTGTGGATGTGGAGCAGCCGGATATGCATTGTAATTCATTTGTGAAATGCATGTCGTCCAGTGATCAGCTGGTGTGGAAATATTTGAATATATGTCTGTAACTTTATCTTTGTCCACATTTGGTCATCCGGTGCGAAGATACATTGATTATAGGTGTGACGCGGAGATGCATTGAACATGTGTGTGTTTTTCACCTTTTGTCCACAGTTGATCCTCCGGTGCGGAGATGAATTGAATATGTGTGACTCCCTTTGTCCACATTTGGTCCTAAAGTGCGGATATGAATTGAATATGTGTGACACCTTTTCCCTCCAGTGCGGAGATGTATTGAATATATGCATATATATGACAAATCCTTTGTTCACTGTTGGTCCTCCGGTGCGGAGATACATTGGAGATATATGGGTGCTTTTTCCATTTATCTTCAGTTTAGGGCGATGCAGTTCGCCAGCCCCTCCCCCCTGCTGCCTAGGTATACTTCTTGTCTCCCTTCGAAGGCGCTTGAGTGATGGAACACTGAGCGACCATTGAACCACGGATGGGTGTAGGCGGTGAGGGGGGGGACCGGCCAGCAAGCTATATGCTGGTCGGTTTGTGGCTTCCATTGATGCATGCCTTTGGTTTGCAGTATGCCGAAAGCCACAAGGGCGAAGACAGCGGATGAGGCGTCGATGGAGGAGGAGTCTCCACCTGTGCAGCCACCTACCGTCGACCCGGCTTTGTACGCGACACTGATGTCGGCCATTTCAACCCAGATCGCGTAAGGGTTCAAGGCCTTGCAAACCGGGAACGAGGCAATTCCGTCGACGTCGGCCTCGTCAGACCAAGGAGCGTCCCGCAAACGTAGACCCTCGACGTCGGACGACTCGAGCGAGAGTGATCGGGACGAATATCACGGAGAGGCGACCTTCGAGCGACGCGCACGCAGAGGCATAATTGACAGAAAGAAAAGTAAGATGTCCATGCGTATGGCGTATGGGGAAGTAGGGGATGGTCTCCCTAAGTCGACAGAAGACAAAAAAATGTCTACTGATTATATGCCTATACGTTGTCTGCGAAGGTCGCACATTTTAGATAATAACGTTGACCCAAGCGCATTAGGCGAAGACAAAACTAAGCAGGATGTGGTTCCGGTCACCGAGATTGACGAGTGGCTGGAACTGTTCATGATTTATTCAGCGGTTAGGGCTCGCAGGTTCCCCATGGAAGGTCATCAGTTAATATCCTACATGAAGCATGTTAAAACAATCACACAACGGAAAGGGTCGGATGTGGCAATAGAATATGATGGCCAGTTCCGCCTACAGAGGTTCCCAGAGGGGATAGCATGGGATGATTTCCAATATGACCTCTATGAAGAATGTCAATCATATTGTGAGAGTAAAAGGAAACGTACACAGAAGCCCTTTCGAGCAAGTAGACGGGGTGAAAATGCGCCCCGTTTTTGTTTTGCCTTTAACAAAGGCAATTGTTCACGACCAAATTGCCGTTACAGTCACTTATGCTCCAAGTGTAAACGCCCGGGCCACGGTCTCTCAACCTGTAGAGCCCAGAGTAAAAAGCCCTTCACAGCCACATCAACCAACAAAATATGAACCTGTAAATACAAGTCATGTCCTGCCTACACCTGTCAAACACAATGTTATCGAATGTATGTTACAAGGCTATGATTGCAGATCAAAGACATCTCTCATCTTGGGTTTTGAATCTGGCTTTAGGATTAACTCATCCATTGACACTGATCCCCGGAAAGGTCTTTATGGAAATCACAAATCTGTCAATGACAATTTACCCATCGTCCAGACTAAGCTTGACAAAGAGAAAGCGCTTGGTAGAATTGCTGGTCCCTACCAGAATCCTCCTCTATACAACATGGTTTTCTCACCTTTAGGTTTAGTTCCAAAAAAGGAACCAGGGGATTTTCGTCTCATTCATGATTTAAGCTACCTCAAAGAAAATTCAGTCAATTCTCACATTGCTCCAGAATTGTCATCCGTTTCATTCGAGATGCTTGATGGTTGTATTCGCATTATGCAGGAATTGGGAAAAGGGTGTTAAGTTGCTAAAGCAGATATCAAGGATGCTTTCAGGATTATTCCCATATCTCCCCTTGATTATCGCCTGCTAGGTTTCAAGTTTAAAGGACAATTATATTTTGACATGTGTCTGCCAATGGGTTGCAGTACGTCGTGTCAGACGTTTGATTCATTTTCACAAGCAGTGCAATGGATATGTGTACATAAAGCAAATATTTTGCACATCAGCCACATTATTGATGACTTTATCTTTTTCGGAAAGACCATTTCACGTTGCCAGTTATATCTGGATAGGTTTTTTGAAATCTGTCGTATGATTAACATTCCCATTAAACACTCCAAAACGGTGTTACCAACTTCCAAAGTTGTCCTTCATGGAATTGAAGTAGATTCTGTAGCACAGACAATTTAGCTTCCCCAGGATAAACTTTCAGCGCTTCGCGCCAAGCTCATTGCAATGTCTAAACGCAAAAAGGCTTCACTGCGTGAGGTCCAGTCCTTGGTTGGGTCCCTCCAGTTTTCTTGCCGAGTCATTTCGCCTGGCAGAACATTTTGTCGTAGCCTCATAAACCTAACTTTAGGCAAGTCCAACCCCAACCACTTGATTCGGCTTAACCGCGAAGCACGGAAGGATATCAAGGCCTGGTTGGAATTTCTGGAACATTTTAATGGCAACATGTCTTTCTTGCCAGTTTTCTGGACTTCATCAGATGTCCTTCACCTTACAACAGATGCTAGCGGTTTTGCGTTTGGTGCAGTCTATGGAAATGAGTGGTTACAAGGTAGTTTCCAGGTAAATTGGTCAGCAATCCATATCTCTGTCAAGGAGCTGTTACCCATCATTTTAGCTGTGCATTGCTAGGGCTCCACTTTCGCAAATCGCCGAATCTTGTCCCTTTCCGATAACTCTGCTGTGGTGGATGTGATAAACAAGCAAACAGCATGGGATGTTAGCTTGATGGATCTCATTCGAGAGCTCGTTGTCTTGTGTATGTCGCACAACATTTGCTTTCGAGCAAAATACATTCCGGGTAAGACGAATATGGTAGCGGATCATATTTCTCGGTTACAGGAAGGCAGGGCAAGGGTAGTACAACCGACACTTGCTCTAGTCAAGGTGCCACTTCGTACTCATTGGCTGCCTCGTACCGTGGGAGGTGGGGGATCGAGTACCCCACCCTTTCTGTTTGTACATGTATGTGTATGGCTAATAAACTTGGTAATTACGCCCCTACTATGGCACTTGTAACCAATTGTGATTGTCACTCCTATGTAGGGGCTCTTCGGCATTTCATGCCTATGATTACTGTATTAAATAAATGGATTGCCATTTTCTTACTCATACATGTTTTCAGTTATGATTGATATGTAGAGAAACTAGCTCAGGCTTCACACCAGTTTTTGATATCATTAAGACCAGGCAGTCAGATTAAGTAGGGATATTAAATTCAATGACATAAGACGCAGGCATGCGAAATGCAATTTTGTCCAAAAGACGAAATATATTTTTGCGAGCAAGTCGCTGTCCGCCGAGCAGATAACTATACATGTGAGGCTTGGAGAGGGGTATTTGGTGGCGCCCCCTCTATTATTAAATTTGACAGGTCCATTCAAAGCAGCCCGACCGGTAATCACAAAGTGGCGCAAAGGTACCATCCAGTGTTTGCACGTGGCACGTGATGACAGGTGATTGGCGGTGGGCAACTTTGTGCTGGACGAGAAGTATTTCAAATTCAGTTGCCGATTCTGTCTTGTACAGTAAGCAACGTTGCGTTTACGCTCTGCTCAAAAATCCCACCCACCCTCCATAATAGTGTGTTAACGGTGGGGGTCCAATAGATCAGCTCGTGCACGACGTGTAGGTACATTGCGAAACATTGGTCACAGAAAGGTAGTTCACAAAGTTATTGTTGACGCTTTTCTCTGTAGTAGCTTGGTACACGAGGTTTTGCATTATGTTTTTTCCTCCACTGAATGTTCAGTAGTGTACGCAGGGTTTTTAGTGCGGGTACTTTTCGAAGTACATTTGTGTGGCAGTTTGTCCTGCCTTTCTGTGTCATGTGTTAATAGTTGGCAGTTTTCGTTATATGCGTGTATATATATGGCACCTTTACATGTTATGCATTGGGTTACCATACATCCATTATGGTTTGTTTATAAATGTTTGTGTAATTAGCCCACTATGCTATGTATCAGCAGTAGGTTTATTCATTATATATGTGTGTGTATATATGTATATATATAGTACATTTGTGTGGCAGTTTGGTCCTGCCTTTCTGTGTCATGTGTTACTAGTTGGCAGTTTTCGTTATATGCGTGTATATATGGCACCTTTACACATTATGCATTGGGTTACCATACATACCATACCAATTGTGATTGTCACTCCTATGTAGGGGCTCTTCGGCATTCCATGCCTATGATTACTGTATTAAATAAATGGATTGCCCTTTTCTCACTCATACATGTTTTCAGTTATGACTGATGTGTACAGAAACTAGCTCAGGTTCCACACCAGTTTTTGATATCATTAAGACCAGGCAGTCAGATTAAGTAGGGATATTAAATTCAATGACATAAGACGCAGGCATGCGAAATTTTGTTTTCGCTCAAGAAAGATAATAGAACTAGAGGACATGAGGTAACATTAGTAAAGGATCAGCCTAAATTGGATATCAGGCAGTACTCGGTCTCACATAGGACAATAAATGAATGGAACAAATGATTGTGTAACTGCTAGCATGTTTCAAAAGATTGACACAAACCCCAGGAGGGCGGGTTACACATATATGAAACAGTGTTGGACTCTAGATAAGCCAATGGCTTCCCTGTCCACTTGCCATCTGGGCCTTTGCCTTGGATGGCAGTCTGGTAAATTTTTTTTAAATCTTGTCAAACATTCTCTAAAAACATTGCTTACTTCTCTAACGATTATATGGCACTGGAGCTCACGCACTCAGAAATTTTATGCTGTGGCATTAGGTGAATTCTAGTCTACGACGGAGTGAGTGCGCAGAACGTCTAGTCACGCGGCGGCCAAAGAGCTTAGCTCTGGAAGTAGATTATCTGAGCTGTCTGGGGATATTTAAAGGACTAATGGGACTAGTCTGTTAGGGCGGCTGATGTGTTGTGTAAACTAAGCCATTACAATCATTAATTATATAATTATATTATATTATATCATTTCACAGTAGGTGAAAAAAATCAGTAGCTTTGGGATCGTAAATTGCCCGACACAAACCTAATAATGAAAACAGAAGAAAAACGAAGGCAACGAATCGTTTATTTTCGTACAACACATATTGCCAAGAATCTGCGCGATGTCTTTTTCTCGATAAACGATCGGTGATCTGCACGGCTTCAGTCTCGGGTCGACATTGATGACCATTGGGGTGTTCCGCAGATAGACTTGCCGTGGTCACATCACCAACTCTGAAACCAACGTTTATGATACAATCAATGCGTGTTCCACGTTCACAATTGCAACAGTTAATCTTATTGCTTCCACACATTATATACAGAAGTAATCTAATCCCAGAAAACCTCAACGTGTCTCCAAATGAAAAAATGCGCAACCGTAGCCAACTGCTACAGAAGAAGCCACATTGTAGACTTTGGTTGTGTAAGGGTAACGCCTCTTGTTCATCGAATGAATAACCACCTTTAGTAATCTTTATATTATCGTATTTGATTGTAAGATATAATCTAATGTAAAGTAATGTAAGCAAAGTCTGCGCGGACCATGGCTACATCATGTTATGTTTGGGATAGCATGAATTAAGTTATACAAAAAATTTAAGCATAAAACGTAAAACGCATAGTTCACTTAAAAATACATACAATTCCTACCGCCTTACCTAGTTGTTCTTAGGACGCCACTACTCACCTAGTAGTGACTGCACTAAGAACGTAGCATAGGTAAAAAGTTTCATTAATATTGGTGTTCGCTTTTTCAGGTAATGTCACTCAGTTTTACATTTGGGAATGATTTCCTTTCCAGTTTGGTTTTGATTCTACGTCAACGACAATATTGCTAAGCAAATGTCTAATATGTTTTTGAGGAATTCTGTGCGAAGCATGTCTATGATAATGTAATATCGAGTATAACAATATATGGCAACGTGACATATGCGTGAACAGTGAGCTAATTACACGTCCCCTCCCCCGGTCTCACTGCTGCGCTCTTTCACTCGTTCTGTTTATTTTTTTTTAATACACTTACTTCAGTGAGAAAGGAACAGTATTCCGGTCAGTTTGCGGTTCTGTCAGCAGCGGCGGTACACCCATCTCGTTCTGGGTGTGAAGAATTTGTTAATGTAATATACAGGTCATGCACGCACACACGCACGGACACACGGACGCACGCACACACACACACACACACACACACACACACACACACACACACACACACACACACACACACACANGTATGTGTATGTATGTATGTATGTATGTATGTATGTATGTATGTATGTATGTATGCACGTATGCATGTATGTATGCAAACCAATACTGCGATTACTATATATGTTGCGATACATCGTGGTACAAAATATAACTATATAACTACAAAACTAGAACAAATTCATGTTTAACTTAAAAGCGTACTTTCAATCCCTTCGGAAATAACTAATATTGGTATGTCATGTTTGACTACTGGCAGTAATTGCCTCATCATCCTCATATTATTTACTTGGAACAACACAACAACTAAGCGAGTGGAAAGAGCGAGTGAAATGCTAGCTGAGTGACGTTACTTACTTGTAGCACGTGTGTCGACGCCGCCACCAACCACAGCGTCGCTTCACTCTGACCGAGTACCACCCACGTCGACACGGGAGGGGCAGTCGGCCTGGGAACCTTGGGAAGGGTAGGATGGGTCTACGCCATGTTGATGGGCGTCTGACTGTAGGGACTATAGATCCGTATGATCCATGACTCAACAATGATTTAAATATAAAGTTTTGAAAGCATATCACAAAAAGTACTGAATTGTTAATGCCAAAATCACACGTTTTTGATATTGATCTGGCATATTTCTCCAAAATAAAGACACATTGTCAAAGCCATAGTATTTGAATTTCTACACGATTGGCACCATGTCCGGAAAGTGGTCATGAATCACTAATGATTTAGCAGACAGTACTACTATTATTGTTTTAATTTGAAACTGGACAGTAGGATTGTTTGAGAAAGGTCACCATCTATATAAGTAGTGACATCAGCAAACAGTAGCTTAAGCAGAAGGCATATTATAGGAAGTCTTGTGAACATACATCTTTTCTCTCGGTCAATCACTTTTCCTTCTTCCTTCTCAGCAGCCGGGCCATCGACGTTGGTTTCCGTGTCTCCCGCCTCCCTCCTCTCCCGGTCCAGGTCATATTCTTGGTCGTCGTCTACGTGTTCCGCCTCATCGTGTCCAGCCTCGCCGTGAACCACAGCTAGGAAGACCAGCAGGCAGCAGGCGACGAAGATGCCTTTCAACCGCATTGTCCACACTACGTGAGTGACCAGAGAAGGAGACCAGTTGTGTATTTAGGGGTGCGTGCGTGCGTGCGCGCGCG
>SDWI01000781.1:168483-187721 GCA_009193005.1 Lamellibrachia luymesi | reverse complement strand
ATATATATATATATTGGCATTGTTATACTTATATAATATGTCTCTAACAGTAGTTAGATTTATTAACCATAATAAAATTATTTACGTTTATTGTAAAAGGCTTGTTATATCGTCAAGGTTAACACTTTGTAAAGACAACTTTTTATTCCTCTAAATCATAAACCAATATTTCACATCAGCTGAAGTTGCTTGCTGGGGAGGCCGACCACGAACAACACTCCCAACTGCCCTCGACAAAGATCTGCAGGAAATCGGCTAGCGTCTTCGAAACCAGCGAGATCTAAACTGGCTGAGACCGAAGTCAATGGAAGAACATTAGCCGAAATATCTGGAAAGCGGCACAAGTAAAACTGTCCCCACTGCAACCTTTGCAACTTTGCAAGCAACACCCCGATGAACGAACTTGAAATAACATTCCTCTCTATCAAGACCAACCTTCGTGAAACGGTGACCGACGAAGTCTGTGATGTCGACGATGAGCTCTGAAGAGGTGTAGAAGCAGACGAGGTGACGATAGCTGGTGTTCGCCGAACACATATTTATACACAACAAACATCTACCCACGTGACAATTCCGAGTAATTGCAATGGTATCTTACGTGAATTCAATGGTATCTTACGTTGGCAATTGGCCAACTTGTTGACATTAATGGCCATATTTGACCAACTTTGTAAAATTGATGGCCATGTTTACTACGCGGTTTAAAGTACATCATGACGATAAATCAGATATAAAACGCATTCATAACAAAATGGGACAATCTAGCCTTTTGTCGAATGCTCCAAGTATTGTGACATGTTGCACCAAGCAGGCAGCTGGTCGTTTGTCGTTTGCCGTTTGTATTGAGTGGTAAAACCGCGGAAACCAGTTTGAATTGTACGAAAAATGTATGATACAACCTACAAAAAAGAATTTCCAAAAGTGGCTTAGAGTGAGTCGTTGTTAAGATTGGGGTAATATTGTTTGTATTCAACTCCATGGCGATCGTCTGAAGAGGTGTAGAAGAATAACTAGTACATTAAAAAATATCGTAATAATTGTTTAGTAAAATATGATGGTACACGTTCCTTGTTTGTTGGCGGGGTTAGTTGCTTAAATCAGTTATTAAATCTTGTTTAATACTGACGTGGCGGTAACAGAGATTTGTGTGATTATGAAGCAACTGCCTTGTACGTGTTGCTAACTTTAGATACTGGGTTCAAGACCCGGACCAGGCAAGGCATGTTTGGTGTTAAAATCTGGCTTTCACCATAAGGAACTCGGACGATGACGTGTATGTTAGTCCCGTCTCATTAATTGAGAACCACAGAGGACGACATGCACCCTGGTAGAAAGGTCGGCTAGGCATGAGGTCCTGATAAAGGCTGACTAGTTGACAAGATTCGTAACACCATCGGACTATGGTGAACACCCACGTACGCACGCACGCACGCACGCACGCACGCACGCACGCACGCAAGCAAGAACGCACGCACGCATTTAAGTGAGCACCGTTTTAAATAATGCTGGGTTTTTCCTAGAGAAGTAGATATTTCAGCTATGCGTAGGAGTACAGGGTTTTTCCAGTGTATGAAATTTATGGATCTGTCTAAGGCCCAGGGCGAGCTAAACAGTCTATAAAATATTCGTTTAACAATGAGTAACTTGCCATGCACGGCGTTTGGGTTAATTTAATGAATAATTTTCATGCAACTAAATCAACGTGGCTAAATAATATCCCAAGTAGTCGGGGGTCGTTCCAAAGAGCGAGGTCAACAGCGGCTTTGATCGTCGTTGCGGTGGACGGTAGGGGTGTAATAAATAGTATCCACCCTTCACTTGTGCTAAATCATCACATACAACCGACGCACTAAATGTCACGGGTACACTTACCCATAGCCATAACCCATACTTGGGGCCATGGGTGAAACGTAGGGAGGGGCGCAGCATAATGAGGATGAAAGGATGATGGAAAGGGTGGAGGGTGCAAGCTGGTGAAGAGTCAGGCTGATTTGTGGGGGGGGGTGACGATGCATTGTGTACGTGTTGCTTGCGTGTTCATTCAAGTGTTGGGGCTAGTTGATGCAGCAACACTATAGTTTGTGCTGGCAAACTGTTATAATGAATAAGCTATTAGTAAGTTACACATCATTAAAAACCTACTAATCATTTGTCTGAGAAAACCAGCAGAGGTCGTATTTCAATAAGTAAGACTGTAGATACCAACAGGGGAAGAGCTCAGCAAAGCTAACTGCTTGTGTTCCAGTGGAACGTTATGCCGCCAAACCTTGTCAAAGACGGGAAACATGCACTTTTGCAGCACCTGCATAACAATCTCTGAATCTGTTGGCTTAAGTATTTCAGCTTCTTAGCTATGACACTGTAATGCGCATGCGATTAACTTGTTTGGTCTGCAGGCCTACCGACCACGTGGGCGAGCTACGACTACCGACCACGTGGGCGAGCTAGGACTACCGACCACGTGGGCGAGCTACGACTACCGACCACGTGGGCGAGCTAGGCCTACCGACCACGTGGGGGAGCTAGGACTACCGACCACGTGGGCGAGCTAGGCCTACCGACCACGTGGGCGAGCTGCTACTGACCTGATATATGCCCGTGTTAATTATCCACACTAACGTTTGACGCCGTAAACACGAAAAGTAGCCAACAACAAGAATTTCAGGAATGGCTCGTTTGACCGAGGTCGTTAGTTTTATGAGCGCTGGACGCAACATTGTTTACATTACTCAGGCAGAATTCAGGTTTAAATTTAATTTAATTTATGCACATGTTGTTGGCAACGCTACGTACAATTGAACAGACGGTAACTTTCGCGTTAGCGCTTGAATGTTACTCTCTTTATTCCCGCAGTTGGGTTGTGTTTGTATAAATGCCTACGTTTATTCCAGTACCTTATATCTAGAATAACTTCCCAACATTTTGTCGCCCAGCTGTAATATCATATTCAAAGTATTGCCAACCTTTTGACAAACCCAACTTATATGCTATTGTTAATACTGTGTGCTCTCGACGCCTTAACAGTAACATTTCTAATGTCTCCAGTAGGTGAAAGTTAATGTTTCTTGACGCAGAATTTATCTAGACTGGTAAAACACGCGCCACGTGACACGTTTAGATCATTTTGTCAATTTGATTGAGCGTCGTCTTTGAAGAAGGCTGGGTTTTTCCAAGCGGGTAAAATTTATCGCTACATTTACGAGTAGGCCCCTACTGGCTTTATCCATGATTGGTGGATGGATGGATGGATGGATGGATGGGTGGATGGATGGATGGATGGATGGATGGATGGATGGATGGATTTATCCAACTACGTTAGCATTGACATAACATTAAGTATGCGATAGTTTACATATTTGCATCTTTCGTGCGATAGTTTATATTTCTTCTGGTAAGCACAAATACAGATAATTCTTAGAAGTTGACGAAGTGTTTCTGTGATCAAAGTATGCAATACGATTATAAAATAAAAACTGAAATTGTCAATTTGTCAGACTGTAATGCCAACCATTTGTCAGACTGTACTGCCAACCATTTGCCAGCCGGTTGCCTATTTTTCTGAAAGTATTGCCAACATTTAGACAAACCCAACTTATGTGCTATTGTTAATAGCGATGGGTGTGGTCTCGACGACAATGACATTACTAATGTACCGGATGCTGTACTAGAACCACACAAGAAAAGGACTTAGGAGTAACATTTAGTGCTGACATGAAAGTTTCAGAGCAAATTTTAGGGCTAATTAGGAGAACTATCATGTATAAGGAGAAACAGTAATTGTACCCCTGTACAAAGCAATGGTTAGACCACATTTGGAATGTTGTATTCAAGCATGGAGGCCGTATCGTAAAAAGGACATAGACAAGCTAGAAAGAATACAACGAAGAGCAACTAAAATGAATCCACAATTGAGATACCTTAGTTACGAAAGTCGCTTATTACAATGTGGTTTGACAACACTAGAGACCAGGAGACTAAGAGGAGACCAAATAGAAGTGTTTAAAATAGTGAACGGTTATGAGGATGTTGATAGGAATATGTTCTTCAAACTTAAAGAAGGCAGTAGAACGGTATCCAAGTTCATGAAATTACAGATGTTGCTAAGACCTGAGCGGACAACGCCGTCTATAAATTATACGCGTGACTTGAATCAGACCGTGACAGTTTACAACGCAGTAAGTGGAGAACTTACATAGCATTTCAACATCAACATCATCATCATCAGCAGCAGCAGCAGCAGCAGCAGCAGCAGCAGCAGCAGCAGCAGCAGCAGCAGCAGCAGCAGCAGCAGCAGCAGCAGCAGCAGCAGCAGCAGCAGCAGCAGGAGTACTAATATTAAGTGAAACTTAATAAACTAAGTAGAAAAATAAAGCATCTCGCTAGCAGTGCACTGGGCCAGGCCCGCTTTAGCTGAAATGTGTGTGATTTTTTTTCGTATGTAACCTGTTTGGCCACTACACTACTATAATTACATATCTTCAGCACACGTATTGTTCATCTATGTCTACGAGTACTGGGTTTTTCCAGTTTGTGAAATTTATGGATCTGACTAAGGCCCAGGACGCGCACATTATTCCATAAAGTATTCGCTTAACAATGACACCGTGGCATTTTACAACGTTGTATGATATTTGAGTATTACACCTGTACACGCAAGCACGAACACACGCACACACACACACGCACGCGCGCAGACACACACACAGTTGCTCGTTGGCAAGAGACAACAGCTGCACTTTTAACAGTTGCTCGTTGGCACGAGAAATCTGCACAATTCTCTTAGTTATAAATGAGTACCTTGCCATACACGGCGTATGGGATAACTCATTGAATAGTTTTCAAGCAACTGAGTCGACGCATCTAAATAAAACCCCGGGAGTAGTTAGTTAGTGCATCTCAATCCTCAAGGATGGGTTCCATATGTTCGATGGCTACGAAAAATAGATTTCGGGGAAAACCCGGATTATATGTCCCGTGTGAGAGAATAGGGAAAGAGGTATAATATCGCTCACATGACATCAGCTCTGTCGGCTATAGTGCTACACGTGGGACATCATCAGCGCTCCCTAGCGACTAAAGGACTGGTCAAGGAGTGGTAAAGGAGTCTTGTAATAGGGGTCAGAGTTCATCCTACGTAAGAGACATCAAAGGACCTGACAGCATCATTCATTAACAGTTATCAAAAGGCCTGACGAGGAAACGAGAAACGAACAAAACACGGTATCGTACGAGTGCACACGTATTTTATTGAACAACACAAGCATGATACAACAAGGGCAGCGTGTAATACCACTACGACTACAACTATGACGAGTACGATGATGACGTGACCTGCGAGTGTTGACCACTACGCCAGAGGTCGTGAGCTTAAGGGTGTCTCCACCTCGCCAGATGTTCAATTGTGATGATAAGGTGACTTACGGGTGTTTACCACAATTCCAGAGGTCGTGAGCTTAGGGGTGTGTCCATCTCGCCAGAGGCTCAATCGATGTAAGATATACGATAGTACAGTCTACCCTGTCTTAGCTGTTTAAGCCAATCAAATACGTGGCAATCGTTAGCTACTAAATCGGTGCCGAATATGTAGATAAACGTTTTCATCGGAAAGCCGTTACAACGAAGCAATAAATAAGCTACACAATATTGTCCACAAAATGTTAGACAGAGGACTCTGAAGTCTCTTGCTATTATGAGTCCACTCGGAACAATGTTCGTTCATGAAGATGCGGAACGCCGCGTGTCGTGGCGGCAGGCTGTACGAACAGAAGTAATCACCGCGTCCGTCGGCGTCCTGGTACAGCGCTATCCACTATCCGCTATCCGGTTCGTCGCCGTCGTCGGTGTTGCACACGAAGGCTGCAGGCACAGCGTCTGTCGTCGTAGGCAGTCCGTCTTTGGGCACGACACCACGAGTAGTCTGGCGATCTGCAGAGTGTCCATCTCAGTAGCCGTAGATGATGTTGCGGCTCCTGTATATTTCCAGCACGGACTCGAACTCGGCGTAGGCGATGACGTTCACAGTGGTCGGCAGCGTGTCACAGAAATGCATCTCGATGGGCAGGTTGCCCTTTTGTATCAGATGGAAGCAGGCACCATCGCACTCGTCGGGGGTCAGGTGCCTGAAGTCGCTGCGAGACAGTCCGTTCCGCTTGTCCTGCCACACCTTACCGGTCGAGGAGAACAGGTTCATGTAGCTCCTGATGAAGAGGTTGTCGGCGAAATTCGGTTGGAACGGTTTGGAGTGTATCTGTCGCCCGTCCACGTACACTGTGAGGAAGTTAATGTCGTTGCTCATGGCGTGAAACGGATTCTTGTCGTACGAACCGTTGTACGCATCATTATCGATGCAGCGCAGCACCAGACGTTTTGGCAGGGTGCCGAGGAACAGGTTCTCGTGCGTGTGCGACCGAGCGCCCGAGGGAATGGAGTACACCTTGCAGTCGACGGCCCGCATCGGATACTTGACCGTGCTCTTCTGGAGAGCTTTGATGTGCGCCATCTGTACGGAAAGATTCAGGGTGGCCTTCTTTGCAAACAAGGTGTCATTGATTATGTTGATCCTGTAATCGGGGTTGGCCCCGCCAGCCATGAGTGCAAACGCGGACTTACTGCGCACCAGTCGTATCTCGACATCGTCGCCGTTGATCAAGAATTTATCCTGCAGAAACAGGTCGTCGAGCCACGAACCCTGCATTAGCCGCGGCTCTGTCAGCGATCTCGACGGCATCCATGTGAATGGCCGTGTCCTTGCGCCGCAGCTGACTCGTCAGTTGCGTGACCTTAGTATCGGTGCCGTAGCTAAGCAGCGTCTCTATGTAGACACGATACTCGTACGTGTTGGTCGAAGGGATCACGAGCGTACCGTTCAGGTAGACGTGGACTTGACTGAACAGCGAATGCAGCCAGTTATTCACCGGGCCCACGGGATCGGCCAAGTCGAGGTCAGCCCCATCGGCTCGCGTCACCTTCGCCTGTACGTGTAGCATCGTGTTGGCGAGATCCAGGTAATCGTCTCCCGATCAGGGTATCAAGAATTCTATCGGTCCACCCGAGTCGAGAGAGGACATGGGCTGATGTTCCACTACATGGCTGTCGACGATGCTGTTCTGAGTGGGGGGTACGGTAAAGAGATCCAGCTCGCTCTTGACCCCCTCGCACGACTGTCTATGCATGAAAGCCATCGTCGTCGAATATGTCGGCCTCACGTTTCTTGGGCGACTTTCTCTTACGCTGTCTCGCCACTGTAGTGACTCCTTCGCAGACGCGCGTTTTATACGTTTACGAGGTCGCACGCCAGGGATCAAAAGGCCAATCAACAGGTTCTTACCAGCATCCATGACGCGTCGTTTGGTTGCCTTTATGCTCAGTCCGGACAAGACGTCGTCGGCGCTGCGCACGCCGGTCTTCAACGCTCCCCTTCCAAACGCCACGGCTCCTCTCTTGATGAGTGGCATGGCGCTGCGCAGCAAACCTCCGAACAAACTTTCTAGTCCGTGACATCGCTGGTATCGGGCACCGGCGAAGTAGGGCAGTGCACCACCCGCCTGGCGCGCATAATAGTCTTTGTAATTCATCTTCAGAACAGTCCGGTCCTACGCCGTCGAAAATGAAGCGTCACCGTCCCCTCTAACGTACTCGAATGGCACGCGCCGTCCAGTACACCTTGCAGTCGTGTCCATCTCTATCGTCCCGAAGTCTTTGCCTAACAGAGGTATGTAGTGGACATTAGTGAAACGATCAGATTTCGTGGCGCCGTGAGTTCCGGGAGGGACCGCAACAAAGGTGCCATGCTGTCGCCGACGATGCAAGACTCCACAACGTCCGTGTAGATGAAGATAGTATCGAACCCTCGAGCCATGTTGAACAAGTTATCGCTTTCTCTACGGAAGTAGTACAGGCCATCAGGTGGCTGTGTAGGTGGCAAAACCACGGTGGCCAATGGTGTGACACCCATATCCGGTCCACCTAGTCTCGGGAGGACGTACTCGCGTGTGCCGCCTGATGCTGCTGGCGGACTGGTGATCACCAACTTACGGAATCTTAACATAGGTCCCATCGCACTATGTTAAGGTATGATGAACACGGTGTTGGATGACATGTGCAACGTCATTTTTTAGTAATGGGGCAGTAGATCAATTTAGCTCATACCTTATCCGTTTCCATACGTTTCAGCCCCTTGTTGCTATGGTCCATCAATGTTACAGGACCTTTGTAAAACCCAGGGGCTAACCTCGCACTCGGGGTAAGACCCACAGGATATTTATCACTGAGGAAGAACCAGACATCTTTCTCTGTAACGTTGTACAAAGTATGCGGGACATGTATCTCTGCCAGCCCGCACTCCCACTCGCCAGACAGCGACATGCGTTGACGCAAGTCCGTGATGTAATGGGCCAAGGTGTTGTCGGGGTGCACCTTCATGGAAGAGTTGCTAGGCAACGTCAGGTAGAAATCAGTCGCCATGACGTCTCAAAGTGGGACTGAGCAGAAGGTAACCCAAAGAACTACTCAACAGGGCCACCCACAAATTAGAGTCGTCGTGACTGGTCGTCAGGTTGGACATGCTTATCAAGATTACCGTGTACAAGATAAATACCTGACACAGAAAGACTATCTCCTCTTTGGGACACACGGTACCGAATACATGCTAAGGTGTGCTGTCGTTGTTGCTCGACGCGTTCAGTACTGTCTACTTCGTTTTCCATGACGGTGATGGTGGCGGTGAAGGCCTCTGTTGTCGACTCGTCTGAAGAGACGACAGACGCACAGCTAGTCTTTATAGTCGACGAGGGCCTTGGCATCGATCCAGCTGTTGAATTTGGAGGGGTAGCCGTACCATTTCACCAAAGCCTCCGTTCGCCTGCCCACCTTGCGTCGCTGCAGTACCGATTCCACGCGGTACACGTTATCGGCGGGTACCGACACCTTTTGCAGCTCCGGTCCGTAGAAGGTTCCGTACAGTACTTCACCGAGATCGTCTATCAATCGGTACACGGGCGGATCGGAGGGATGAACCTCGTGTATCGTGAAGATCTCTTCGCTCCAATTCGCCATGTAGCCACTATCTTAACCATACTGGTGCGCACGCGATTCGATACACGGAACTTGGGCATGACCTTAACGTCGTGACCGTATAGGCGCTGCCACACCTCTTCTTGATTCTTAGCACTCACCTGTGACGGAGCCATGCCGATACTGCGGTGGGGGTTGTACGATAGCACAAGTCCTGAAGGACGTCGACGTCTGGTGTTTCGTCAAGTATCGCCACATGCGCGTGTTCAACGTTCGATTGAATCTTTCGACGAAGCTCGCCTTCGTCTCCTCGTTGTGAGTGAAGAAGTGGTGTATGCCGTACTTCTTCAACAGAGCCTGAGCGGAACAATTTTTCGTTGTCATTTTTCAAATTCAACAAGTCAACGTGAATAGGCCTGTTACTGCTGAAGTCGACCTCCCACGACGACGCGTCGTCTCTTCAAATGAGTTCTCACCGGTTTGTGTAGGGCATAGGCGTCCTGTTCCAACAACAATTCTTCGACGACTTTCCTCGGCACGCGCGTCGCAAGGCGTTGATTCCTCCGTAACTTGCCACCCTTTTTGGGTCGAAGTAGACCTGTTCGAGTTGTTTATTCTTCGGTGCCATTAAAAGACGTCAGATGAGTTGGCGGTGGTGGTGATGTTGGCACCGCAGCACTGTTCTTGACGAGTGACGAGTTCGGTGACGTACAGTAGGACACACACTGACACGCCCACAATGATGATGATGGACCGACAGCCTAGTGAAACCGTACTACGAATAGGATCTGCTGAATCAATTGTTCGGCTATAACGTGTCCGAACATGAAAAGTCCACTGCAAAGTAGCGCAACGACAACAGAACGGTACGTGTCCTGTGGATCGCTCATTGCAGCGCACAATGTGCTATGGACACGTACTGCACTGCTTTAAAAGTCTTCCCACCTAGCCAATGACGCCAAAGCCTTGCGTCGTTCCGGGGGGTGGGGTGAGCATCGACTGTTCCATCTGAGTGCGCCGACGAGCGATGGGTGTCCAACTGAGTGATCTTCGTGCACTACTAGCTGCAGTTCGAGGAGCAATAGCTGCTGCTGCTGCTGCCGTTCGAAGAGAAGGAGTCGCCGCCTGACGTATGTAGGCTCTCCTAGCAACTTACTCTCTTACGCAACAGATCATTCACGAGATCCACCACGTTACTTCCGACAACCGGCACACCCTCGTGAATCAGTTTGCCACGAGCGGTCCACGCGATATCTCTTTTGAGATGCTCCTTCAAACGTCTGGATTTGGCCTGCATGGTCTTGGGAACGGTGTCCACGACGTCGGCCTCTATGCCGCTACTACGAGCCACTGCTCGTTCCGTCGCCCCGGCCCCGGCCCCCGGCGCTGCTGGCATCGACTTGTTCACCGCGACCACGCGTACCTGTTCATTGACATGTTTATCGTACAAGACGCAACAATACCTAATTATATAATGTTACCATGGTCCTGTCGTCGAGGCCCGTTCTATCGAGGATGGATATCATCTCGTCTTCGAGGACTTACACCTTCTTACCTAGGGTATACGTTGGGGTGGCGGCGGTGGTGGTGAGCGGGTCCACCAAGGCCATCTTGCGTGCGTGTTCCATCTCTACTTCTTGAGCAGCACCTCTCGAAGCAACGGTAGAAAGACCGAACTTGCCAACGGCACTAGGAAGGCCGATAGGAAGCCTCCGCTCTGACCCTCACCGACCTATTGTTGCAGTAAGATGCGTCTCCTTCTGACGGCGGGCGCTCGTCTCTGAGACAAATCGCGTAATTTCGTTATGTGTTTGCTCAATCGTTGCCTCTGTAATTCGGTCAATGGAATGTTCTTTTTCAATATGTAGGCACACTCGGCCAGTGCACAAGGCGGATCGGCGTCGGCGTTGGCGATGATGGCTGTCCTCAGTTTAGTGCTCTTGTATCTATTCAGCGCATGTACACACAAAATGTGTCTCTTCACTAGTTCAGACATGATGTGAATGAAGAGACGAACCACGCACTCGGTCTTTTTATACCTTCGGCAAGTACACGTACTGAACACCGTCGTCTGGAAAGATGGTCGTGCGCAGACGCATGTCCTCGGGCGTGTCCTGTTTGAGATGGACCAATAGATAGCCGTACGGTACCAACGTGGTGTCTTTAAAAACCTCTTGTACGAACTTGACGCGCCCCGGGTACATCTGCCGACCCAAGTGCGACATTTGTGATGCGTCAAAAGTTTTCTTGAACACCACCATGTACTGAGAGTTCAGACTGATGGTACGACTCTCCTTGTTTTTAGGGAACAGGTTCTGTACGAGTTGCAGCACGGACATGTTCCTGTAATGACTTTTTAGTGAACAAGGTCGTGACCCGTTCGTCCGTTTCCGCCATGAGATCGTCTATGATGATGAGGTTCCTCGTTGCCTAATCGAACATGTTCGCACACGGTAACCCTTCCTCGAACCGCACGCCGACTAAATCCATTGTGACGTAAGCGGATTGCCATTCTCCGTAACACCACGTGATCTTTTCGGGGGGTGGATCGATCATCGCGGCAGCGTGACGCAACATACGCGTCATGAAAGTACATTTGTCGCATCCCGTCGGTCCGGCGACGATGCACGTGAAATGATGTTTCCATCGTATATCCATGGTCACATATGAAAAGCGACGGCAGTGCATCGCCTTTTCTACAGATCCACCTGGCCCGTGGTCAGCCCGTCCTCGTGCACCACGCGATTGGCGTATAAGTAGGTGAGGGCAGGCCGTTCCTGCGCCCGGAACCCGCAGTTCTTTCCACTTCCGCTCCGGCGGTTGCTGAGCACGTCCAGGAACGCGTCCTTATCGACGTCGTTCTGACGTTTGCTCAGTCCTTTGGTGCTGTAACTGTCGGTGGCTCCGAAACAATAATATGTCTTGCTGCACAAACCCACGAACCCGTCACCGGACCACTCCACCTTTAACAGACCCGGTGTCCTCTTATCATACGCCTTGAGCGCCTTACAGCACGGCGCGGCGCCCGCCCACGGGCCGCAGGCGAGTAGACAGCGCATGTACTCCTGCTGATGTTCGACGCAACTTTCGGAAGGGAGCCTTTCGGAGCTGTGCCGGAAGTAATGTTCTCGACGTTCCGGGTTCACGAGGTCATCGACGGACTCATCGGCCAAGGCCAAATAGGCGCTATCTGTGTCCATCTCGCAGTACTGAATAAAGGCGCTCCATGTTGATAAAGTCGTAATAGGACTGCAACATGCGCATCTTGGCGTACTGCAGAACGAAGAATACCACGTGTGCGAACAGGGCGTACGTGACGGTTATCTTGTTCATCTCTATCTCGTACGCATCGTCGACGACGACGTCACGATGTCGGTCCACGTTGGTGATGGTCTTCCCCAGCAACTTTATGGTGTCCTCGATGATGGCCTTGTGTGGATGGACGTCTCCCTCGCGCCGGGCCGTGGACACTGCATCGCCGAACCGCCGGAAGCAATGGATCGGATCGTACTCGATGACCTGGTAGACCTTTCGTCACCTCGAGTCCGTGGTCTAGGTACTATCGCAAGATCGATGTGGCGAGCAAGATCTTATCGCCTCGATAACTGCCCACGAGCATGCGCCGCGGAGTCGCCATGATGTCGTGATCTTCGGCATTTTGGCGCATAAACGGACCGAAATTGTCGCGCGTCGGACGGATGTTCTTGAACACGGGCTGCATCTCGGCAAAGTGCGCAGGAAATGCTTCCGGTATACAAACGTCGCAACCGATCATTCCGTTCACGGTTCCGGCACACACGCCGGTCAGGATCTTTTGTGACGTCATCGTCCACCGTGCGTGTCGTCGGCGAGGAAAGGCAGCATCCAGACGTTTTTTAACGGGCAGGTCTCTTCTCAACTCTTTCTACTCGCATTTCTACAGCTCGACGACCTTGACAAAGTGACGTAGGTATGCGGTGTTCTTTCGGGTCTCGGCGAGCAGTTGGGCCATGGGTTTACCGTTGACGGTATTCATCTCTTGTCGGGTGCAAGGGTGACCATGGTAGTAACAACCTTGGAACTGATATGCCGTGTTCGATTGACTGCACCACCCGTCCACCGAGACTGTGACGGCGGCGGCGACGACGGCCGGGATAGTGACATCGGAGGCGACGATGGTTGAGGCGGTGGTGACGACAGAGGCGACGGTGGCGATGACGGACGAGGCGGTGACGACGGCGACGATGACGACGACGGCCGGAGCGGTGACGGCGGTGGTCACCGATGATGTTGGTGGCGGCTGAGTCGTTGTCTGCTAATGGCGGCGTGATGACGGCTCGTATACTTCTTTTACGTGTCGTCACTGCCGCCTTCACAGCCGCCGTCCTCTCATCCTCCTCATACGCAGTGCGTATGAGGTGCATTCCGATGATTATCCTTAGAAAGGAAAGAAAGGACTATTATCACACCTGTCTGCGCATAGCCTCTCGGACCATGTCCGCCATTTCGATCTGCCATTGCAATGTCGTCCACCTGTCATTCAACGATATAACAGTCCTGCACAACAGGTGTTGGATCAAACCAGATGAAGGTGTGTACACCTCATCTGTCGATAGATTCAATATGCGACACACCTCATTAAACATATAAAGGACACATGCCGCATCTACTGCTGCATCGAAAGACTGGTTAAAGATGGCTTCCGTACGATCTTGAATTCTATCTATACCACCCACCGTTGCCTCCATGTCATCACTGTTGTTGCTATCAGTTAATATATATATAAGTATCAGCCTTCTGCATAGCATTATCATCATCATTGTCATATGACCGAATTATGCACGATGCTTGAGAGATAGTGGACGCTGCTGACGTGAATTTCATTTCATCACTTTTATTATTTAGCCTGTACTTTACACATGCTGCTGCTCGTATCCGGTGGGTACAGTGACGTCATCCTCTTTGCCGTTGTCTACATGCAAAGAGAATTACGAACCTACCACTTTTAATTTTGACACGGTGTAATTTCCACACGTGTCCTTTACACGTTTCGTGATGGTGACCATGACACGCCCCCCCCCCGGAGCAGGGACATCATACCGGTGTAGGTGTAGGTGCTGGCATCGAACCCTACTACTTTTGTCGATAATTCATCGAAAATGACTGTCCACGTCTCCCCCCCTCCCAGTCGGACAGTAGGACCCGCATGGCGAACCTGTTCACGAGAACACGCTGCCACTGGAGGATTGAACAATAGTAGCCATTACCATCCGGTTGCACACCTTTGAGACAATGCGGACAAGATGCGTACACGATGTATCTATCCTGCGTGGCACAATTGGTTATTGTTAACAAATGTTTAATTATATAAGTGCCGTTACTTACTTCGCTTTGGAGTCAAGACAGGTTCATCTGCGGCGTCTGAGTGTCGACGAAACGCTGCGCTGCCATGCTGCTGTGTCGTGTAGAGTAGCGCGTGTTCTCGATGCGTTCAGAACGGTTATGCCGCAGTCAAGTGCCAGGCCGGCATATAAAGGGCTGACTGCGACTGTTGGCGCGCACTTCTTATCTCTGCCGCCACGACCGTTGGTCGACCGTTGTAGCGCACACAGCTCTGTCTCGGCATGTATTGAATGTGCTAGCGTTAAACACGCCACCCTTCGTTCGATAATCTAATTAGCTCATTGCACTTGTCCGGGCACGTTTCGTGGGCTCTGGTGAATTCGAATAAACTGACGTAGTTCCATGAGAATTTGACCAAGCATATTCTGCATTGGCTGTCCAGTATAAGTGAGCACACTCCAATAACCATCCCCACTTTTTACACATTCCTTTAATGGTGATTGATACGTGTCTAATAGCCACTTACGTAGTAGTTTAATGGCAACCAACGCATACATAACAGAACGTCTCTGTCTGTTCCATTCCTCGCGTAAATGTGCCTTCTCTCCGATAGTCTTGCTCAAGTATTTCGCCTATAGTCCAGTCCGTGTGGCTAGCATTTTTTCTGCTGTCTCAAGATCGACATGGTAGACACATTTTCGGAACTGATAGGCCGATTCGACCGTGTTCAAAACATAACCCCACTCCTGTATCCTGCACACATAGAAATTGGATAGAATACTGTTTCCGCCTCTGAACTATATAGGACGATTCATTCTGACTTTATGATGTTAAAATGTCAACGAACTACATTATATACGGCTTTATGCAAAGCTCGCTGAGTATGCACCGAATTCTTTTTTTTCTTTTTTATGACGGATGTCTTGTTGTTTCCACCAACGGTTTTCTGACGAATGTGTTATTGTTGTGTGTGGCTTACCTCGGCAGTTTGCATTCTTTCCTAGACATAATGACGAATGGGTCTGTGTTCCATTGTTTTGTCTATATTAGACGCCGTGGATTCCACACATGAAAAGCAGCCAATAATAAGAATTTCAGGAATGTGACTCGTTTGACCGAGTTCGTTATATTTATGAGTACAATTTGTTACGTTGCTGGACGCAACATTCTTACAGGCAGCACCAAGGTTTCAATTAAAGACAGGGGATTTTGTTACGCTCATGTTTTTACCAACGTAACATTTAACATTGGTAATTTTCGCGGTATCGCTTGAATTCTACTCTATTTATAGCCTCAGTATTTCTAGTTTCGGTGATTCATGTATACAAAATAAAAACTGAAATTGTTCATTTGTTAGACTGTACTGCCAATCATTTGCCAAGAAACGAGTTCCACATTACTCTCGCTCTATTGCCAACCATTTATTAAGCGACTTGTCTATTTGAGATGAAACATACATCTACATATAACTACCGTATACGAAATATACCAAAACCTTAATACCGCAGGATTGTTAGAAACTGTTCCCGTAGAGCCCGGGCATAAGGTAAAGAACTACCGACAAACCCAAATTATGTGCTATTGTTAATAGCGAAGGGTGTGGTTTAACAATAACATTTCTAATGTCTCCAGCAGATGAAAGCTAATGTTTGTTGAGGATGAATTTATTTGGACTGGGAAACACGCATCGAGTGACAACCTTAGATCATTTGGACAATTTGATTGAACGCCGTCTTTGAAGAAGGCTGGGGTTTTCCAAGTGTGTAACATTTATAGTTACGTCTACGAGTACTGGGTTTATCCGGGTTTATGGAATACTTATGGATGTTGCCAAGACCTGAGCGGGCAACGCCGTCTATAAATTATTGAGCAACATTGAACAAGATTGCCATCCAAGGAAAAAACCCAGATGGCAAGTGGACAATGTAGCCATTGGTTTATTGTGAGTCCAAAATTTTGTCACCTACGTGTAAGTGGGGAGCGGTGGTTTAATGGTTAGAGCACCCGCCTGTTGATCGAGAGGACGGTGGTTTAATGGTTAGAGCACCCGCCTGTTGATCGAGAGCACAGTGGTTTAATGGTTAGAGCACCCGCCTGTTGATCGAGAGGACAGTGATTTAATGGTTAGAGCACCCGCCTGTTGATCGAGAGGACGGTGGTTTAATGGTTAGAGCACCCGCCTGTTGATCGAGAGGACGGTGGTTTAATGGTTAGAGCACCCGCCTGTTGATCGAGAGGACGGTGGTTCGATTCAACATCCGCCATTTCGAAGCTTTGGCAATTTCGTTCACCCCACTTTGCCTGTGTCTTTCGGAAGACACACTAATAGCTGTTGGTCCCTTCTACCTGGTATATATTCCAGGGGAAGTTAAATATCCCACGCTGGGAAATAGAAAAAACCCTGTGAAGGACTCATTAACTCTAGAAAAGGACACCTTTCAATAAACCCTCAGCGCAATATCCTAGAAGACTTAGAAAGCAAAACGTTTCTATCAATATTTTCATACACATTCAATATCTTTAAAAACTTCAATTTGCTCTCCTCTTAACCGCCTTTTCTCCACGGTTGTTCTTTTAGGCGTTCTTCATAACTAAGGTCTCGCAGTTCTGGAATAATTGTATTTGCTCTCCTCTGTATTTGTTCAAAGATATCTATTTCCTTCTTACAATATGGTATCCATGCTCCTAATTATACGCGTGACACTAATTAGGCCGTGACAATTTACAATGCAGAATTTATCTGGACTGGGAAATACGTACCACGTGACACCCTCAGATCATTTGGTCAATTTGGCTGAGCGTCGTCTTGGAAAGGCTGGGGTTTTCCGACTGTGTAAAATGTTTAATTACTTTTATGAGTACCGAGTTCATCCAGGTTTATGGAATTAATGCATGTTGCCAAGACCTGAGTGGGCCACGCCGTCTATAAATTATACGCGTGACTTCAATCAGACCGTGACAGTTTACAACGCAGTAAGTGGAGAACTTACAGAGTATCTCAACATTTCGCTCGTCCGTGCAGCTCTAACTTGGTTAATTTAACACTTGGGAATTATTGACATAACATAAATACAATTCATCTGTATTTGATGTATTACAAGTATACGTATAATACGAAGATATGTTAAAAGGAGGAAACGTGATTCAATTGAAGACACTGACGGCGCAGCAGGAGCGGCAGAAACAACAGGAGCGGCAGAAGAAGCTGGAGCGACATGAGCGGCAGAAGCAGCAAGACCTGTAGGAGCGGCAGGAGCAGCAGAAACAACAGGAGCATCCTGAAATTTGGGTGACGTTGTACAGTCCCACGTGGGTGATTGTTTACGCGATACAGATGACGCGAGTACCGACTGAATGCTCGAATGGTTTAACTGGCCAATTAATTTTGTATCGATGCGACCGAATACAGCAGGTAGGTATGACCCATGCAGCAGACGCGGATCAAGGGGGCGCGGGGCGCGCACCCCCCCCCCACCGCTTTGTTTGAAAAGAAATGTGTTGGCTTTATTCTTATTTGACATCTAATTTAGCCTAAGAGCTTAGAGCACATCATTATCAGCTACAACATGAATCTGGCACTAACCAATGCATGTATGACAACAACATGAATCTGGCACTAACCAAGGCATGTATGACAACAACATGAATCTGGCACTAACCAATGCATGTATGACAACTACATGAATATGCCACTAACCAAGGCATCTATGACAACAACATGAATCTGCCACTGTCCAATGCATGCGCGATTCCTGGAGTACAAAACGTTAGGTGCGCGTAACGACACACTACACTGAATTAGTGTCGTGAAATGTATGAAGCCATCCTTGATTTCCTGACTGCATTTTCGAGAGCAACAAATAGAGTTAAAAAATATGACTCATTTGGCATAATCTTTTGGCTTTTGGGCTACTCTGCGAGATGTCAAGCTTTCCATTCATCGGTGCATGTTTGAGGACACCGTAGGCCTCAGCAAGGTGCTCCAGGGTTCTATACAGGATGTTGTCCACCGTAGGCCTCAGCAAGGTGCTCCAGGGTTCTATACAGGATGTTCTCCGGGCCTACGAAGAAGTCACTCTGTTAATGGACATCTTCAGCGACCACAGAAGAGATGCAGATGCGGATGACAGTGAGATCTACAAGATGACGGAAGAGATGGCCAACACTACTGGGAAAGTGATCTCGGTCCCAAGGAGGCAGACCATGAGAAACACGTGGAGGCAGACCATGAGAAACAACGTGGAGGCAGACTACGAGAAACAAAGTGGAGGCAGACCATGAGAAACAACATGGAGGCAGACACCCCAGAAAAATACTGACGACGCTTAGTATTTCTACCATTTCTAGACCACCTTCTCCAAGTATTTGGTATTGAACACGATACTCAATGCGATCATAGGGAAATATGTGCTCGGCCTGGAGTTCCTGTCCAATAACGTGGGCAAGCTGACAGATGCTAACATAACCGACCTACAAGAATGATGTTGCCACGACTTGCCTTCCCTAACGTCCGTACAAGATGAAGTCACGCTGTAGTAGAGGAAATGGGATTCGTCAGAAGAAACAAAGCCCTATAATCTACAGGAAAACAATGAATGCAATAGCCAACTCCATGTTCCCTAATCTTTACCGTAATTTTTATTTGCTGATGCTAATATCGGTCCCAAGTGCTGGAGTGGAGCGGGCTAACTCTGCACTCACACTGGTGAAAAAAGTGAAGCTGAGCTCCAGGCACCAGGATCGCCTCAATGCGTTGATGCTGCTTCGTGTACACAAGGACGTCAAACTCGACATCCAGGCAGTTATTGACAAGTATAAATGGACGCACCCAACAAGGATGTGTTTCATTAATCCTCTGAGCAGCCATTGAACTGCTACTGAATGATGCACACTAACCACACGTA
>SDWI01000781.1:138439-163789 GCA_009193005.1 Lamellibrachia luymesi | reverse complement strand
TAGGGAGCTACTATATGCAAGGGCGTGTTAACTATAGGGAGCTACTATATGCAAGGGCGTGTTAACTATAGGGAGCTACTATATGCAAGGGCGTGTTAACTCTGTATTAGGTTTATACTTATAATACGACTAATAAAATCGTTCGCATTATTACAGGACAGACACGAGACACGCGACTGCCAGCGACTTCGACCGTCGTGTCGCTTGTCCTTGCGGCGATCAGCGACCTGGTGACGTCGTTTCCATGTCAGATCAACGTCTACAGCCAAGTCATCACTGGACATTCAACTTACTCTCAAGCTTTCTTTCAAAAAACTTCTGCTGTTTTAACTGTTCTCAGAAATACAAAAAATAACAGTTTGAAGCACCTTCAATAAGAACTAAAGGTGATGTCATTAATTGTCATCACAATCATATGATTGTGTGCAGAACATGTTGATTTGGTGAGTTACATTTCTGTGACCCCGTAATGAGTTCAAGGGGCATTTCAAGCCTTCGTGACGTGGTTCTAACATTAGCAGTCTATAAAATCAGGTTGAACTTTTGTTGCATTTCCTTAATGAGCGTGGGTGCGCTTTGCTCCACAATACTGTATTGTTTGATTGTGTGCGGTTTACCCTGTTATCTTCGATTATGAAATTGCCGCACAGTGGACTCCTCATCTATGTAGGTTCTCATTGATTCTTCGCAAAATAACTTGAACTGGAATTAATCGCACACAATATATACTCGTTGACCGCAGGTCAGCAAAGGGGAATAAGAAGCTAAAGGAAGGTCACTGGCAGCTAGGCGAGGTACACAGAACAGAAGCAGGAACACAAGAAGGAACTCCAAGAGTAGACGCGTCACCACCAGCAGCGAGGAAGAAGAATGGCCGTGTGCCATTTGAGGCGAACCCTTCATGAACAGTATATTTCAGGAGGTGTGAGCACATTGTCAATTGTACACTGAATGTACTCCAGGAGTGCGTTGTTTTATCTGTTCCAACTCACAGAATGTAAGTACATCAAAATTATAAGTTTATGAATAACCAATACCTATTTTCCATTAAAGGGGTCACCTTGCCCCATCCTACCCTATGTTATCAATGTAATTAAAACGACAAACACTTAGATTCAACAAAATTGATCGCACCAAGTCAACTAAGCACGGAAAAAGACCGTGAATTGAGAAATTCCCTAGCCAGGACGCCATAGGTCTTGAACGCCCACAAATTAGTGCAAGTGTAGGATTTACTAGACACATGATACTGAAGCCAGTTTTATTATCGATTTGAAAGACGGTGATATGATTAGATGCTACAAAGCAGGAAACTTGATCATTTTGTTGCATTGGATCTCCAAAAAACAGCTCAACCAATCGAAGAAGCCAAGCCAATCACCAATCACCACCGAGATAACAAGAGACGCAGCCTACACCGATGTTGAGCAGCTAGTCAGGAAAGACTTAAGCTTGCGGGAAGCCGATGATAAACAGTATGGATTCCAAAATAAAGACAAGTTCTTCCAAAATAAAGTTCTGCGGTTATTGGTGTTTGGACTGATGCATCAGTCCTGGCATCTTCAACATAGAGCGTGATTCGAAATACACTGATGCTCAACTGCGGGAAGTAAGCCTGGAAGATGTTGTATGGGATGAGTCCAGAGAGGCAGAAGGCAGGTACACGACGTGCGAGGGAAAGGGAATCCAGAGGCGCGTTAAGCCAATAATTCAGTTCTTCGAGAGATTATTCGAGTTGATGACAACATGATGGAGCTATCCTCCTTCCTAGCAACACGAGCAGCAGCCAGAGACACCACGCAAGTCATCAGTACACATCACTCTGTTGTACTATGCGTGCAACTTCGTGGTGTGTCAGTCACGGGGACGCCGCTTTTCGAATCATGCTCTATGTGGAAGATGCCATGAAACAATGGTGTCAATACGTACAATGTGGCAGTACGTTCAATTGACACAAATGTGGTCCTTTTGGCAGTGACATTAGCTCAGCGCTTTGTCAATGTTCCATGCATGCACTGGGTGCGACACAGTCAGTCCTTGGGTGTAAAATTATGGAAGAAGACTGCATGGGGCACTTGGGATTTCGTTAACTCATAAAATTAGAGTGAACGTTTATCAGCTTATATGATGTAATTCGAATTAACTTTAAACATTTTAAAATCACCCAGCTGTCAACTGAAAAACGTTTCGTGTAGTATCCGATAGTGACGCTGATTGGCTGCTGGCGCTTAACGAGAACGCCTGTACAAAATGGAGTGGAGACAGTGGGTAACAATGAGTAACAATGAGACCACGCCTTCGGGGTCAGACTCTCTTCTCGGCGAGTTCACGAAGCGACATTACCAAGTATGCACCAATTAGTACCCTTTGTTCACTAAAGAGTGCTACCTTTAAAAGTAGTGTCATTCTTGTCTACCAGAGGGCGTTACACAGTATCCTTGATGACCTTTATATTTGCCGATTATGTTTAGCGGGTTACCGCTTACTAACAATAATTGTATGGTTTTTAAGTATGCCGAAACCCATTATTAAATTCGTTTTAAGTAGCTTTGACCCCATACTGATATAATACTGCTATGTTGTGTATTTTGTGTATTAAAGAGGTCATTTTAATAGCCAACCACAGACACCAACATTTACCCTCCAGCGTAAGTTGTTCAGCAGTTATAGTTAATCAACGGGTAACCGTTTAGGTGGATTCATTGGTATTTTTGCTATGTTACTCTAGATCCTTTCAGCCTCATCCCGGACTTCACGGATAAAGAGGAGAGCAACAACTCTAGATCCTTTCAGCCTCATCCCGGACTTCACGGATAAAGAGGAGAGCAACAACTCTAGACCCTTTCAGCCTCATCCCGGACTTCACGGATAAAGAGGAGAGCAACAACTCTAGATCCTTTCAGCCTCATCCCGGACTTCACGGATAAAGAGGAGAGCAACAACTCTAGACCCTTTCTGGGATCTGTAGTGCAAAAACAGCTTTTTCTATTGAACGTTTAGGTATTCATCGCCTAAAACTCTTGGTCTACTGTTCGTTTTGTATTTTATAGCAAAACTATGTTGAGCTCGAGATGAGTAACTCGCGAGAAGCTGACGTGTTTCAAACGTAACATGAAGAATAATCTACAGCGCACGTTGACGTGGCTTGTAGGAGTTTGTGTGTACTTTGTGTGGTAGCGTTGGATAGTCCGCTGTACAAGAGTTGTGCTCATAAAACGAACTCAAGATACCCAATTTGTAGCGAAACCGTTCTTTTCACATTTGGACGCAGCACGTAAATGCAGGGGTTTTATAGTTACGTCTTGACAGTGCTGACGAAGTTTAACTTGATGCACAGCTTATTCAAATGGTTATTTCTTACAGCATCCACCAAACTGCCCACACGTGGCGCCACTAACAATTTCACCACTGCCACAACTTACATTTGATGTGCTGAGTCTGCACATCTTTATTTCACTTGGTAAGCACCCCTAAGGCAAATCTCTAGGAACAAAAAACGCCCGTTTTTTTTTTATTTGCAGCGTACAATTTAAGAGTCGTGTTTGTAAAACGAACTTGAGATAACAAATTTGTGTCGACGGCGTTCTTTTCACATATGAACACAGTGCATACACGTGGTTTATATCGTGGTTTATACACGTGGTTTATATTGACGTCTTGACGGTGTTAACGAGAAGTTTAATGCACAGTTTTCTTCAAATTGCTGTATCTTACATATCTACCAAATTCGCCATCAGTGGCGCCACGCGCCAATTCACAATTGCCACAACTTTCATTTGATGTGTAGATTCTGCATTTCTTTAGTTCATTTGGTAAACTCCTAATTTTGCCAAGAAATCTCTCAATTTCAGTTGCATGCAACTGTAGTGTTTGCATTGAAACTGTGTCTAGGAACATGATAACTTTAGTTTTTGTTTAAAACTATGTTACGCGCACGTTTAATGGACTTAAATACATGAAGTAAAGATGAATTTGTTCATAAATACTAATTACATAAAGAGCCATGACTCCTTCCGATGTTGCGACCGGCGTCTTAGGGAAGATTACGTTCCGGTTCCATTATATAAATTTGTGGTGCGTCTTTGTGTTTGTTTGTTTGTTTGTTTGTTTGTTTACCAAAATCACAGGCACACAGGACCGACGTCAGATGTTGCTACGAATTGTTGGTACGAACTGTGTTGTGATTAGGCCTACGCGTTGTCGCGGGCACATCCTTAAAATTACCTCCGCAATTCAGTGTTTGGCTCATATCGTTTTACAAAAATTTCATAAAAAAATCAAACCTACCTGGTACCCGCTTCGACATGCTAATGTGTTTGTACAAATTCGTTATTTAACTTAGGTGAAATCATCGGGCAAACTATTAAATTAAGGCGAAAAAAGGACAAAACTGCCTGCGTTCTACAATCTCTGACATAAGGTTAATCACACAGATCTAGGACAATAAAAATCAGTTCAAAGTGGATGTATAAACTGTTCCATTTACCCCCAGAATGTTCATCAGAAACCTCAACACGTGATATTATTAGCAATAACATATTTCTCATAGTGTCTTCATAGCAAAGTTTAGTGTGTGAATCGTGGGTAACCGGATTTGCTTGCCAAAATGACATCGTAGCCACTCTGACCCCTCATATTTCCACGGAATACAATAATGTGCCTGTGGACAAAGAGCATACAAAGAAGTGAACATATAAATAAGTTAACATTTCTCACACATAATAATACGACAAACCCCATTAAAAAGTGTAAAGCCTTTCCTGTACTCTAATGACATAAATGGTAAACCAACTGAACTTCCTGACATCGAAATGTATGTTTAAAGACTGAGGAACCCACACAAGTGTTGCACTTAAATGGAAACAAAAAACATTGTTTTGGGCCTAAGAACCGATGAGTTAACAAAACATGGCCATATGTCATGGGTCGCGCAATACTGTTAGATCGCCCTTCGTCATGAGTGCGTGTAGAGAAGTATCGCTCACCAAATCAAATCTACATGTAAACACCTGGTCCTAGAAGTAAGAAGGAAATACGGCTCTGCTGTTTGCGTCTAAACTCAACTTATGCAAGCAACATATGTTGACCTTTGTTTATTAAATTATCTCGTTCTCACTTAGCAGCCCACTTGATTGAGAGTTTGCGTTGCTTCTGTGTATATCCGTTAGCCTTTCAGTTTCAGTCGAAAACACTTAAAACGTCACAGCGGAAGTCTAGCTGCATCGATTTTCTAGAACTGCCAGGTTATTGGTGAGTCTGGTCAACATGTCAGCCGCCATGCATTATGAGATGTTTCAACCAGAATCTCTTTTAGAACAAATACTGAGTAAATCACCGTCGTGATATTCTTGGGTTTAGTTGAAATGATTAGTAGTATAAACTCTTGACGTTTGTTTCACTTGCTTAAATTATAGACATTTCATGAAACCATTTCAGCATAAAGACGTCGTACAAGCCTGCATGAGTTGTCCCGGGTCTCTCCGCTTCTCTGACACCAGACACGCAGGCACCGTCTGATTGGTGTTTTCTCAAGAGCAACTTCTACAGCGTATGAACGAAGTAGACGTTGTTCAAGGCGAATTGCTGTTTTTATTTGATTTAAAAAATTCACGTCAGGATGTATTTTTCTGAATGTTGAATAAAATATCATTGGAATGTAATCTTCTCTGGAAAAGTTCTTGGCGCATAATAGTATGGCTATTCGTATGTGTGGCGTCAGAATAGTATCGGATTAGTATGTCACATTATCCTTCCGTGTTCACATGCAAGATAATTATTTCA
Organism: Lamellibrachia luymesi; assembly: GCA_009193005.1. Lineage (NCBI taxonomy): Eukaryota > Metazoa > Annelida > Polychaeta > Sabellida > Siboglinidae > Lamellibrachia > Lamellibrachia luymesi. The sequence continues at coordinate 158,008 of SDWI01000781.1, read as the reverse complement.
GTGGTCGATCATTCAATTAGAAGCAGATCTTCCAAATTGACACAGCCCCTGTGACTCGAGTCACAGGGGCCGACTCAGGTCGCACATTGTTATGACTCGAGACTTGACTAGGAGGTCATTGACTCAAGACTTGACTAGGAGGTCATTGACTCAAGACTTGACTAGGAGGTCATTGACTTGAGACCTGACTAGGTCATTGACTTGAGACCTGACTAGGTCATTGACTTGAGACCTGACTAGGTCATTGACTCGAGACTTGACTAGGAGGTCATTGACTTGAGACCTGACTAGGTCATTGACTTGAGACCTGACTAGGAGGTCATTGACTTGAGACCTGACTAGGAGGTCATTGACTCGAGACCTGACTAGGAGGTCATTGACTTGAGACCTGACTAGGTCATTGACTTGAGACCTGACTAGCCAGTTTGCGACTTGACAAGAAGTCTGGTGGCTCGAATCGTATGCAAAATGAGACTATGTTGCCCTGTTACTAATATTAGTTATATTTCGTTAGTTTCCGACGGTGATGTTTTTATTTAATTATTATCATTATTGATTTGCAGCTCGTATGTATTGGCGACAGTTCGTTTATTTAAAGAACATTTCAAATGTGTTCCATTGCTCTCGTTTGCTTAAAATGGCTACACCGACCAGTGTTTAACAAGCTACTATTTTTGGGTTATGCAAGGGCTGATAAATGGGGAAACCTCTGGCAGATGTTGCTGTGCACATTAATCGTTTGAAATCCAAATCTGCAGCAAAGAAACTCTGCGATTTGCTCCAATATGAAATGATAGGAAACTAAATGAGGCAAGCAACAACGTGACGCAGGGTGCACTTAAAACAGTAATAAAATGATATAACCTTAAACACGGTGTTGTTGCTGTCGTGCAGCATCTCTCCACAAAAGGTGGTGTTTGTTGCACAAAAATATTTTTGTGCAACAAATATCACGATAAAGTTCTTCGTGGAACTTGAATGAAATGTGAAAATTAATCTTTACAACAGAAAACGTCGTGCATTGTCGGCGTTAAAGTTGACAAAGCACAACAACACGAAAATACGCTACAAACGTCCATTCTGCTGCTGCAGTCTGCAGTAGATAGGTTCTGAAACATTAGCAATCAACGGTGGTTTCTTTCAAATAGCATTTATTAAAAACAGTACAATTAAGTACTGTGCTGTAAACTAGCCACGACATATATACATTTACAATGGGAATAAACATGCTTGACCACATAAGTTTGACCACATAAGTTCAATACACAAGGCACATGCGGTGAGCTATTGTACAATAACACAGTATATTTACATTGTAGTCATAGAAATTATTGCAACATTTCTTCATCACTTATGACTGAACGGTCATCACTTATGACTGAATGAACGTTGCCATTAGAAATGCTCTATCAATGAAGACCGATCAGTATCTATTGGCTATCTCACAACTTTTATTGTATCTACAGAACACAGTTCTACTGTTGAGGAATACACCGTCTTTACAGCGAGGGTGGGCTGACAGTGGGTCACTGCCGAAACATCCTGAACCCACGCTGGGTGACATGCACCTGTTTCTTGCTAGAACCTCTTTGACGACCCGCGTCTCGTGACCCTGAAATACAACAACACAGTCAATGTAGATAATATTGTGTTGTGGAAAAATTTACAGAAATAAACAACTGAAACATTTCCACTTTGCAGAGATTTGTCATCTTAACTTTGCAAAAGACTAAAAGTGACAAATGTGAGCAATATGTTAAATGTTGACCTAAAATGCAACTGTCTTTACAGTTGTATGAATAAAAGTGGAAGAATTCTGGCGTCGTGTTTCAACTTTCCTCCAGAAGAAAGATGGTGTCATACAGTAGATATTTCACAAGATTGTTTCTTAATTTAAAAAAGTATTTTCTAAATACACAAAATGAAGTCACCCAACACCATGTAGTAATTACAAGTTCAATATCAGAGTTTATAACAAAATAGCAGAGGTGTATGGTAGGGTCTCTCTCATCTCCCACGTGTTTTAGGCGCTAACCTCCCATCTCCCACCATTTCTGATAGATCACCTCCCACCTATTTTGGAGGTTAACCTTAGCCACGCCCCTCACAACCAGCACAGCCTTCTAGAAATCATAACATTTTACTAAATGCATCTGCATGATACATCTACATGATACAGATTAGCTGGAGTTCTTTAAATACCCTTGTGGTTAATCCTAGATGTGCATAACATAACTACTATATCTTACAATTAAAACAGCACAATGTCTATTTTACACATTTGTATGCATAAATGCATAACATAGGATTAAAACCTGCTTGTACATTCCATTCGTTTACATTAGCTTAGCCAAATCACGGTGTTTTATAGATCTTTCCACACACAACCTACTACGGCAACAAACCTGTAGAGTTTTGTCTGTCACTGCAACCAGCTGCGTCCCACGGGTCATGATAATCAGCCGGATCCCACCGGTCGCTGTGACTGCCAGATGTCCACCTGTCATGACGACCCGCCGAGGTTTGCCCTTCACTGTGTCGTCGGCCATTACTAAATGAGTCCACTCCACCACCTTTCCCACCTCTCCTACTCCTACTACGCTGCCTCTTCTTCCCACTTCCACGAGATACCTCCACAGCTGCGTCCTCCTGTCGTGATCTACGCCCAGTGACAAAACCATGACTATCCCGTTTGTTTGAATCCCCCCCTTCCCAACGTCTTCCGCCGTCCCCAGCCTCGTCCTGATAACCTGTGAGCTGCTGCAGAGACAGCCTCCTCTGTTGTTCCTCTGTCTTCTTCTTCTTCTGCCAAGTCTTCCACTTCCTCTTGTTCTCCTGCTTACTGGTCAACTTCTTCCTTGGTTCGCTGCTCTCTTCATATTCATCCAGTGGGGTCCGTGGGAAATCCTCAGAGTAAACACTTTCTGCCAAGCGTTTTATTCGCGATGGTTTCACTCTGCCTTCATTCTTTGCCAGGATGTCTTTTGCATAAGAAGTTGTCACCTTGCTTTGTTCAGATGTCACCTTGCTTTGTTCAGATGTCACCTTGCTTTGTTCAGATGTCACCTTGCTTTGCTCAGATGTCTTCTTCATTGGTGACGTATGTGAAGGCTTCAGATGCTTTGCAGGAAGTTCTGTTAGAACACCATAAATATTAGTTAGTGCATTGTCAAGATAGAATTTTAGCAGTACCTAGGGTAATAACTTCCCATGAACAGTGTAACACATTAACAATCTTGTCACGGTGATATTACGTTAATGAACGGTTTAAGTCAGCAAGAAAAATAACAGCAACACATAACAATACATAACAATCAGCACCACAAAGGCCATTTTAAAAACAAACAGAATTCCTTTTCGTAAATATTTTAGAAAAACACATATTTGCACATTTCTTTTACCAAAGTATCTGACAATCAACAGAGGTAACATTGCAGCACACTACTTCATTCTTGGTAAAACTTGTTAAATTCAATATAAAAAATAATAGTTTAGGCTAAGCTAAACAGCTTGATGACCTAGAAAAATTTCCTTTATAGCATTTTGTGTTATCCTCCTCGTTCATGTTTGGACTTCAGTAAACTAAACCAACAGTTAATTTTGAATTTCCTGAAACTATTTTGCACCAAACAGCTTCATCGCAATCTGCTTCCCTTTCTAATTTTATTTCATAAGCCTGAATAGATTCTTTAACATATAAAATAACTCCCCCTCCCCTTCTTCCTTTTCTATCTCTCCTAAACATTACGTATCCCGTCAGTCCTAATTCAGCATCTGTTATGTCTGTGTTGGCGATGATTCGGTGATACCAATTATGTGAGGGTCAATATCTTCTACCATAATGTTTAATTCGTTTTTCTTATTTACTATACTCCTTGCATTTAAACACACGCATCTATAACCTTTTTCAGAGATGTTTTTCGGATGATTTGATATTGGTTTATCTGTGCTAGTGGCCTCTTGTTCTGCTTGAGACACCTCTAGGTAACCCCCCTGCACTTCTAGTTTAAAGAATGTTTACTTCCAAAAATATTTGTCATTGTACCCAAGTCACTATCTACTGCTGCTGAAAGTTTGTCCGCGAATACTGCCGCCCCCTTTCCACTTAAATGAAGCCCATCCTTCATGTACATATCAGCCCTCCCAACAAAACTTCCCCATAAATCCACAAATCCAACTTCCTCTTCCCTACATAACTTCTGGACTAACATGTTAATTGCCATCCCCCGACAATTTCGATATTTGTGACCCCTCCTGCCCATTACAGGTAAAATCCCTGACAGTATTACCTGCTCAACCCGCGTCTGTTTTAGTGTTCTGACCAACTTCCTGTATTTCCTAACTATGGCAGTTGTACCCTCCCTCTCTACGTCATTTGTCCCTACGTGTACTAAAACAGATCCACCCTTGCCCGAACCCACGATGTTTTCTACCCTCTCAGTTATCGCCTCTATTTTGGCCCCAGGCAAGCAAACTACCAGGTCATCTCACTTGTTTAAGACTCTTGAGTCCCCCACAAACACCCTCGCTCTCTTTCTCACCCCCTCTACCACTGCCTCGGAATAGCTCTACCGATGGATCCCCGATGGATGTTCTGAACGTGTGTACAATTTAATCAGACGAACCATGTTGTAAGTTAGAATGCCTCTTCTTGGAGTGTTTGGATGACACGAAGGCTGCCTTAGTCTCATATCGTGTAACGAACGGTGTCACTGGTAACTTCCACGAGTCCATCATCGACTCTCGGCATTCCTAAAAGAGCACAACATCTGTAGAATTACTGGAAACGTTGCATATTTGAGGTGGCCCTAACACCACTGTGGTTGTTAGTTACCATAAAGGTTACACTTTGGATTGGATGTGGCTCACGGATTCATGGTTCAGTGAGTCAGTTTTAGTTCAGAAAAATGATCAGATACTACTGATCATTGTCAAAGAATTGACAGATGAAATTACGCCAAAAGCAATTACCGCCATTTGCTTTTATGTATGAAATAACTTGTGGAAACAGTATCCATGTTGATAACCTCAATAAGACTTGTATTAAAAGATCTCTAAAATAAACAACACATATTCTAAAAGTGGCTCTTCATTGGAGATGTCCATCTAAACGTTTGACCATTAGTAGTTGGGCAGTTACTGCCATGAAACTAGGTTTAAAAGACATTATTAGATGTGTTCAACAGGTCAAATGATTATATGCTGCTTTTGTAGAACATGAAGTACATGAACACACTAACATGAAGTACATGAACACACTAACATGAAGTACATGAACACACTAACATGAAGTACATGAACACACTAACATATATCATTTATTGTCCCTCTAAGATTCACTTACTACCAGTACACTTCACTACACTTACATAAGCGCAGTGACCTTTTCTCGCACAGTTGAAGCAAAACCGACTTCTGTTCTCTTTCTGTGGTCCTTTACACATTGGACCAGGCTCGGTCTACAAAGTCAACATGGTTTTCTTTCAGTAAGCATCTGTAAACTCAACAACACAACAACCCTTCTATACAAAGAGGTACCGTCTTCCAAGCATGCACATGACATGAGCAAAATAATTTATTGTATACAATCTTATACAAGAAAATCATTATACTGCAAAGAACGGTGATTAAAATGTTAGCATGAATATCATAGCAAGTACATATGACAATTATACAATACAAAGACTTCCACTGAGCCAAAATCCTCTGGAACGCAAGCGCAAGAGTGCATTGGGAATGAAAGGGGTCGGCAATCTCAAATTGGCATAACATCTTAAAGTTGTCTACAGATATACATATATTTGCAAAAAAACGTTAAAATATGTTTCAATGACTGCAAAACTTTAACACTAATACAAAGTGAGTGCCAAAGAGTTGGTGCAGCAACCAGAAAAGCTGTAGTTCTATTTTTTCAACCCTAATAACAAAAAGTACACCAGAACTAGATTCAAAGCTGTCTAATCTTTCTTGCGGGAGTGAGTAGTGAATGTAAATATGCTGCTTGCTTAGATGATTGTATATGATATGTAATTTTACTGATCTCTAAAATAATATAAACAGAAGTTGTTACATAACTGCTTGTGTTCTTACTCATAATGTTTTCAGGCACTGTATGACCCTGAACTTCAGGTGTCTTTTTTTCAGAGAGTGCAATTGATGGTTTATAATTTCCGCACTTAATGTTGGAAATAACTCAACAGTAAATGCTGTCTAGTAGCTTTGGTATAACATACTCACCGTGATGTGAAACTGTCTCCATATGTCGGGACACTCCTAAAAATATAATAATTATTTTAACATGTGATCACACAACTAGCTATATACAGATCTGAATTTGGTGCTTGTCATAGAGGTATAAGAGTATCAACTAAATCATAGCTCTCAATGTATAGATTGAATGCGATGGCTGCAGAACTTGGAATATGTCATGAGCAGGCCAAATAGAAAACGGCCCATACCTTTATCAACGCTGCTTGATATAAACAACATACTGTTTTATTTCAGTACACAATTAGTACACAACCCGAGACAGTATCCACAGCGCCAAATACACAGCGCCAACACCTGATGAAACACTCTTGGAGCATTTGACAGTTGCAAGTCGACTAATGCTCTCCATAATGCCTGGAAGTTAGTAAAACAACTTTTGGGAAAGAAATCAGAAACTATCTTCATACAATATGGAAGATCGTTTGGATGCTTGGATAGCTCACTGCAAACAACTGCTCTCTTCATATGATACGAGCGCATCCAAGCAACCATCCAGTTGATCCGATCTATGAGACCAACCCCAACATTGACACCGACACTTTCTCACTAGCAGACGTCAACATTGCTATCCCCATAGAAGTGTAATGACTGCACAAGTTAAGGAAAGATTTATTGAAGTTCTGCGACAAAACATACTTCGGGAATAGACCACCAGAATGGGGGATCGTGGGTATCGTACCAATAACGAAGAAAGGAGACTTGACTCTTCCTGAAAACTATCATGGAATAAGTCTAACACAGACCTCTGCAAAGGTCTACAATCAACTCATGCTTAACAGAATTCGCCCTGAGCTAGAAAAGATCTTACGCCCAAACAAGAATGGACTTTGACCTCTACGATCTACATCTTCACAGATTCTTGCTCTTAGACGCCTCATCGAGGAAATGAGAAACAACCAGAAAGCTGCCATTATTTTCATCGACTTCAAGTTCAAGAAAGCCTTTGACTCAGTACATAGAAACAAATGTTCTGGATTCTCTAAGCATCCCAGAGAAGATTGTTAAAACTATACAGATAATGCATGAAAACACCTCTGCAGTTGTACAGGCCTGGGGTAATAGTAATATGTAATAGTAACGATTACAATTGTTCAAGTAATAGTAATAATAGTAACAGATGGAACAGAATGCAATGTAATAGTAATACAAAGCAAAGTAATTGAGCTATTACTTTCCTATTATAATTGAACATTTCAATCACACCAAAATTAAATTTCATTGAAAATAATCAGACAAAAAAATCCTGTATTTTGACATACTGAGACTTGGACAAGCATCATGTTCAGTCATTCACAGGCAGTTTTATTTATTTTCCAACAGTGGAGACACTGTGACAGTGTGATTGCTGCATGGTTAATTGATCATTTGAAGCCAGGTCCACCAGCCATCTGTCCTTTTCATGCAAGCCTATTCATTCATTCATTCACTGAAGCAGGATAAGGGTTCCAGGCTTCCAGCACTAAACAGACTGTTTTTAACATCTGAATCAATCAATCAATCGATAATTGCTATCTCCCAACCCTAGCTGCCAGCCTGCCATGCTGGGTAATGTTTGAACAAAATCCAGGGGCTTATACCAACTTTTCTGAGTTTTTCTCAGTTGGTAGCATGCTTGCACACTATTAACCAAAAGTGTGAAAAAACATCCTATCCTTGAGCCAATAATTAACTGTCCACCAAGCAGCAGTCAAGCAACATGGGTCTACTATGGGATAATCAGACTGTGTTATATAACAATGACATTGCTTTTGTTTCATTCCAATGAATATATGAAAATTCTACACCTGACTTGAATTGTGTGAGGCTAATTTAATTGGGAAATGGATAAGATAATTGTCATTTAATTAATTATACACCCATCAGTTAATTTGAATCTATGTAAGTGATTAAGTATGTTAAATGTTTAATCGAAAGAAAATATTTCCGATTAAAAATGTAATAGTAATAGCTTGAAATGTAATAGTAATATATTACATTGCCTTCAGCATGTAATAGTAATAGAAAGGAAACTAAGTAATATAATCGATTACATTGCAATGTAATAGACCCCAGGCCTGCCGTTGTACTCACTCCCGAAGGGGAAACTACAAATTTCAAGATTAACACAGAGTTCTCCAAGGAGACCTCACCCCGTACCTGTTCTCCATAGTCTTGGACTACGCTGTAAGAACTACGATTGATGACAGAGGTCTAAATCTCCCCAAACGTTGAAGCACCTGACATCCAGCCTGCCATCTCTCTGACCTGGATTATGCTGATGACATCGCTCTGTTCATTGACACGATACAAGAAAGAGAATTTTACTTTATAAAGTGGAAAGTGTTTCTACATCTTTTAGACTATTTCTCAATCCAAGCAAAACATATGTAGTAGAGGATTTTAAATATCTCGGATCCTACACAAACTCACATGACATCCAGTGTAGAAAAGCCCAGGCATGGGCAGCAGTTCACGCCCTTGACAAAGTTTGGAGAGCGCCCAACTGCAAGATCACCAAACTGAATATTTTCTATACTGTCGAACTGATACTGATTTATGGATGCGATTCGTGGTCGCTAACACAAACAGTAGAAAATGCACTGGATGGCACCTATACAAGAATGCTGTGGAAAACTCTAAACATGTCATGTCGCAATCATATGACCAACCAAGAACTGTATGGCTCCTTCCCACGGATCACCACAGAGAGAAAACGGCGTCTTCACCTAGCAGGTTGTGTGATGCGTCATGACGAAGCAGCCAACAAAGTCCTGCTCTGGAAGCCTGGTGGCCCTCAGAGAAGAGGTCGACCAACAACAAATTTACAAAACAGGATAGAGAAAGACATGAACCTCTGCGGGACAAATCTACTAACTGCAATGAAGAACTGAAACCACTGGAAGAAAATCATGTCACCACATTAAGTGGACGACATAAGTAAGTAAGTATGATTGAGTTTTTGCATCCGAGTCGGTTAAACTTCATTACAAATTAATTATTTAAAGCACTCCAGCAACATGGTTTAAATTTTAAAAGAATTGTTTTTAAGCACCATGTTTTTAGTTACTGCAGGTTTTGCTTACATTCATGTACAAAAATGTGGCAATTATCGCTACTCCCTCTGAAAATAGCCAATTTAATAAAAACAACAACCAGAGTTTTCATATTTAATTTGTCATGATGATGTTACCGTGGCAATGTGCCCTCGAGCGAAGCACCTGTGACATTCCACGTTCTTTGACCTGCGCGGCTCCGTGCAATTCCTGGCACCGTGACCAGGGCGATTGCAGTTGTAGCAGAGTGATTCCGGACATGTCCTTAATATATGACCTCTGAGGCCACACAATATGCAGGCTGGCTGTTTCTGTAACGTAAACAATGAGCACATATGATCAGTGGAAGTCAGCAAGATATTAGTGAAATCCCACATTTAGTAATATGCCATAGCCCACTAGTATTGGCAGACGATCATTCATACAAAAACCTTGATATAACCTTGGTATAAATACAACTGTTCAAAAGTATAAAACAATCAATAAACAAACTGAAAACAATACAGTGAGCAGGATAAAGTGAATTTAAGACAATGCCAACTATGAAATGAGAGACTCCTGCTAAGACCACAGGTGTTGACAAACATAGGAGCCACCCATATTCTTAATGACAATGTTCCTTATATTATATTAGACTTATTCTAAATTTTACAGAACAAGAAAATGTATTTATGTCAGTGAATTTAGTCCCCATTTATTTCATAGAAAACAAGTCAAAGCACATACAGAGCGATGACAAATAACAAAACAGAACATACAGTGAATGGGGACAGGGTGATAAAACACAACAAGTTACCTTGGGTTCTGGACAGTCCTTCATCAGGTGACCTCTCTCGTTACAATTGTTGCACTTGACATTGGAGCGGTAGTACCTGGACTTCACACGAACTGTCACTGGCCCCGTCTTCCAAACGTCCGCATTAATCAAGTCCCAGTCACAGTCTGGTGGAGAACACAACACGACGGAGTCATGCAAATTGTCTGCCAATTTCTCGTCCCAGTCTCAATATAAAAGTGTTGTCAATATCATATAAAAAGTTTAATAATTAAATGTATTTATTTGTTTTTTGTAAATGAAGTTTGTTTTATCCCCGATCATGTTACTGTTAGTGTCTAGGTGTAAAATAATTAGTACCATTCCTAAATATCCTGTGTAATTCTTGCGATAATATTCTCAACTAAACATGTACAGAGGAATAATTTTCTAAATCAGACAATTTTTGCTATTTCTGTATAACAATCAGTGACATTATTGACATACAAACATGCACATGATACTCAATTGCGATAATATTCTCAACTAAACATGTACAGAGGAATAATTTCTAAATCAGACAATATTTTGCTATTTCTGTATAATGATTAGTGACATTATTGACATACAAACATGCACATGATACTCAATTACTCATGCATACATACACAGCAAGCATTGTCATGTATACACTGACAATGTGCGCAACTCACCTCCCAAAGATTTATGTACATCTTCAACTGTTACATGTTTATTGTCAAACACTGTGTTGCTATCAAACTCCTCCCTTGGATCATTTATATTGAGCTGGATGTCAGTGGTCTCATCAACCTGAAGGTCACCGAAACTATAATCTGAGTTAGAATCGCTGCTTGCGCATTCACCATTTTCAGTGTTAGCGTCCCATGTAGGAAGTTCACTGTTGCTGTGCAAATCTGAATCGTCCGACGAAACCAAAATAAATTCCTGGGTGAGTCCTCTCTTTTTACGATCACTTTTTACCTTCTGACTCTTGTCGCTTGACTTCTGTTTCTTGCAATGTTTGCTAAGTTCAGAATCTTCAATCAGGTTGTGTTTCTTACTCACTGATGTTATCTTAGAAGGTTTGGGTGTCTGAACCAAAAGTGTTTCTAGATTTTTTATGGCACCTTCTTTAGACGATTTCCGCTTGTTTTCTTTGGAAGTTTTCTTCCTGCTTTCCTTTGAGGTTTTCTTGTTGTCGTCTTCCAAAGTTTTCTTCTTTTTGATAGTTTTACCTGAGCTGAGCAGGATGTTGTCTCTAACTTGCTTTGGTGTTGATGCTTTTTGTTTGTTTCCGTTCTCACTGGTCTCTCCATCCTCTTTGATACTGATGTCACATTCCTGCTCCAACCAACTTTTACTATGTGCGTTGCTGTCATCTGCCTCCTCGTGGTGTATCTGGCTGTACAACGCCCACTCAAGTTCTTGTCTGTCAAAATCATCTGTCAAATCGTCACTGCCTCCACAATCGGAACACCGACTCATGGCATCGTAGTCATCGATACCTTCACTGTAGTCTTCCATCGCCAGGTCACTGGAAAAGATGGCATGGAATAACGGTAATCTCTAAATATTTAACAAATGGTTGGTGAAGCTTAAGCAGATGCCAAGATAATCGAAATGATTTTCAGTAATAGCTAATTTTTTTTATCAGTTTGCTTAAACATCACCCCCCCCCAACTGCAGCCGCATCTGGTGCCTAAATTTACACCCATATGTTTAAAAGGAGGCTAGCAGTGTGAATGTTTAATTTTTGTTTACAAATATCTCATGATATATCATATAGATGACAGATTGTTGGTTTTTACTTTGGATGGCAACCTCAGTAAGTCTCTCTCTTGTTAAAACAAAACAAGTCATAATTTTCGGCCATTTGTAACTACAATTATCACTCCTGTGGTTTACAAGGAAAACATTGTTTGTTGAACATACATCTCAGTTTCATGGGCCGCGCCACACTCTTAGATAACACTACGTCATGCATGCAGTATTCTGGCAATATTTGCTTGCCTAATAAAAATATAGTTGTATACACATATTCCTATTCTTGTTAATATGATATGGCCATGCTATTTGAGTCCAAACTCAACTTATGTAACTAGATTAGTCTTCTTTCTGGTAAAATAACACGTTTGTTGGATACTATGCATTGGTGTGTATGCCAGCCTCCATAAATGCGTCACTTCAGCCTAGGTTACCCCTATTTCATAGAACTGTCGTGCGCTTATCGGTCGCACTGGTTAACATGTCAGCCATTGGTCATTCGGAGACATGACCAGAATCTCCAACTTTTAGAACACATTCTGACGTGATATTGTTGATTTTAGTTGCACGTGTTTAGTTTTTATTATCTCTTTTAGATGCATACCCCTAAAACCATGCCTTTTGTTTCGCTTTAAACATATAATTTGGGTCTGCAATGCCAGTAGACTATGTAAATAGTTAATGGAGTACCTTTACTACCTTTAGTTTTCACCACACTGTATAGACTTAATCTTTAGTGATTGTTTGCTGTTTTTAAGTTATAATATAATAACTATGATATAATATATTGTATTATATATATATATATATATAGTATACAAAGTGACTAGCACTCTGGACGCGTAAGCACAAACGTACAGCTATTGGTCCGGCACTCTTTCCACTATGTAAACGTGCACATATTCCCGGCCGTATATAATGTGCGAATGCCGACAGTCAACAAATCATTAATAAACCATGTGCTAAACACCAGAATATTATCTGATATGCTCAAAAATTACATCATTATTTGAAAAGTATAGCTAGATCTCTTCTCTTCTTCCAACAATCTCAAAAGTATTAGACATATTTAGGCAGACAGTTATATCTTCATATAACAAAATATGTAGATGATTGACAATGGGTACAGTTTTATACATAACTGCACTTGGACGTACATATGATCGTTCACTTAACCAACAATGATGTTTGAATATGGCCTATTCCTCGACCTTTCGAAGACCAAGACATAGGTCTATTTTTCAACTATGTGAGATGTTTGATGAGATACTTCCTTTACAGTTGATCACAGCTAAACTGGGAGGTAGAATAGGGAGCTTAGAGATCACCAGCTCTATGAGGCGCACTGAGTCCACAACAAGTTTTTTTCCATTTCCCTGTGCGGGATATTTTGTTTCCCCTGGTACAGACTACAGACACCAGGTAGAGGGGACTAGTACAGTCACCAGGTAGAGGGGACTAGTACAGACACCAGGTAGAGGGGACTAGTACAGACACCAGGTAGAGGGGACCATGGGTTTTAGTATCTCTTCCAAAAGACACAAGCAAAGTGGGGTGAACGAAATCAGTGGTTTCGAAACCAACCATGATGCTATACCAGTACCACATGACCACCATGCCCTACATGAGCAATGTACTGGCATAGCTGTTTCATACGTTGTCCAGTATCACAGAACCTTAACTGCTGCTTTTTTTACCGGTAGGTTCTCACTGTGCATGCGCACATGAAGTGCCGGACCAATAGCTGTTTTGCATTACACTGACTGTCTCAGTTTCTAAATTGGACAACATTTATCAGCTGGGTTTATTAAAAATAATATTATTGACAACATAATTTAAAAAGTCAACATTAGTCATGACACAAACTACATCCCTGGTCTGACACCCAAGTCAGCTGAAATGTATGAACAATTCACACATAATTATGAATCAGACCCCTTTACAGAGGATACGATAAAGGCAGGAGAGGAGCTGATGAATATTATCTCAGAGGAACACCGTAAAGTACGGCAGACTCTGACTGAACCGACGGACATGACACACAGTAGCAAGAAGGCTTGGGCAACAATACTAAGACTTTGCATACTAAAACTTTGCAACAATCCACGAAAGGCAAAGCAGCACTACAACACTACAGCAAACCAAGTCACCCACCAACTGCTACTAAATGGACGTAAGCCAAACAACCAGCCCAAAGCACGTTTTGATCAAAAACAATACTACAATGACCCGGGGTTTACAAGACCCTTCAATTAAACTGAAATCGAATGCGGTATCAGTGCACTGAAGAACGACAAGGCAACAGGTCTAGATGACATCCAAACAGAACTCATCAAACATTTTGGACCGAAGAGTTTCAGACCCATTTCTCTGTTGTGCCATACCTACAAGCTGTTTGAGCGACTGATTTTAAACAGGCTCGCCGAATGCATTGATAGCAAAATCATCCCAGAGCAGGCTGGATTCCATCCAGGAAAATCGTGCACGGGCCAGCTGCTCAATCTGACTGAACACATCGAAGATGGTTTTAAAAGAGAACTAATCACTGGAGCTGTCTTTGTTCACCTACCGGCAGCATACAACGCCATCAACCACTGCCGTCTCCTCACCAGTATGCAACATGCTTGAAAAGACTATGAAATGGGTTATCTCAGGGACGTGTACTGGCACCAATGTTGTTCAACATATACACAAATGATCAACCTATCCACCTCGAAGCTCACAGCTTCATTTATGCTGATGACTTGTGTACAACATCCAGGGCAAAGACAACAACATTGAAGCAACACTTACATCAGCGCTAGGAATCACGACAACATACTACAATCTAAATCAACTACGCGCAAACCTATCTAAGACTAAGGTGTTTGCTTTCCACCTGAGGAACAGAGATGCTAAGCGCAAACTAAATGTTACCTCCTTGAATGGATAGATGATCCGGTTTCTTGGTTATTAATATTAATCATAATTACCTCTCAAGAAACTTGCAGTTTGTTTTGGATATTTCGACTGCATCTCGCAGTCTTCTTCAGCAGACTGAAGTTACGGATGTGTCACATGACCAATGTCATGTGACACAAGCTGGAGTAGGACTGGTGGGAGCTCCTGGCCGACGTCTCGGTTCAGCGTAGGTTTCTTTCTGTGGATGTTAATCGCCTCCTTTATTTTTCTCCTGTGCCAGTTCTCCTCGTGGTCTAGAATATTAACGTCCTTCATAGAGCACTGATGGCCTGTGTTCAGTTTGTGTTCACTTATAGCTGATAGGGGTTGGCGACAAGATAGATGTTCTTTGATTCTTGTGCCAAGTGTTCTGGCTGTTTCTCCTATATAGTGTTGGTCACATTCTGGGCATTGTATGTCATATACTACCCCACACTTTGCTGCCTTTGCTGTTCTGTCTTTTGGGTGTACCAACAGTGACCTCAGGGTGTTGATAGGTTTGTGGTAAACCGGGATGTTATAGGACTTGAAAATCCTTGCTACTTGTTCTGATAGTTTACTAATGTAGGGCAGACCTATGGCATGTTGTCTTCTGCTGGTTTCTGTGGTGGTGTTCTCCTTCCTTCTCATTGGTTGCGTGGTGTTAAACATCCAAGTTTTGTAACCGTTTGCTTTCAGCACTTTCTTGATGTGGTCCACCTCTGTGTTCTTGTCTTCTTCTTCTGTTATCAGGTTTTCTGCCCTTTGGAGGAGTGTCCTGACCACTGATCGTTTGTGTTCTAGGTGGTGATTAGAATCCCAGTTCAAATATTGGTCCGTGTGGGTTGCTTTCCGATATATCTTGACCTTGGTTGATCCATCATCATTCAGGCATACACACGTGTCTAGAAAGGCTAACGTATTGTCCTGTTCTGGTTCTACCGTGAACTTAATGTTCTCGTCCATTGAATTCAGATGGTGTGTGAAATGTTCTACTTCGCTCTCTTGTAATACTGTGAATGTGTCATCTACATACCTCAACCAGATGTCTGGAGGATGAGGTGCTTCTCTGATGGCTCTTTCCTCAAAATGTTCCATGTATAGGTTTGCCACTATCGGAGAGACCGGTGAACCCATGGCTGCTCCCTTCTTCTGTTTGTAGAATACTCCATCATAAATGAAATATGTGGTGTTCAGACAGATTTCTAACAGTGTGATGATCTGATTTACTGATAGTTTACATCTGTCTTTCAGTGTTGTATCCTGCGAGATGCTGTCGAAATATCCAAAACAAACTGCAAGTTTCTTGAGAGGTAATTATGATTAATAAATGTTACCTGGAACGGTACCGGACTGTACAACATATGAACACCAGTGTACCCTGATGTCCATCTTAACAGAACACTATCATACAAAACACACATCTGTAACACCAAACAGAAGGTGAATGCACGAAACAACATCCTCAGCAAACTTGCCAACTCTAATTAGGGAAGCAGAACACCAACGCTAAGATCCAGCAGCATTGCCCTTCGCTAATCTGCTGCCAAATATGCATGTGTTGTATGGGCAAGATCAACACATGCAAACAAGCTTAACCCTGCCCTTTTAATGACTGCTGCCACATCATAATGAGCTGCATGAAACCTACCTACATAGACAGGCTACATCTGCTGGCTGGCATAGCTTCTCCCGGGTATGAGTCAACCCTCCCTTCAAGGCTGAAAGACTTGGTGTGTGTGCACACGTGCTAAAGTGCTGTAAAGTGTGCATGTAGAACTGCAATTTGAGGAGAGGAAAAGTTGATAGCATGAAAACTGCAATATCAATTAATGTTGCAATATTGTTTGAAAATCTCCAAACTTGGCGTTGTACCTGCGTTGGCTGGCAGGTTATTCCAATTGGCTATTGTACAGGGTAAAAAGCTATACTGGATGAATTGCTTAGTGATTAGGGGGAGTTGAAAAGCTTCAGAATGCATGTGTTGAGAGGGTCCCACCAGGGGTAAAGTTGGGGGGAGAGGTCCAGGGCGACTATGCCATGCAATGTCTTATAAAACATGACAAGGCGGATGTCGGTTCTCCTTTGTTGGAGGCTGCGCCAGTGCAAGTGTTTGATCATAGTGGTGACACTTGCTTCACGGTCGTAGCTTCACCGAACATCAGGCGGACTGTTGCTAGTCGCACAGAAAGATCAAGGCAAGCGGCAGGCACAAAACACCAACTATACACGGACCACGTCCTACTAAGAACACGGATCGGGCGAATAAAGTGGCAACACCTTGTGTGAGGGACGCGAAAAGAAGAAGTCATAGCCGAGATTATATGATCGACTAGGCGGCCTGTCATGAGAAACGCGGCTACGCCTAAATGGGCCGGCCAAACTGGTAATCTCCCTGGTAATGATTTGTACTGTAGTTAGGCCGCAACAGTACCCAGTAATGTAATACCAGGGCGATAATGTAGGATATTCATGAATTATTTAAAACAGGGAATCACGTTACCTTCATTCGTCATATAAATTAAGGTCGTTTTATGTAGCTTCACCGAAAAATAAATTGCCATTGACATAAACAATTACTAACATTAAAGGCAAATACCATAACAAACTATTCTTGTCCACGTGTGAGAAGAAACCCCACTTTGTAAACCTTGCCACCTAACGGATTTCTAGATAATCATAACGGCGGGCCCCGACAGGTGGCAGCACTTCATTTCACATTGCTGGTGGTTTAAATTAAAAGCACACGGTATCGACTATCGGGGACAGCATAATCGACTGGATAGAACAAGGTTTCAAATCGGTTTTGAGTGGGATACCACAAGGATCAGTATTATTACCTTTATTATTCTTTATAGACTATATATCAATGACTTGGACGATAATATAACAAGCAGCGTACTGAAATTTCCGGATGACACACAAGTGTTTAGAAAGGTTAGCAATACTAGTGATAAACAACATTTACAAAATTATCTAGACACATTAGTTTAATGGTCTGAAAATTGCAGATGTTATTCAGTTTTGTGAAATGTAAATGCCTACATACAGGACACGGGAACTTGGATGTAAACTATAAAAATGGGAGATACTGTTCTAGGTACTGTACTGTAAAAGAAAAAGACTCGGGAGTAACAATTAATAAGTGCTGATACGAAAGTTTCATAACAGTGTGGCATTGCAGCTTCAATACAATTTTTGGGTTGTAAATTTTTTGGGTTGATTAGGAGAAATATAACATACTAGGAAAAAAGCTAATTATACCTCTGTATAAAGCAATAGTTAGGCATCATTTAGAATAGTATACAAGCGTGGAGACCATATCGTGGAGAGCCACTAACATGATTCCAGAACTGAGAGACCTTAGTTATGAAGAACTTCTAAAAGAATGTGGTTTAACAACCCCAGAGACAAGGAGTTTAAGAGGAGATCAAATTGAAGTTTTTGAGATATTAAATGGGTATAAAAATATTAATAGAAATATTTCTTCTCAGTCAAGAAAGATAGTAGAACTAGAGTTAGAGTACATGAGGTAAAATTAGTAAAGGATCAGTGTAGATTGGACATCAGGAAGTACTCGTTCTCACATAGGACAATACATGAATGGAACACATTATCTACATATTGTGTAACTGCTAGAAACGTGAATACGTTTAAAAACAAGGTTGACACATATCTCAGGAGGGCGGGCCACACGTAGATGCAAATTGTTGGACTCTCGATAAGCCAATGGCTTCCTTGTCCACTTGCCAACTGGGCCTCTGCCTTGGATGGCAAATCTTGGTAAATGAAAAGTCCAAAATGGGTGTCGACATATGTAGTGCTATGATATCTACCAGAGGCGCCACGGGTTACTTCGGATAGCCTGTATTGAATGGCAAAGGCTTCGAGATCTAAACAGGTTTGATGTACGCTACACAACATGTGTGGATCCAAGGGTGTCCACCAGGTGCCCGGGCACCCCACTTTATTATGTTCGAATGCAGTTAATCAATTCAGAATTAGTTGTTGAGACAACGCGAGGTAGTGCCCTCCTGCACGTATTCCTCAGTTGAGGACATTTCTAACTTGCTAGGGGCATTGTCACCAGTACTGCCATTTGTCCTCCATTCATTCTGATTGCGTCCTTCCTCCTGCCTTATCATCATAGGACCCACATTAAACGCAAATGGATGATTGTTGTCAGTGCATTTTAGTACATTTCCACTGGATATACAACAGCCCAGTATAAAAACGGATATTCTCTGTAAAGCATAATATTGCCACGAGAAGCCATCGCTGTGACGCCACCCAACCAAACACTGACGAGAATCATGGTGACGTGATTCTGAATTCGCATTTCGTGACATATAACAATAATGACCTGTAGGCCTCGACGATAATGCAGAACAATATTACCGAGGAGCATATCCAGCAGAATAACATGTCCGAAATGTGAAAAATGTTTTTATTCCATCAGCGCTGACAAGGCCTGTGATATATCAAACAAAGAACAATTAAACTTGATCAGCAAAGATGAAAAGTAGAAGATCCGCGAGGAACTCTTTGTGATTGTCTTGTATTATTCTGTTAGCAGCGATCGCCAAATAGATCGAGCACCTTGGCTTGGACTTCCGAAAGAAAGACGACCAAGCATACAATGGTGCTTTGAATATGGCTGGGAAGACGAATGGTGTAGCTGCGTTGAGTCAGACCAATAACTTATAGAGCGGTGTAAAGAATCATTAGTGAACGTGTGCATAGTGTGATGTGGTGTATGTGTGTGTGTGTGTGTGTGTGTGTGTGCGTGCGTGCGTGCGTGCGTGCGTG
>SDWI01000781.1:120024-137847 GCA_009193005.1 Lamellibrachia luymesi | reverse complement strand
TCTTTCTCACAGAGGGTGATAAATGAATGGAGCAAACTGCCAAATGATTGTGTTAATGCTAGTAGTGTAAATATGTTTAAAAATAGAATTGACAGATATTTGATAAGGGTGGGCTACACATAGATGAGAAAATGTTTGGACTCTCGATAAGCCAATGGCTTCCATGTCCACTTTGCCATCTGGAACTTGTTGTTTGGGATGGTAATCTTGTTAAAGACACCCCCTGAATCCCCCTTTTTACGACTAAATTAATGTAACGTTTTATAACTTCATGACTGAATATGAATAAGGGGGTACAGTTCTATCCTGAACGAGTAAAAAGAAGTCAATGTATCCGACCTTTGCATATGCTCTTTAATATCCATATTAAATAAAAGTAGCCTAATCCGTATTGGCCTATGAGGTTTAATTGCAAACATACTTGTATAGGCGTAACATAGCGAGTGGTTTAGAGTGGTTTATGTTAAGGGTTTTCTTCCTCTAGAGTTAATAAGTCAACGAGAGGTGTTTCTTCATTTCCCTGCGCGGGATATTTTACTTCACCAGTTAGAAGGGAACAACGTTTTCTAGTATGTCTTCCGAAAGACACAGGCGATGTGACGTGAACGAAACGACAGCAGGTGCACACCCCTATCCCTTCGATCGACAGCCGGACGTTCTGCTGCTCCGATTTGGCACTCGGTAGTAGGATACATTTAAAAGTAGCTAAAATGATTTGTGTGCAATAAGTTAATTGTGTGTGCTGAAATTTTTTCCGTCGGTTGAGGATAAACAGAAATGAAGTTAAGTGTAAAGCTGTAAAGAGTTCTTTCTTTTCACGTCAACTAACCGTTTTCATATATATATATATATATATATATATATATATATATATCATGCACGTTTACAATAAATGTCAGTGGCTTGTTTTATGGCGTCTTCTAATGTCTTATGATCACGTTATTTGTACATTTCTATAACTTTTATGCCCTGGGTTGAGCAAACATAATTTTTTCTTTTCACGTCAACAAAAAATTTATTACGTATAGAGCACGCACGTTTACCATAAATGTTAGTGGCTTGTTTTATGGCGTGTTCTAATGTCTTACTGACATGTTATTTGTACATTTGGCTAAACTTTTATGAGGTAGGTACTGCAAAATAATTCTTTTTTTAAGTCAACAACGAAAAAGTCTTACTATGAAGGTTTTCAGTAAATGTCGTTTGCTCTAACGTTGATGGTATAGCCTCCAGCTTGTCACGGTAAACAAATTATGGTAAAAGTTTGCATTTTCGTCGTAAACTGGCTAAATAATAAAGGTGGAACATTCCTGTAAATCACATTATTTTCACATTGATAGTTACTGACATCACTGGACTTTCCATGCGTCTTGTCTGACATCTTGTTTCACCTCATTTGACCAATGCCGAAATCTGGATCAAGATGTTCTTTGTCACCGGTGCGTATCGGTGTCACACTCTGTCCACACTGACAGTTCGTGACAACTCAAACCTTGAGACTTACCTACGGAACGATTCTTTTACAATACAGTCGTACCTCGTATTTATGCGCATTTGTTTCCAATTTACGGGAACATATCCCGTAATAATTCTATATTCTAATGAAGATAGTTAGCACAACACAAGACAAAGGGACAAATAAAAAAATCAAGTTCATACTGCACTGACGGCTAAATGTTCTTCTGTTGATGGTGTCAATTATTATTATATATATATATATATATATATCNTGTGTGCGTGTGCGTGCGTGCGTGCGTGCGTGCGTGCGTGCGTGCGTGTGTAATTATAACAAATCAATGCAATACGAAAAGGTGCACATAATTTTACACTTCAATTCTCCAATTCCATATGATTTTTGTCTGATTTGATTGTAACTTCATCTTTTTATATACATGATTTAAATGAGTACTGTATATAAATGTTTGTATTAGCAGTGTATGTATATGGTATAGACACCGCATATATGTCATGTTGGAAATGGAAATAATTGCATTATTATTACTAGTAAAAATGCCCGTCCACAGGACGGGATAACTTGGTAGTTCATACGTGACGGTCATGATAGCTATGTTTAACAATTGCCTCAGGCCAATATGCCTTCAATACGCTCGAGATTGTTTAAGGGAACGTCAAACGTAGTACCAGAAACAACCGTGTCACACACGTGACGCAATACTCGTTGCATGTTCAAAATGTTGATGGTCGCGTGAATTTAGACCCATGGATACCTGTGTTGGTTGTAGAATAGTAGAATATATTAGTTTTTATTGTGTATCGGCCCTCGGTCTGCGTGGGTGCGCGCTTTCTACTCTAATCTAAAGCCGCCCAGATAGGGCTACGTACTCTCAAACGGTTTACGTAAATACAATCAAGAGCCCTTGGTATACGGGGTATTTCGAAAAAAGCGTTACGTTTCACTCGCTGGGTCGTAGATTAATCCCTGCATGTTTGACGCCCGAGGTGCAAACAGTCTAGGAGGAAAGCGTTAACATAACCACATGCAAACATACGCTAGCTCGATCATAGTTAGATTATAAAATGCAGATTACTAGACAAGTGTCCATCGAAACCTAAACGACGGGTGTGGACGCTGTTGTGTGAACATTGTGGACGTAGATGTGGATGCTGTTGTGTGAACATTGTGGATGTTGTTGTGTGAACATTGTGGATGTGGATGTTGTTGTGTGAACATTGTGGATGTGGATGCTGTTGTGTGAACATTGTGGATGTGGATGCTGTTGTGTGAATATTGTGGATGTGGATGCTGTTGTGTGAATATTGTGGATGTGGATGATGTTGTGTGAACATTGTTGATGTGGATGCTGTTGTGTGAATATTGTGGATGTGGACGCCTTTGTGTGATCATTGTGGGTGTGGACGCTGTTGTGTGAACATTGTGGATGTGGACGCTGTTGTGTGAACATTGTGGATGTGGATGCTGTTGTGTGAACATTGTGGATGTGGATGCTGTTGTGTGAATATTGTGGATGTGGACGCTGTTGTGTGATCATTGTGGATGTGGACGCTGTTGTGTGAACATTGTGGGTGTGGACGCTGTTGTGTGAATATTGTGGGTGTGGACGCTGTTGTGTGAACATTGTGGGTGTGGATGCTGTGGTTCGTCCAGATAAATATATAAATATAAATCTGTCAGTATTCGCGGAAAACGAGGCAACACCAAATTAACCAATTGCGGTACTCACGTGTGTCACGTGGACGGACGATCTCCGGCATAAATATCGCATCAGCAAAGGCCAATAGTCATTGCGACTTGGGTCTTTGTTGAAGCTGACGACAACGCGTACGTGTTCACTGAAGCATCGACGCCTAAAGACTTGTGGTAAGGAACGCGCGCTCACAGGCTTTACTTATATTGTCTACCTTTATACGTGTTATGTGTTTAGTGAACTACTCGTCATCATCTTATCGTGTTCAAGTTGTCCGGAGAACGGGTCCCATAGAACTTGTTCACCATACGTCTCCATTGATGTCTGTACAACTTGTTCACCATACGTCTCCATTGATGTCTGTACAACTTGTTCACCATACGTCTCCATTGATGTCTGTACAACTTTTTTTCAGGTTCAATATCCGTTTGCCCGATTTCAGTCGCACGTACTTTTGGATAAGTTAGACATGGTCCCCGTGGTCTTCTCTGTCCATTTTTTGGTTCCCATGTAACCGTACTCGTAATGTTCAATAGAAGGTTGGCTACGGGTAACAACAACGACACGTTATTGTAGCGAAGAATAACTTTACTGAGTCGAATATTGAAGTACCTGGAACACGTCGAGTTATGTGCTTCAGTTAAGTCGTGTTTACCCAAGACTGTGCACCGTGTTATGTCCCAAGCGACCTGTCCATAGCTCCACCCACTTTGACCGACTTTTCTCCGCGGCTGTCATTCAGGTTTAAATAAGAGTTTGTGCAGCGCTTGTTGCATAAACCACCGGCTGCTTCCGGTTGAATTCGTTTATGACAATGTAATGTGTAGATTAACAGAATTTCACAAGAAATTCGTAAATTAATGTATCGTGTTGTTGCTAAAGCGAAACAAAATTTATGTTTTTCGGCCTATGCACATGTAAGAGTTACTAAAACATGACCATTTGTAACTACAATTAAGAATATCGTGCCAGTGGTACACTAGGAAAATCTTGTTGAACACACAACATCTTAATTTCATGAGCCTCGCCATACTGTTAGATAACCCTACGTCAACATCAGCAACATATTCGCTCGCTAAATTAAAATATATTCGTATATACCTATTCCTATTCTTGCTAATAGAATATGGCCATGCTATTTGCGTACAAACTCAACTTATGTAAACATATGTTGGCCTTTGTTTACCAAACTATTCCTCTTTCTGGCATAATAACACGTTTGTTTGAGACTTTGCCTTGGTTCTGTGTTACCCCGATTTTATAGAACTGCGCATGCGCTTATCAGTCGCGCTGGTTAACACGTCAGCCCTCGGTCATTCTGAGAAACGATCGGAATCTCCCACGTTTAGAATACATTAGAATACATTCTGATTAAACCACTGGCTTGATATTCTTGATTTTAGTTGCGCTTTGTTAGTTTGTATTATCTCTTTTAGGTGCACAGCCCCAAAACTAGACTTTTGTTTCGCTTTAATGTTAGTCGACTTGAGTCTAGATCGTCTGAACTCTTTGTCTAATATTGTATCTTCATATATCAACAACAATAATGGTTCGATCTTGATACTTTCTATGTAGCGCAACCTGGTTGATGACCATTGAATTATAAAGTGCAACATTTGACTGAAGCGTCGTCTGGCGGATAGTTTTGGTATTAATATGGATTAATATTTGACTGAAGCGCCCCTGCGGGTATTTTGATATAATAATTTGCCTAAAGCCCCTTAGCGACTGATGGTGTAATAGATAGATATATTGATTGAATTGTTTTCAACCATGTGTGTAGTTTTCTGGTGCCCGCGCAGTGCCCGCAATGAAATCGATAACCGCTGCCGTTCTCTGCTGTGTGCTGCTGACCCTCGCGTTAGTCGTGACGCAAGTCGCTGGTGACAACGGAAAGGTCTTAGAACGACAGAAGAGACACGGTGAGTCGTCAAATTTGCTCATTTGTATTGCTACTCAGGTCTGTGTTACGCGGATGGGGAATCCTGGAAACTAATTAAAATAAACAGATAAATAAACAAAACCAGCTTATTTGTTTAATGTTAACACGTACTTGTAACTATAAGTGCATTACATATTTTGCTATTCCATATAAAGCCTATGTTATATATTAAATATTTACTTCGTTGCGTGTTGTACTCGTCATAGTGCGAGACTGGCTTTGCGGCTGTTGCCATCTGAAGATTCCGCAGCCTCCGTGTCACAAGTGGAAATCATGGTTTCCGCGTCTAGTTCCCTACTGCTGCACTAGGTTTAGCGTTCTGCTGGGGCTTTGCGTTCCCTAGGTACGTATTTAATAACAACGAAAACGAATGGTTTCCTCAACGGAGGGTTTCAATATATCAACTGTTTAAACCAAGGTATCACGTAATTCTGAATATTATAAATTGTGTGAGATAACCTTATAAACCTTATAAACCGTAGACCATATAAAAAGTTGCGCACGCGCACGCACGCACGTAGGAGGAGGAGCGCAAAAGGGACCAAGCTTAGTCACACATTAGCATACGCATAATGTCCTATACTTGACTATGGAAATCATTTGGGACTGAGCCAGGGTGACCGTAATTGCGACGTGACCGTATCACTGAGATGCCCTTAAACCGAGGCTCGACTGGCTCAGCAGCCCCTGGCTCAAGAGAATTGCCGAACGTATAGATGCAGATCCAGCAATAGCAACAATAATTTGTATTCGAACATACTGTTAAATATCATGTTCTTCGTTTTCCCAGCTGCCGACCCTGGAACGAACCCGAATTCAGCACAAGTTTATTTAGTGAAGTTAACAACCTACAAAATGTCAATAGCTAGGTTTGTCTATGTCAGGCAACATTCGTTGTACGAAAATAAACTGTCAATCACCTGCTTTTGGATTGCGTTATACACTTAGATTTGATTTAAAAGTTATCTAGAATTAAATGTTAGCGAGTTCACCCGTGATCCTGCCCCCCGTCTAGCACACCGGTGTTCCTGCCCCCTGTCTAGCACACCGGCGGTCCTGCCCCCTGTCTAGCACACCGGTGTTCCTGCCCCCTGTCTAGCACACCGGTGGTCCTGCCCCCTGTCTAGCACACCGGTGTTCCTGCCCCCTGTCTAGCACACCTTCCGAGTTCGCGCAAGATACCCACTCCTCAAACTGGATCTCATGTCGGGAGGTTTATTTTTGAAAGACGTAAATAACAGTTTCCATTGGTGGCGCCACCTAACGAATGTCTTCAACAGCTACCGACCAGTGGAAAATCAGTGTTGACCAGCTAAAAACACAAACAGCAAGAATCCCATTGCGTATCTATCCATCTGCCCGAGAAATCGCAGTACTGGTGGCAATGTCCCTAGTTTGCATGTTTAGAACTGTCCTGAGGGACAAGTGCAGGAGGGTGCCACCTCGCGGTTTCTCGGTAACTAATTCTGACGTGATGAAAACAAAATCCAGCAAAAATAAAATGGGGTGTTCAGGCACCTAACAGACACCACATGGATCCGCCCATGCATGTATATACTTCTTAATGTTAAGCTGTACCAATTAATGTTGGTAAATGATCTTCTTTTGAATTCTATGTTTTGTTTTCGGACAGATCTTATAGGGCGTTGTCCAGTCCGTAGGACCGCTCGAAGCGCTCTATGCTAGGCGTAAATTGCTCAACTTGTGTTGCGAATCGCGCGTGTGTTCGATTGTGTCAGCGCACGTCACACGACATTGTGTCAGCGCACGTCACATGACATTGTGTCAGTGCACGTCACGCGACATTTGTTACTGCGATTCAAATTTCGAATCGGCTCAACAACGGTTGCAACGACCAAATCAACGCGCTACTTTTTTTTGAGTTGCGGACCAGCGTACAGCACAACGGGTCCATTTTAAGTCATATACAAACACAAGTCTAGCAATGTGCGCCTAGCATCACTCTTCACCCCATGACATCCTTGTTAATTCAAACATCAACTCAACTTATCTGGGAAGCAATATCAACATTTCAAAAGTACTAATTCGGGGAGTGGGTCTGAGAGTTTGTACGAATACGTCAATGACGACAACTGTGAACGGCCCCTTAGTCGGTGCCCGGCCGCCTTCGTGAACTGTCGACTGTGAACGGCCCCTTAGTCGGTGCCCGGCCTCCTTCGTGAACTGTCGAATGTGAACGGCCCCTTAGTCGCTGCTCGGCCGCCTTCGTGAACTGTCGACTGTGAACGGCCCCTTAGTCGATGCCCGGCCACTTTCGTGAACTGTGAACTGCCCCTTAGTCGATGCCCGGCCGCCTTCGTGAACTGTCGACTGTGAACGGCCCCTTCGTCGCTGCTCGGCCGCCTTCGTGAACTGTCGACTGTGAACGGCCCCTTAGTCGCTGCTCGGCCGCCTACGTGAACTGTCGACTGTGAACGGCCCCTTAGTCGATGCTCGGCCGCCATCGTGAAGTGCGAATACAGAGTCAGGCCAAAAATAGGGCCTATCCACTTAATGTTTAATTTAATGACGATATCAAATTGAGAAAACACACCATTTGATGGGAAAAATTCATTATGTTAAGTGTTACGATTAAATGGTCAACAAATTGAAACAACACACAAAAGCCTTTGAACCCCGTTTATTTTAAAACACTATCACACATGTTTGTCCTTGAAGATCTGCCTCTGGTATGCAGGCATTCATCAAACAACTTCTCATACCTAAACTGTGCAGAACCAACAACTCACAATGGCAACGATAACACGTAGCAGTGACAGAACGGGCGTGTTAAACACACATATATAGCCATAAGTAGAACGCATCTACCAACACCTAATCAGCTACATGTCTTATGTACACAAACATGACGTCAGATATAGTGGTATGCATAAATGCAAACGAATTCATCCTCATCTTAAAAGTGGTTTCTATGCACATCAAAATTGGCGGATACAATAGAAAATATTGGATATTTAAAACGTCCAGACAGAACAAAATGCAAGGATTTAACGTTTCAGCAAATAAACGTTTTTTTTAAATATAGATGATTTGTGTGTGTCACGCATGTGTTGACAAGTGTCATGGATAATAAATTCTAATGAAGGATGTATACCATTTTATATATTTTAATTTTTAACAGGAATACAACTTAACACCAGTTGTTAGCTTACCACGATTGATAAACAAAAGTGTCAGTCGTCCCTGATGTACACAACTAAACACTACTTCATTATTCCATTGGTCGAGTGTCTTGGTAGGGTGACGTCACGACAGGAATACAAGTGCAACAATGTCACCGATTCCTAAACCTGTTGCGTCCAGTAACTGTCTAACGAAAAAGCATCGATGCCCGACATTTAACCGACATTACTTCAATGTCGACGAGCAAGCCCTGGAAACAAGACAATCGGGAAACGATGCCGACATAATTAGTAACGTAAAGTTTTGGTCGATATTCCAAGGAATGTTGCGACAGCTTCCATTTTAGTTATGCACACAAACACATCTATGAAAACAATACTTAAGCGACATAAGCGAGACCAAGATAATCATCACAACAGCTAATCAAGACATTGAAAATGTCGTCGATGCATCGTGACAACGTGCGCTGGAGAGACGGCAAGTAGGAGTGCGGCAACTGGCCTTATGCTAATGCTTCAGACGACAGAAGTCATCTGAACGCTGAACGATGCAGAGGAAACAACGTTCACTTTGTAAACTCTTAGTATAGTCAATTTCGTGCAAGTGCATATAATCCAGCTATAGTGTCAAATAAACTACACGTCACACTTGCGCGCATTAGTAATTCCATTCGAACCAGTGTCGCAAGAATATAGGTTCATCAGTGTTGTCTTAATGTCAAATTTGCCGCGTGAAGTCAATAAAACTGTCGAGAGTGGCGCCCTCTTGTGGTCCAGGTACGCCGCATAAATTAGATCAGCGCCGGGAGATGCACTGGACACGTGTCTGCGGCAACGTAAAGTTATATTGTTTCTGGAGATTCCTACCATAAAGAGCTCACAAAAGAAAACATAAAAAACACTTATACATCAAAACTAATAATGACAGTGTTCTCTTTCGTTACACAAAACTGCGACAGGATCGTCAGAAGAAAAGTTAGAACAAACATCTCAAATCTAACAGATAAAGTTGTGACATTAGTCATTACGTAATCATCGTGATGTGGTGTACCTTCCCCCATCTTCCAGTCCTTCTTCACTGCACGGTGTCAGCAGTTTATGCCAAGCGCCAAATATACAGCAAGCTTGTAAATATTGACTGCCTGATCAACTTTAGACTGTACAATGTATCGTGAGAACGTCTCGACACTGTCTGTATGAGAGAAGGACGAACAACTGTCGGTGAGCACAGCAATCGATGCGGCGCGATAATCACACTTGGTACGACCAATCACCACTACTACTGCTACCAGCAACACCCCACCACCACCACCAACACAGCCATCACAGCCGGCACGTCCACGCTGTCCCCCTCACTCGACGGCCGTGTGTGTCTTCAGGAGAGCCCTAGGCTGATCAACCTGCAACGTACATGGTCACGTGACGGTTACATGGTCCACTATTGGAAACACTGACACGAACATTTTAATTAAAATTATTCAGCTATGTCCAGAGTCTACATACCAGATCACACATTACATACCAGATCACACATTACATACCAGATCACACATTACACAAAATGCTTACAATGAAACGTAATATACATTAAAATGCTAAGTGCGTGTATGTCTTTATTTACCTAGAAACTTATATAGTACTTCGTGACAAGACATTAAGATCATTAAAACAGTATTGATGTCTATCCATAGGTTTTGGGAATTGTTGATTAATACGTACATTTCATTTGTTGTAGTATATATCATAGGGTTTATCCATTTTTACTTTTACATCTATTTAACAATAATGTGTGTGTGTGTGTGTGTGTGTGTGTGTGTGTGTGTGTGTGTGTGTGTGTGTGTGTGTGTGTGTGTGTGTGTGTGTGTGTGTGTCTGTGTGTGTGTTTGTGCGCGCGTTGCATGTATGTTTAAAGATATGCTTATATATGATATACAGGTATACATGCATGCATGCATGTATGAGTATTAATAAAAACGTGTTGTCATATAACAACAGTTCAAATGTGTTCAGTTATTACTGAGTGCCAACACCAGAAGAAACGTCCACACAATTAGTGAAAAAGGGCAAAGATAAAAGCAGGTGAGACAGTGAAACAACAAGACACGGTGGTGCACTGGTCATTGCTGACAGCGAAGCAACAAGACACGGTGGTGCACTGGTCATTGCTGACAGTGAAGCAACAAGACACGGTGGTGCACTGGTCATTGCTGACAGTGAAGCAACAAGATATGGTGGTGCACTGGTCATTGCTGACTTCGTTGAAACGGGGCGTGTTAAACTACACTACTATTTACCCACAACTAAACAGGTGCGACTATAAACAGACCACCTTGACAGAAAAACACCAAGAGTGATACAACAGCAATAATTAACTCTGCAGGTGCTCTGAAAACGCAGTGTGGATGTTTTGATAGCTAACACCCTGAAGCATCTGACTGCGAAGTCTGACCCCTGTGGGAATTGTTGTGAACTAAACAATTAAACATAACTCCATCAGGGGTGAGACTAGCGAGTCAGTGACGTGGAAAACAGACGGCGCCGCTGTGATGACAAATGTGGTTACATTACCCTGACAGTTGGTGGTTTTGGAGGTGGACCTATTCCACCGTAACAGACTTGGCAAGATTACGTGGACAGTCAACCTAGAATGACAAAACAACATGTCATATGCTCGCCAACTGAAATGGCCCATAGAGGCATAGGCATAGCACATTCACGATGTCCTCCAATACCAACTTTGGCTAGAGATCGATTTTGGTACCAGCATCATTTAGCAATCATTCCCGTTTAGTGAAACCAAAACAGGGCCACAATATAACATCATGCACTCATTATTTGTGCTAGTACACATAATGAATATATATTTACTTGCACTGCACATGCAACGTACGAGGAAATGTTATACATTTGTATGAATCACGATACTCAACTACAGCTTTATTGGGCTACTTTATCTTAAATCCAGTGTTGTCGCAAATAAAACAATTTTGAGGATGGAAAATATAAAACATTTGATACATCTATTGGCTACAGAGGAAAGCCATTCAAAATGGTCGACACTAACATTCAATTAGATAACATTTCTATTACATATGCAGCAAATGCAGACACAACTACATATATCTTGCCTGAGTTACACCATTCATGTGACAGGCAAGTATATGTGACAACATACCACCATAGTACACATTGCATGCATACATGCATTTATTCACACATCCAACTGTACATTTGGAGTATGGAATATAAAGTGCATACACATGTATACAAACGCATACACATGTACAGAGCAAAACTGTACATATGTATGTATTGAAATTGTCTAAATTGTACACATCACTCATTGTTTAGGTAATATACATACACAGAAACAATATTTACATAATCTATTTTTATTGTGTGTTAGACTAACTTGAGAAGACTTAGTGAATATCATTAAATCTATTATCATTAAACAAATATATCCAAATTTTGGGAATTAGTATGTTTTGGGAATTAGTAGTATGTTGACTGAGTACATCTAATTACACGACAGCTTGCAAACAACACAGAAAGAATATGTGCAACAGCGCCAACTGTAATCATACAGATGTACCTAAATTAATTGTTTATAAAAACTTATGGAGCACCATGGCTTAATAGGTTTCCTCTACCCTCTAGGATTAGAATTATATTTTAGAACTCCAGTTTTCACTAAAAAATTATTTGCAAGTGTCTTTCACTGCCTATGTTACTCAGACCTTCACAGTCTGACCTTTCACATTGCTTCTTCCAGTTACTAAGGAAACCATGGTATCCACGGTGTCATGCCTCCCACAACAGTAAACAATTGGCCATTAACTCTACAGAATGGCCATCTTGTATGGCAAGTCAATATGGTAACAGGAAATTTCTCCTTAAAAGCATTTAGTTCATAATTAAATTTTACACAGTTAACAAAACCAGTTTTTTTTCACAATACCCTAATTGTGAGCTATTTTACCACGTCACACAGTATCATATACTGTATACAGTAACATGTTACTATAATGAGCTCCTGATTGGTTTTTTGACCAAGAGAATTTCTGTTGTGAAAGGGAATGCATTACAACTTTATCAGCTTGCTGTATCTCTGTTTTCATAAGTTGGTACAAATTGTTGAAAAGTCGTCTTTTCAACCACTTTTGTCTACCTTGTCTGTGCCACAGCCTACTTCCCTAAGGTCAACGATAGGGATGTCTTCCATCTCCAAATGATTACATTTTCAGCTGTCTCAATTTGGAATCCTAAAGCTATATTCTGTAGTAATGTTACTCGTCAACGGGATTGTCACTGAGTAAGAGAACCCTGACAACGTCAACTGGTAACATATTTAAGATCGTATTCCATTCATTGTTGTTACTGTTTGGACGTAAACGTGGGTAAGATGCAAAGTGGTCAAACATGCTTTGGGATCGTGTAGTATCTGTTGAAAACATACGATCCAACCGTAAAAACTGTGGGCCCACCCGCCCTGGGGCCCACCCACCCCCCTCTAAGGGACAACCAGTATTGCTACCGTCTTGTGTCAATGATAGAAAAGACAGAGCCAGAACCACTGAGCTTACCAAGCTGTTATAAGCGGACAGGGTGGCCAATGTCACCCGGCATCCAACCACAGGAGGAAAATTTGTATAAGTGAGCATTACACGAAGAAGCATCACGATAGAGAACGCACGTCACATGCCAGACCTTGCCTGACCTTGAAAACATAGTGACCTTGAAAACATTAAGACTCAGAAATACACCCAAATTACAAAGCATAATAGAAAGGTCTGGTATAAAATAAATTTAAATGTCCATGACAGACACCCCAAAATGTTAAGAATAATTCAGAGGGGACTTAACAGAATTTTCATATACAGACGCTTTTATAAAAAAATCCTTCAAAGCAACACATGAAGCCCAAGCCTCCAGGAAATAGTGCGAGCATTTCGAGAGATGTCCCGAGGTCAGTATGGGGCAGCACAAACATTGCAGCTCACTAGGGGGCAGCACACAGTGGCAGCAAAAAACTGTTAGACGCAAGATACAGCAAAAGAAAACGATGAGTTACATTTGTTAGTGTGATTTCTAGTGCCAACAAGGAAAGCTACAGCGAATTTTAGATCGGCTACACTTACCTTCTTAGCAACATCTCTGCCTGTTTATACTCAGTACAGGAAACAGGGCACACATGAACCACCAATATGCTTCTTTGAGAATTCATAAAAGGTAATAAAACTACAAAATGTTTGTTGAATGTTGGGATTAAGTGTCCCGAAAATGCCAAATTAAATACCATTGGATAGGTAGTAGATATTGTTGAAACCGGACATGAAGTGAAATAAAAATTTGCATACAAACTGCAAAAACGTTTGAATGCAATCCGATGGGAAAATTGTGAGGCAGCAGTTCTAATTATTAGACTGTTGTGTGCGTTCCAGTTTCCTGTACCTCGAGCAACAATAAAGAAGCAACAACAAAGAAGCAACGGCAAAGCGACGACAACAACTACAACTATTAGTACGACGACAAAATAAGCGATAGAAAGAAGGACAAAGTGTTAAGTGAAAGCCACAAGACGGCCGACCAGCAGGTGCTTACATCATATCCACGCAACACAGCAATATGGAACGAGAGAAGCTGTATTGGTATAACAGTGAGGATCCCCTGTAGACAATCAACTGTGTGTGGGACCTCAAGCATTTTGTACGCGAACTTTTGGGTTTCCAGGTCACCCTTGTTGCAAATGAGTATGGGGCGGCCCTACAAACATGAAACCCAAACGAACCAGTCACTCGACTGGCAACTTCCCTGTTATACATTCAGTCAGTCTGGCTGACCGTTGGAACACACTGACACACGTAAACTGCTGACACAGTCGACACAGCTGGAAAAGCAGACTGCACATGTGTGACACCGCGAAGTGAAGGTGCACCCGTGGTTGTGGCGGGTAGCGGCGGTGAATAAGACAAAATGCTTACATCACAGTTGCGCAGCTCAGCTATATGCAAGGACAGAAGCTGTAGTGGTATGATCGTTAGGATGCCCTGCAGGCAGTCGACGGTGGTGGGAACTTCCAGGGTTTTGGACACATGCGATTTAGTTTCCTCATCCCCCGTGTTGCAAATAACAAAGGGATTGCCCTATAAACACAATCAGAGCATGCAACCCATGCAAACTCAGGTGGCGGTTGGTATTGGTGAGCTTGATACAGGCAGCAAGTGAGCTACTGCGACAACCTGGCAAACAACATCAAAGCAGCACGTCCAACATGAGTGGGAAGTATTCTGTCCAACTGATTAGGTCCTGATATCAGTAAATACCACAATGCGTTTTATAAAACAGCCTCTCTCAGAAAACTTAATTTAATGTGATTGCCATATAAAGTAGCTATGCACAAGATGACTGATGAATGTTATTAATATATACAGCCGGTATATATATATATATATATATATATATATATATATATATATATATTTTTTACATTCACTGCTCACTCCTGCAAGAAAGCCTGGACAGCTTCGAACTAGTTCTGATCCACTTTTCGTTCCCCAAGTTGAAACAAACATTGGAACCAGGGCTTTCCCAGTTTCTGCACCAACTTTTTTAAATTCACTCCATGTTGACATCAGGTCAGCAGGAAACATAAAATTTTGCCATCATCCAAAGTCTTATCTTTTGAACTGTACCTAGCCCCCTAACATATCCAGCAATTTGTTGACAACTTTAACATTGTATAATGATTTCGAGATTGCTAACCCTTTCGATTTGATGTGCCTCTGAGGACTTACACAACTTCACTCACATTGGACGAACTGCACAAACATTACATCAATTCAAATCTAGCCACTTGGTGAGTTCAACATGCTACAAAGGAGAATCCAAACCACTTAAGATTTGGCAAAAATTGCAATACAATGCCAATGATAACATTCTTTCTGCAAACTTAAAAAACACTCAGACTTCTTTCTGGAAGAGCCGCTGTATTACAAACAAGAGCCCTATTGAGTTTGTTTATTCTAAAGCTGGGTTTACACAAGACGATATTGTTGCCACGATAAAGCAATTGTCATGTTATAAGAAAACGTTGAGACAGTTTCATGTAGCACACGAAGATGTCGCTTCAAAATAGGATCAGTTCTATTGCAAATCACAATGCTGCAAAAGTTTACATGGGACGATCAACCTGCCATCTGGTGGCTTGTGATGGCTTCACATCGCCATGGTGATGATTTTGCCTCGTGTAAACCCAGCTTCAGAGGACATGAGCTTGCAGGGACTCCTACAGAAGACACTAGGGCATAATCACTGCTGCAATGTGCCAAAGTTGTAAACATAAAAATATAACAATAACATTTAAATACACAGTTACAGCAATAAATAAATATACAGGTAAACGAAATTAAATATTAATTAAAAAAAATTAAAATAAAGTTAAAACAATAAACACAGATAAATAAAATTAAAATAAAGTTAAACCAATAAAAGTTTAAAAAGTAACTATACATACAAATAAAATTAAAGTTAAAACAACAAATACCTGGTATCCAATAAACAAGACGCAAGATGTGCTCAATCAAAAACAATTTCAACAGCACATTTCTATGCATGACATTTAAGTACATTAAATGTGATTTGACTTTAGCTGTAGCAGACTATAAAGAACATTAAGTAGAAATGTTAATAATGCTGGAGAAATTTTGGAGCGAGCAGCTGGTAGACATCATTGGTGCATGTGACTTTATTGTCAACCAGTTGAAAACATTAATAACTATCAGGGCTTCTCAAAGCTTTTCAAGGGTATACTAGTGTGTAAAATCCACACTTCACTTGGTGGCAACATCACTGTGAATATATTTCTGATTTTATATTTTGTATATATATTGCTCTGAAACTGCTATAAAAAATGTATTTGTTAATAACATAACTGTTATATGAGGGTCCATCCATGTCCTCAAGAGACAAACCGAGCAGGTGCAGATATATTCAGGAATCCTACGTCATCTCTCCATTCTTGCCAAAATCACACAATCAGGCCACATGTGTCAATTCATTAAATAGAACACACTGGCCTCAAAATCACTTTCCATGACAAAATCTACTTTTTCAGTATACATTTATAGTCACATACCATTGACTGTAGACAAATTGCTGCAGCCACCAAAAATGAAAGTGAAACTGTTGGTAAGTTCCAACAAAGTTTAGTCTTAGTTTCCATGCTACTTAAAATAATTTTTCTCCTTGGCTGATATAATGACTTCCACACCTGCTGATTTGGCACTGATTACAAACTGTGATTTTCTCGCTGGAAGCAGAACGTCAAAACCTGTTGGAAATTAGTGTTTTTATTCAGCACAAATTTGAAAGTTGTGCAAATTGTGTGCTACATTTACACCTTACCATAGATAATAAATTTTAACCACAGAAGCAAAAAAAATTATAATCTTCTTTTGCAACATTTAATGCAGAACCTTAAAATGTACATAGTGATTACATGATTATGATTATTCATGAAAATAAAATGTGCCACACAGATTCCAACTGACTTAGAAAGTTAAAATATATAAAGCAAATAATAACAAAAACTGAATGAAAAATTAATAAAAATTGCAAGAAGGATAATTGAACAATGAAGGTAGGACAATTATGCACAACATTAGATAAATGCATAACTCTCAAAGTCTGGGCTTAAATATTTCTTTCCTGTTGCTGAAAAACCTGAAATGTGGAACATTAGATACACATTGTGACAAAAACAAACACTAAAAGAAGAAATGGTTAATATTTACACGAGAGACAGTCCAATATGTTATGAAACTGGTTGTATAAATATATTAAAACACACCTGTTGCACACCTGTAACTATATTTTAACAAGTTAGTATCTAAAAATTCAATCAAATACATTACAATCATGTGGAACCGCATCAAATGACCAACCTAGTATAATCACCAATGACCTAGTATAATCACCAACTCAGAAATACCATCACTGTTTCAGTTATATGATTTTTACATAAATATTGGACACACAATCCTCAGTTAATCTCACCTGTGAATTAAGGCCACTTTTTCATAGCACTAGAGGGTCATATTTCAGAGGTTTCACATTATAAACTATTACTCAAAAATATTTCAATTTCTTTGCCAATTTTATAATGACATTTGAACACTCCATAACTTGCTTATAGAAAATACACTATTTTGATTAGTTTCATACATACATACATACATACATACATATACATACATATATATATATATATAGATTATATATATATATATACACACTGTGAAACCTCGTTAGTCAATTCTTCGATAATCTCTGCACGGGAGAAATGGCAAGAGCCTACGACTACTTACACTACCCAGTTAAGTGTCCCCAGGCATCATGGGCCCCCAGGCACCATGGGCCCCCAGGCACCATGGGCCCTCAGGCACCATGAGGTTCCAAACTATACATGATTTTATGACATTATAATGTGTACGTAATTGTACAGTGCCCCAATTATTTGAATTGGGTGCTTTATAACTAATATATTATTATTATAATTATATATATATAT
>SDWI01000781.1:93865-119874 GCA_009193005.1 Lamellibrachia luymesi | reverse complement strand
ATATAAATGTAAATATATATCAGTATAATAGTACACATAACCAAGCAGAGTTTTCCACTACTTACATGTCGAGCCTTCACCTGTTGCAGAGCATTCATGCATTTCTGAAACACACATTGCAAACTCAATTACACCAACTGACAGCTCAGAGAAGTCGGGACAGATATTATATAAAGCTGTAGAGGGTTTCCTGAAAACAGTCACTTGGTAAATTTAAGCCTAACAAGGAACAGCAAAATTTCAATGTGATACAGAGTCCATGAGGCATGACAAGTAGGTGGGTTAGTTCCGTGACTTAGCAAGTAGACGTTGTGTTATCGTGTCACCTGTCACCAACCTGGTAGACAGGGTCCCTGGTGACAATCATCATGACTGGCATGGCCTTGTCCACAAGCGCCAGGGGCCCGTGTTTGAGTTCCCCAGCCAGGATACCCTCCGAGTGCATGTACGTCAGCTCTTTGATCTTCTACAACACACACACAACACGGCTGAACATTTGTGGTAATCATAATGTTGTCTTATACAGTGCTGGTATCCATCCAGACAAGGCACTCATTGTGTCTCCTCCATTGTCAGAGTAAATCTGTCACAGCAGCTGAAGCCCCTATGAACCCTATGAACCCTATGAATCCTGTGAACCCTGTGAACCCTGTGAACACTGTGAATCCTGTGAATACTGTGAATCCTGTGAATCCTGTGAACCCTGTGAATCCTGTGAACCCTGTAAATCCTGGGAATACTGTGAATCCTGTGAATCCTGTGAACCATGTGAACACTGTGAATCCTGTGAATCCTGTGAACAGTATGAATCCTATGAATCCCATGAACCCTATGAATCCTATGAATACTATGAATCCTATGAACCTTATGAATCCTATGAATTTCAATAGATCAAGATCATTGGTTCTGTGAGTGCCTGACAGGTTTCACACAGCACTAACTATAAGGACCAACAGATAGAAGGGACCAACAGATAGAAGGGACCAACAGGTAGAAGGGACCAACAGCTTTTGGAGTCTCTTCCGAAAGACACAGGCAAAGTGGGGTGAATGTAATTACACAAGAAAAAAATAGCAGCAGGTGGACTCAACCCCCCGATCCTCTCGACTGACTGCAGTAGGTGGACTCAACCCCCCGGTCCTCTCAACTGACTGCAGTAGGTGGACTCAACCCCCCCGATCCTCTCAACTGACAGCAGTAGGTGGACTCAACCCCCCGATCCTCTCGACTGACAGCAGTAGGTGGTCTCAACCCCCCGATCTTCTCGACTGACTGCAGTAGGTGGACTCAACCCCCCGATCCTCTCAACTGACAGCAGTAGGTGGACTCAACCCCCCAGTCCTCTCAACTGTATGTTTAAAAGAACTTAATAATTACAATTACAAAAGTCACATATTATTACCAAATAAATATGAACATTAACCCATTAGACAATGTTATCAAACACAAAACAATGTTTCATGACGCCTCAACAGCTTCTGTTTAACCCGGATGGTGTTAGGCCTTACCAGTGCACCCTCGAGACAGGTGGCGTAGTTGAAGCCGCGCCCCATGACCAGCAGACTCCGCTGTTGGTAGAGTTCCTGCGCCAGAGTGTGGATCTGTTCGTCCTTGCTCAGCACCTCCTTGATCAACTCTACAAACACAAGGAGTAGGAAAGACAGTAGAGCACATGGAACAAATCGTTAATGAAGAGAGCAGATGTTCTCAGGGTGGAGAGTAGGAGATGAGAAAGACCGCGACCAAGAGGGGAATGTGTGAAGAGAGATTTCGGGGGAGTGGAGAACGAGACTGAGGGATGGGGGAGTGGAGACGGCAATGAAACGGAAAAATAAAAATTGATGATCAGTATCGATGCCAGCCTCATCGTGCACTTCAAAGACAAATAGGAGAGCAACAACATTTATAGCATAAGAGTATCCAAGCTAACTCATCTAAACAAGATACTGGCCCAAACTGGCATCCACAGCTGACACCCAAAACCACAACTCCAGATGGCGTATGGAGGAGGCCATTGGCTTATTAAGGGTCCAACAATGTTTCATTTATGTGTGGCCCCCCCCCATGGGATATCTGTCAATTTTGCACATTTGAGGGTGCATGAATAATTGTGTTTACATTTCTTGTTAGAAATAAATATCGACTGATTAATTACAAAAATATTGACTGACATTATATATTTACTTATAAACATATAAACATAGGTAGAAATGGATTCTGACTGTACATACAGCCCACCGCGGGTCATAGACACACCTGGCAGTTCTGCGAGACCTTTCAGGATCTCGTTCCGTCTCGACTGGATAGAGATCTTGTCTTCGCACATGACAAGGGCAAAGAGAACCAGTGCGACGAACTGACTAGTGTAGGCCTGAAACAAAACAACGTTGTCATGACACAAAACAAGGTATCATCATTCTGAATATGGAGGGCATCAGTCAACAAAATATGCTGTGATTTTTAGAAAGAAACTGAAAAAGAAAGAAGGAAGAAAGAAAGAAACTGACAACACTGACTTGGGCAAAACTGGTAAAGTTCTACATACAGCTGTACAAGG
Source organism: Lamellibrachia luymesi (assembly GCA_009193005.1). Taxonomy (NCBI): domain Eukaryota; kingdom Metazoa; phylum Annelida; class Polychaeta; order Sabellida; family Siboglinidae; genus Lamellibrachia; species Lamellibrachia luymesi. Next base: position 117,317 of record SDWI01000781.1, on the reverse strand, counting down.
TTATTCACACCTTCACAATTGACTTGATGTCCCAATAAGATGCAATTCTTTTGATGATTCTAACAAAAGGCTACTCTTTTATGATTACTTAAACTTGTTTGATTTCTACTACTGCTATTATTTATGTAAGCGACATTCACCTTTGTACTGGCAACTCCAATCTCGGGGCCAGCATTGATATGGACGCCGCAGTGTGACTCGCGACAGATAGTGCTGCCTACAGTGTTGGTTATACCAACTATGAGTGCGCCACGTTTCTTGCAGTATCGAAGAGCCATCAGGGTGTCTGCCGTTTCACCTATAAAAATTAAAAAACAGTTATAATGACAGTTATTTCATCAAGAGCATCCTGAAAGTTCACTGTGATTCCCCTTATAATAAATAATAACAAATCAAAACAGTACTTGCACAAGATAAATGTATGCATAGATATCACCTAAATAGTTCATTATTTTATATTTCAAAGTACTTTATTACTTATTATTTAGTTAATTTACATGATATAGTGTGTACAAGTAAATAATAAATTTCTTGGAAGAGAAGCATACTCTGGCATTGTACCAAATTTATATATGATAATATAATTAAAGAAATGTTGACAGATGTAATGGATTGGTTGCCATGAGTTGATGTGCAATGTAACACTATCTTCTACTACCCTCATTGAATTAGATGACCAGATACACTTGTATGTTAAATTAAGCACTGCAATTTGTGACTGTCACTGTCTAGAAATAATCATCCTCTCCTGAAGAGAACAGTGTCCCGAAGCAGCGATTTCAGCAGCTTATGGAAGCATAGGTCCCCAATAATTTGGTCCATCAAGCCATTGGTCTTGTAATAATAACCTTTATTTATATAGTACTGTGTGTGTGTGTGCGTGCGTGCGTGCGTGCATGCGTGCGTGCGTGCGTGCGTGCGTGTGTGTATATATAATCTGTTCATAGGTGCTTAATATACAACATTGATAAAATAATTATTATAATAAATATATAATAGCTTACATATAGGAAAGAGTTATACATGTAAATTATATTACACAAGTTATTATATGTAATAAAAACAGAAAACCAAATTTAAATATCAATGTGTAAAGAAAAATCTGATCTAAAATAAATACACTAAATATCACTGGTCCGTCAATGTGTACCTGACTGACTGATGAAGAAGCAGACGTCATCCCTGAAGACAGGCGTTGATCGGTCAAGGAAGTCACTGGCAAGGTCAACCATCACCGGCAGTTCCGTCAACTCTTCGAGGAGTTGTCTCGTCTACAACACAAACAATCAGCCATGTGTTACAGTGACGTACACAACAGTTCCATCAACTCTTCGAGGAGTTGTCTCATCTACCACACAAACAATCAGCCATGTGTTACAGTGACATACACAACAGTTCCATCAACTCTTCGAGGAGTTGTCTCATCAACCACACAAACAATCAGCCATGTGTTACACTGGCAACTCAATTCGCAATGGGCTAAATATACCAGAATTTGGTTGTTGAAACAGTGAAAGTGAGTTAACTTTAATAGTTGTGTAAAAACAATTTTTTTTATTTATTTTATTACAATTCGGAAGTGATCATATATTCATTCTAGTGACATCCATCTAACTAACACAAGTGAAGGCATGCTCTTATATAGCATGGTTAGAGTCCGACATGCTTTATCCACTGGCAGACCTGTTCATTACAACACCAACTTGGTTTCTTTGGGAAGCATTCAGCCAGCTGTAATTGTTGCACAAAGACTATTCGCTCACATTCCATAACTGTCTACAGCCAGGTACTCATGTTTACAGCTGAGTGAACTGTCTACAGCCAGGTACTCATGTTTACAGCTGAGTGAACTGTCTACAGCCAGGTACTCATGTTTACAGCTGAGTGAACTGAGGCAAAGTGGAGTGAATGAAATTGTCCAAGCAGCAAGAGGATTCGAAACTAATTGAGAGTGCAATGTTCTAGCCACTGCTACTGCGCCCCACAATGTTCTAGCCACTGCTACTGCGCCCCACAATGTTCTAGCCACTGCTACTGCGCCCCACAATGTCTTTAAGGGGACACACCCCAGATGGACAGGATTTTTTATTGCATAGCTAATGCAATTGTTTTTAGCTAAAACTGTAGAGTGGGTCTGAGTAAAATATATATTGAAAATTTTTCTACCAGACCCCCCGTTTACATGGCAACAAACAAAGATGTTTGGAAACACTGTAATGCCTCCAATAATTCAGGTATCAAAGTAATCTTTCATTTACAACACCTCATTTTATGCAACTATGAAGATATATTTAATGTATTGCCATTACTTCATATTTTTTTAAATATTACATTTTTGTTGATAAAAGCACCACATTTTCCATTACAACTACTGATATCATACCAAAACTATACATTAAACAAAATATATCTTCGTAGTTGCATAAAGAAGATAATAAGGAGTATATCAATCAAAATTTCATTGGTGTGTCATTATTACCAGACAGTTTTTTGCAAACGCCCGTCAAAGATTGAAAGACGGGATTTATTACTTGAAGGAGGCATGTTTTAACAAAAGTGATTTAATGTAATTGCTATAAAAAGTTAACTTATGGAAAATAACTATACAAAGCTATCAGAATACAGTGGAAACACATTTTAAATGTTTTTGTAAAAAAATGCCATTTCACCCTGGGTGTCTTCCCTTAACAACTACTCACTGCAATGGCGCTGTGGTAGCTGGTCCCACAGGCGATGAACAGCAGCCGTCGACAGCGACGTATCTCCTGCAGGTATTCCTTGATGCCTCCCAACGTCACGGTGCTTGTCTCAAAGTTGACGCGGCCTCGCATAGTGTTCATCACAGACTCCGGCTGCTCAAAGATCTCCTTCTGCATGAATGAGCTATAGCTGCCTGGAAAGTCAACAACATTTATATAAATGTAATAGCACTCTTCCAACAGTGCGCTTATCCCCAGGATACCCTTCATGCTCCGCCTACCTTCCACGATGTACCTACCCTTCATAATCTACCTACCCTTCATGATTCACGTACCCTTCATGAACACCTACCCTTCATGATCCACCTACCATTCATAATCTACCTACCCTTCATGATCCACCTACCCTTCATGAACACCTACCCTTCATGATCCACCTACCCTTAATGATCCAGCTACCCTTCATGATCCAGCTACCCTTCATGATCCACCTACCGTTCATGATCCACCTACCCTTCATGATCCACCTACCCTTCATGATCCACCTACCCTTCATGATATACCTACCCTTCATGATCCACCTACCCTTCATGATCCACCTACCCTTCATGATCTGCTGGATCTCCAGCATGACGGTGACAATCTCGCGGTCTGTCGACTCGTTGGGGTTGTTGACATCACGTTTGATGCGATGTATCGTGAGGGCACCATTCTTGACGGCTGCAACATCATCGTCCTCGAGGAAGATCACTTGATTGGTGTGCTCGATGATCGCACTGAGTTGAGAAACCATCAAGTCAACCTTAAAGTCCTTCCTCAAGTCAGCCTTAAAGTCCTTTCTCAAGTCAGCCTTACAGTCCCTCCTCAAGTCAGCCTTAGGGAGGGGTTTTAAGTCCTTCTACATGTGTGTTGTTTTAGTTTTGATGAAATCATCAGAAAACTAATAAATTATTTTAGACCAGATACAGTCAAAATTCGTTAAAAAGGCCAAAAGAAATCACGCTCTATATACTATAACATAAATTTACTCACACATTGGCAAGTTACTTGATCTAATGATCAAAGTCAATTGTTTGAATGATTTTAACAAAAGTATGTATGCTTTTATTAAACTGACTGTGCATATTACTTAGACTATTCACACTCTATATTCACACACTCTATTCACACTCTATATTCACACTCTATATTCATACACTATATTCATACACTATTCTCATATTCACTCTATTCTCATACTCTATTCACACACTCTATTCACACTTTATTCACACAATCTATTCACACTCCATTGACACACTATATTCTCATACTATATTTACACACTGCGTCTCATACCTCGCATCAGATGCAAAGAAGTATTCCACGACTTTGTCATTGCCAATTGGAGCCAGTGTTGATGTATCAGAATCCTGACGTGACACGGACTCAATGAAGGTTGTACCCCCGCGGTGGTCTGAAATCCAATGTCCACTATCCAATGTCCGCTATTTGTACAATACCTGCTATTTGAATTAATGCCTTCACATTTGCTTACTATATAACAAAGTCCTTGTATTCACTATCATCAGCAGATGATCATATCAAAGAAACCTGACATTTTCAGGTAAATATTACCATTAGTCAATTATTTTTGCAACTTACTTAAAATACTCTTCTTTGTTTCACTTTCTTTGTTATTTTGCTAAGCTTGCTGAGGTGATTCATTTGAATGCACCTCAATAATAATAAACATATTTTATTAGTCATTAGCAAACATTAAAACAATTAGAACAATTACTGTTATATGTGCACCAAACTATTACTATTTTGCTGCTATTTTTTAAGTTAGTGCTAAGTATTAAAAGAGTGCTGCCCAATAACAAGAACGACCAAATACACTGCAAAGCTGACACACACTGATATGAGGTCGGCCACAGCACCCAGCGAAATACCCCCCACCAACATGTGCACAGGTATACCCCAACCCAGGGAAAGATACGTGTACCTTTCAATCTCCCAGTCAGCTGATATGGCCAGCCATTTTCCCAATACAAGAAAGTTGTGGAAAATGTCCCTCAGAGTAAAAAAAAACCTCATTTATGATGACATCTATCCCTGTCAATAATTGTGAACAGATCCATCAGACTGCTGTTTGCAATATACTAATCTTTTTCTTGAATTTCCCGGTCAATGTTTTTTTCTTTGAAACATTTCAGCAGTTTGCAGCTGTCTTCCATCAGACTAACTACCTGGGTACTGCCATCTGGTGGTAGTCAGTCTGACTAACACAGCTGCTGAGGCGTTACATAGGAACAATTGCATGTAAAATAAAAAAAAATATAAATATATCATTCTATCATTTGTAGCTTTATCACTATCAATATAACAAATGTCTTACAATTCAATACGAATCCAATGCTTGAATAATTCTAATGATGAACCTAATTGAACCTAAAGATGTAAAGAAAGTAAATTTTTTACTCTGTAACTTTTCTCCTTTACCGAAATAATAAACCTTTGATACAACACCTTTTACCTTTTACATCAAAGCCACAACATAAAATTGTGTTTATTTCAACAGCAACAACTTCAGATATTAACACTGGGTTAACAACATACACAATGTTGTTTTAACACAAGAAAATCCCAACAGCTTTGGTCATGACCTTTCAGTTTCGATAGATCACTCTACGCCCCTTAAACAAACAAACAAACAAGACAAAACGTAACTGAATAAAACTAGTTTAGTTAAATAAAACCCAAGTTGTACATTAAATAAGACCAGTAGGGAGAACTTGTACAACTGATGGTTGGACACAAATGAATTATCAAGTGAAACATTCCTAAAACTTGACCAGAAAGAATAAGTAAATTAATATGAGGACAAATGTTTAAACTGGGGAAAGACGTCTAATGGAACGGAGATAAAATGTAGTTGAACAAAGCCTGACGACCCTAGGAGCTCGATGTCATAATACAACAATGGTCATCTCAATTCTATTTTTCTTCAAAAATCGATATTAGCTTTCCCGTTTATTGGAAAAACTACAATGATGTATGATTGGTTGAGTAGTTCCTAATAGCAAGACACTATCTCTGTACAGAGTTCCACAAAACTGCTGCATTTGGAAAGATAGGATGCTACAAGAAAGTAAACCTCTAAAAGAAGATCCTCTAGGCTGGAGACCACACCACGAAGCGTGCTAATTGGGCAGGTGCATCCAACGCCTCCTGGTAGCGTGTGTGCATCGAAGCCACAAGGTCATGTTGATATTGAGTCGCAACCATGGCATGCTTGTACGTAAACCTGACATCGTGCAGAACACTGCTATATAACACTAATAAAAATTTTACAAAATAAAACTGACAAAAACAATGAGACTCAATTCATGATAATGACTCAACAACATTGTATATGTGCGTTACAAGAACATGCGTGTGCCTCTTTGTGTCCATTTTCATTCCAAGCTGCACTTAAGTGAGCAGACACAGTGCCATTGGTAAGCTGAGCAAGTTAATTGGGTGATAATTGGCTGCACGATTTCGGGATGAAGCAAATTGTGAATCTTGCATAACATAAAAGACGTCTTCATGACTAAGTAGCTGGGTTTAATGCAAAGATGTCCCGTGTTTCTCTTGTACCATCTTATCAAGACCAGCCCAGCTGACCATTTTAGACAATTCCGTCCATATTATTAGTTTTCACAAATTATTCTCACATTTTTCAGAAAATATTTCAAATTAGAATAAAATACATTGAAACAGAAACAATATGACACATTACAGAATGTCATGTGAACAATACTAGTTAAAAACTTGAAATTTGTCAGAAAATTATTTCAAATAGAATAAAATACATTCAAAACTCATACAAATATCTCTCACATTACAAAATGTAATGTGAACCTGAAAACTACTTAGTTCACATGCTTAGAAATTAAACGCAAGGATGGGACAGGAGAAACAGAGAGTTGAAATGCAATGCCCTTAGCAACAATGAATCAAAATGTATACCTTCATATGAATGCGTATGATCTACATGTCGAAGGTTGGCAGTTGGTGAGTGATGGAAATAAAGCAAAAATAGTAGGTTAAAAAGGAAGGGGGTGAACAGAACAAAATGGCATGCATTTACTACGATCACGACAATAATATCACCAGGTACTAGCAGCAATCAGTCACCCAATCATAGGCATTTACACATGGAACACCACACACTCAGTTGAATGTTATCTAGTAACACCATGCTGATTAATGTCAGTGTGAGCACCACATGATTCACTTGTAGATGTCATCGTCAGTGGAGTTCTGTGCACCAAACTTTACGTTGTAATTGAAACACCCAAATTGTTGAAAATGTAACTGGTATTTTCAATTACTTTTTCAATCGCATCATATAACTTTCTAACTCAAATTACTCCCCAAGGCAGAATGCCAAAACTACTTGTAATACTCAGGAACTATATGTTGGTGTGCCTTGCATGGCAAATCTTCAACAACAATACTTACACTGATATTACAGAGTAAGACCAAATGTGCTTAAATTGAGCCAAGTATTTAATGTAAAAAACTGTCAAAATTTTTAAATGCCGTATTGTTGTTTTCTTTTTTATAAATATAATTCATATAGTTTTGTGATATCAAATAATGCTATATGAATTATGCAATTAGCATACATTGTATTTATATTATTATACACTACTTGGTATGTTGGATATATTTCTGTTTTCAAAGTTTGTATGATAGCGACTTATACCTTGAAAAGGGTCAACTGGAAACTACAAACCATTTGTCATTTGGTTGGCAGTAGTGCACTACATTTGGCTGGCAGTAGTGCACTACATTTGGTTGGCAGTAGTGCACTACATTTGGCTGGCAGTAGTGCACTACATTTGGCTGGCAGTAGTGCACTACATTTGGTTGGCAGTACTGCACTACATTTGGCCAGCAGTAGTGCACTATATTTGGCCAACAGTAGTGCACTACATCATATTTACTGAAATACAATATAACACAAGCCTATGTAACAATTAATACACTGGGACAGTGCAACATTTATTCCCTCTTTGAATAATTCGCCGACATTTGATGAGGGTTGCAATTGAGAAAATGAAGCTTGTTTAATGTACCAAAGTAGTCATACAATACAACAGCCTTAGTCACGACACAATGGTTGTGGAGTCTTACGCGTGGCTTTAGCAACAAATACTGGCACTATATGACTGTTAACAGAAGATTTACAGTGTCATAAAAGACCGTTATTACTTTCCTGTACACATTATAGTTAGAATAATGGGCTGACTGCTGAGAAACGGCACGTTTGTGAACACTAAATCAATGGTTTCTGAGAAATAAGATCTGCACAGATGTAATGTGCTCTCTCAAAGTTAGTCACCTCGCCCTTCACCTGTGATGATCCGTTTAGTCGTCGATGTCTTACTACACAAATCTACTAGAAAACAATCATGTACACATTGAACTTAACAGACAAATATAGTGTGTGTTGCCTGTATATAGTACAGTATATCATAGTACTTAAATCATACTCCCACCAAAAGTAATCATGACAATTATGCAGTTACAAAGAGTAAGTCTTTGTTGAAAAGTTCTGATCAGAAATAAAGTAAAATGAAGCCTGTATTTCTATGATCATTGCCTTAGAATAACAAAGCACAACAACTGGTAACTAAAGTGGATCATTGCCTTAGAATAACAAAGCACAACAACTGGTAACTAAAGTGCACAGACACAGCAAACTACTCCATCTACAATGATGACAAGCACTGTCATATTCTAGCATTCTGTGTCTTAATAATTCTGCGCGGTTGAGTATTTGTTAATTCACAGCACACCACATGCGACAGACACGCCTACCTTTGCCAAACAGGATCGGAAATCTGTCTGTCGATAACTTTGTCTTGCTCTTGACACCAATAACTAGTGGACTTCCTCGCCTGAAAACAACCGTTCAAAAAGAGTCTTAACGTTAAGACAGAAACAATCTTAACTGTATTACTGGCATTCTTCAGACAATATTCCCCCAAAAAATCTCAACAAAAAGTGGGCATTATGAGCAAATTGAAGTCGCAGAAATTGGCAAATTGGCTAAATCTTGTTAAAACTTTATCTACGAGAAAATTTACTAGGCCATTGAAGCAATTTAATGCTGGATCATGCAGTGATTTTTCAATGCGTTACTATTAACAAGAGTAACTATAACCATTGTTCTTCCTCACCTAGCAATGACAATCTCCCCATGGAACATTTTGCTCTTGAAGCACAGCGCAAACGCTCCCTCCTGTTCGCAACAAACACAACCACGTTAATGTCACACCAACAGAATATTTGTTCAATTAGGACTATTAATGTGAACTGCTTAACAGAATCACTATAGCCAAAACAGATTCTGTTGAGCTGTTGATTCTGTTGGGCGGTTGGTGCATTTTAACATGCGGGAATACAGACTGATTCCATCCCAGCCATTATAGTTGATTCTACTAAATGGCTGATTCTGTTATCTGCAATTCTGTTAAGCAGGATGGATGGAAGGCGGATGGCTTCTATCGAGGCTAAGCTAGACATGCACCCCTACAACGAGCCCGGTGAAGTGATGAAGATAGACTTACCAGCTGCTGGATGGTGGCTTCTACGAGCTCACGGAAGTTGAGATCCTTGTGTGTCGTATAGAGATGCAAGATCAGTTTGCCGATCACCTCTGTGTCTGTCTCCGACTCAAATACATGCCCCTTCTTCTCCTACAAAGTAATGCATATATTATATGTATGTGGCAACATCATCTCGATTTGTATTAAAATTAATCAACACATAATACCTCCATATAGCAATTCTTTTGATCACTGGGTTGGATTGCTGAATCTTGTTAGCTCTGACATAAAAGTCAATGAAATTCCAAACAAATGTAGGATGTATTTTACAACTTTTTCAATGTACTCCTACAGTCTTAGGCTGACTCAATAAAATACAGAAAAAATTATAAACCGCTATTTTTATTAATTCTGTAAGTTGTCTGGTTCAATGAACATTCATGACTTCCAGAAGTGGTCAAGTCGACAACTTCTTGTATAAAATAAATTTATTGTATCAAGATGGGTATTGTGATCTGTTGTTAAACAAGGTCAGCAACTCTGTGGTGCATTCTTCTGATAGGTGCTAGATGGCATTTACTCAAGGAAATGAGGGCAATGACGTTGGCAAAGGGGAATGACTCATTCACCGTTGAATGACCCAGGATGTCATCATTGAATATATCATTGTATTGTATCCAGGCACAGGTGGGTATAGAGGTTAACAGGAGGGTGGGTTTAGCGTCGACAAGGGAAGACGTGGGCTGGGGGGTAAACAAGTAGACACAGGTGATAACAAACTACCAAGTTGACGGCCCTACAGTCGGGCCCTTTATGGGCAGGTCAAGGTCGTGATATATTACAGTGACGCCTTACACTGTCTCTGACGTAAGATGTGTTTTTTTTCCATACACACAAAAAGGACATCATTAAATAAAGCAGTTTCATGTTTCCGCGTGTCTGCCATGGTGTTCGTGTCTGCCATGGTGTCATTGTCATCTGACTTGTATCATCTAATAAATGTACCACAAAAACAAGGATGGTGACAGCGTCAAAAATGTAATCTTTCCATCTCAGCTTATGAATGTTTCTCCTGTGTCAGCAGGCACACCTTCCATCAAACTGGATGGCAAAATAACTAATCTGTCCTTGTATTAATCAACTTGTTCTACTCGGTCACTATTCATGCTTTCTTTGATCATTAATTTGTGTTTAACCTTCAGCAATACCAATTCTACATACTTGCGTTATTTTATGTATGTATTGGGTTTTACTTCAGTAAACTTGTTTAATTCAGTTGTTTGTCTTGTTTGTATTAAATAATATTGTGACGTCAATAAACTGTGAAACACAATGATTAGTCTGTGTTGAAGAAAACACCTGTTGCTAATTTTGTAAATTGTCTGGTTAAATTATATCTATAATCTACGCCCAAAATATGTGGGTTACAGATTGTGAATTTTTTTACAATGAATACTTTTTTACTGCTAATATTTGCACCATAACTACTGACCACTGTGAGTTATTTAGACACACATGATGGACTAGGAACAACTAAAAAGACAGACATGAGCCACTCAATGGACGACGCCCATTATATGGATCAAATGACGTTAACTTTACACCAGCAAGCACATGACGTGGTATACTCTTTCGGGGCAGTCACTTCATCAATATAACTAGTCCTTGTAAAGGGGAGATATTTCATGAGTTACATCATCAACATGGGCCTATTCTATTTGTTGTACTAGACATGGATAATCATCAACATGGGCCTATTCTATTTGTTGTACTAGACATGGATAATCATCAACATGGGCTTATTCTATTTGTTGTACTAGACATGGATAATCATCAACATGGGCCTATTCTATTTGTTGTACTAGACATGGATAATCATCAACATGGGCCTATTCCATTTGTTGTACTAGACATGGATAATCATCAACATGGGCCTATTCTATTTGTTGTACTAGACATGGATAATCATCAACATGGGCCTATTCTATTTGTTGTACTAGACATGGATAATCTGGAGTGGGACAAATAGAATGGGCTTCGGACAGGAGTGCCAGGAGTATTATCGAGCATCTATTCTATGCTATTTTTGTGTGTCACACAAACATGACGTATACTTTTGTAATGTAATTCATATAGTAGTAATTGTAAAAGAATAGAACTCATTTGTAGTTTATGGTGAGAGAATGGACGAATAGTTTCCCATATTTGTGGTCAAGTGACATATCCCTGCAGAGCATGTCGCAGGTGGAGAGACCAGAGCAACCAGTTCTATTTGTCGTGGAGAGGTGACGTGCTCTCTCCATTCTCAAATAGAATGGCAAGTTGTGTGCACAGAGAGGCCAGAGACCCATGGAAAGACCTGTCAGGAGAGACCAGAGACCCATGGAAAGACCTACCAGGAGAGACCAGAGACCCATGGAAAGACTTACCAGGAACACTCTGATGTCCTTGTAGTTGGTAATGATTCCATTGTGGATTACAACAAACTCTGCAACAACAAATCATACAGTGATTTACATACTGCAAATATTGTCCATCGTACTATTTCAATTTTGTTGTTGATTTAAATCACTTAAAAAATCATTGCTTCAATTTTGTTAGTGTCTGATGTATATGCACACAACAACAAGAAAAGTTATCAAACATGCATCTCAATACAGTTATGTACGTTTTCTAAAACAAAAATCACAAAATGCTCAATAAAGTAATGTATGTTTCCTAATACAAAAATCACAAAATGCACACACTTTTATTGTTGACAATTCTACTACAATAACCACGATATTAATTGCAATATCATAGCTGTGGTTTTATGCATTCATCTGTCTAACTTTGTAGTTTTCCATGTTTCACCAATGAAATGGAGAGCTATATGGCACTATAAGCTATATGGCACTATAAGCTATATAGCACTATAAGCTGTACCACAAAAAACATTGAACTTTTTATAGATGATTGTCTAACTGATTGTCTAACTGATTGTCTAACTGATTGTCTAACTGATTGTCTAACTGATTACCAGATTTGAATTAACTATATACGTTGAGCCAGAAAACGAAGTGTTATAGTTGACAGCCACACCACATGGGAAATAATTAAAGAAACAATCTGTTTTTCTTTTCATATTTTTACTGGGATGTGATCCATGAATCACTGTTGAGGTATCATACTTGGGCCATAAAGAGTGGGACAAGTAAGCAGATTGACCAACTGACCGTTGGCCGGACTGGACCGTTGTGGATGTGTGTTGACAAAGTTTGGTTCTCCGTGGGTCGCCCAGCGGGTGTGAGCAATACCAACGTGGTTCTCAAACTCCACATTGAAGTCCAATTCCTGTTGCTCTGTAACACAAGAAATTATAACAAATATTATTTGATATAGCACTAGATCCAAGATTGTTTATGGCACTGACATTTCACAGCACATTAAACATTAATTAATAACATGGTTAAAATACTACTATTAATAATTATTGAAATATAAATGTAGCATAATATAGGAATATAATAATAACAATAAAATAGTAATTAATTAATAATAAAATAAATATACATGAATAATGATAATGAATAATTTTAATTATTGTCAGAATAAAGATCAAGCTAACTAATACAAAATTATGTTAAAATAAAGCAACAACTTCAATGGTCTACCTTACATTCAAATGTAACAAAGACTTGTAAAGAATAAACAAAACAACAAACAATGCCATGCTGAAGTTACGTAACATAGAATCTCATAAATGAGTAAGTAATGGCACGACATCAAGGGTTTGACTTACAGGGTGTCAATAAACCAGTTAACGTTGTCAAGGATGACACCATAAATATCAGTCTTATCCGCCCAACACCAGCTCCACTCGCTCTGGTATGTGTGATTCACATTGTCTGATCAAGTGTCAACATACCACGAACACCTCCTTTGTATCGTCCACACATATGAACACGTCTGTGGCATTTTGACGTAGCAATAAAACATTCACAGTTGTGTTGCTTATGTTAAGTATTCAGGGAAACCGATGACATTTTGAAAGCCACATTTTGAAAATCAGACTGTTTAGTGGCTTTAAACATGTCAATCAATCTTGGATTTAAGTTAATCACCAAGATAAATTATGCATATTGCTCCTTAAACCAACTCAGGGATTGTCTCCATGATATATTCCACTGGATGACTGACATCAAATTAAAGTTAAATGCAAATAAAATAGAGTTTCTTATTACTGGTACACAAAAGCAGCAAGGTAAACTTTAAACAGCATATTTCACAAATTTGTTGTTGTTGCTTTTATCATATTCGTGACCTTCATTGCATTCGCCAGTATATGTCTTTTGTTATTGCCAAAACTATTACAACTGCTCTTGTTAGCAGTAGACTTGACTATTGTAATTCCCTTTATCACAATATTGCTCTCAAGGATATCTTGAAACTTCAACATGTGCAAAATTGTTTGGCAAGGGTAGTTACCCGGTCTCCTCGTTTCTCTCACTCAATACCACTTCTTAAATCATTGCATTGGCTCCTTTTCCAATATCGCACTATTTTAAAGATCTGCACAATTACCTATCAAGCACTTACATCCAAGCAACCAGCATATTTACATTCACTGCTCACTCCTGCAAGACAGCCTAGACAGCTACGATCATCTAATTCTAATCTACTTTTTGTTCCCAGTGTTGAGACAGATGTCGGAAATAGAGCTTCTCCAGTTGCTGCACCGACTCTGTGGAATTCACTCCCTGTTAGTGTTAAGTCTGTGGGAAATATAACAACATTTCGCCGTAAACTAAAAACTCACCTGTTTAAACTTGCTTATTCTCCATAGCTGCCCATCGTACCAATCCAACTGTTTACAACTGGAACTGCTTATCGATTATGAACTGCTTAACCCCTTTTGTTTTGGTGCGCTCCCGAGCTTGGGTCTCCCGAGGATTTTAACTCAATAGAAGTGTTTATATATTATATTATTATTATTACATAGCTCTGAAAAAGTTAATGAAATTAAGGTGAACACATGTAAGAAAATCGTCTGCCTTACACATACAATCTATTCCTACTAAATACTAAGCACCTAATATATGTATACCCTGCCTTTCTCAGAATGTTGTCAAAACTGATCAATTTTGTAAACTCACTTTGCATCTAAAAACATACAGGAATATAATGTCCACTGATTAACATAATAATAAATGGACAGACCAACAGACAGACTGACTATATAACACAATAAATAGAATTCTAAAGTTGTCAACAGTTGGTTGGCGATGTAAGTAGCTATGTGGGAAAGGCAAGATTAAAACGTCTTCAGCTGACAATGGAAACTCGAAATATGTCAGTTGCTTAGATAATATTGCTGGGTAGGCTTGATAGGTTGTTTATAGCAATGAAGCATTAATGAATGGAATGCAGTTCCCTCACTTTAAACCATATGTACACTTCTCTGTTTGATCCCCCTAAACAGACTTGTAGATGTTTATTCATACTCACTTGTAATTTCATCCTCAAGAGCCTTCACCTTTCCACGTCGTTTCACCAGTGTGATGCTGGGGTTGTCTCCGGCACCGGTGATGTCACCATCGATGGCAATACCTGGGGCCATACAAACAAAAACCAGGTGAAGCAAATAACATGTTTATGTTTATCATTTACGTTCACCTCAGATAACCCTTGTTATGAAGCCCAGAAAGTACCCATGGCGAGATGTGAACGTCTGCATGTCAAATTAATCATGCATCAACAGTAGAATATAAATGTTCTCCAACAACACCTTTGAGAACTACCTGGAGGGGTGTCAACTCAACCGCTGATGCACCCCCCCCTCCCCTGACACACCTCGTTATTCAGTGGCAGCCTGCAGGTGACAATGAATTTGACAGCCCCATAAAACCTAGTCACCCACTCTAACCTGATCTACCTGCCCTCCATATCACTGATGTCTCCCTCCACTCCTCCTGTGTTCTGTGTTACTCACATGTCACTGTCACAGTTAGCAGTAGCTGCATTTTAATGAGGTAAGGTGAGGCGAGGCACAGTGTCACACAAGACAATAGCAAACATGGCTTTATCATATAAAATCAATGACTGGTCATGATTTAGATACACACTGACAACAAATTATTTTTCAAGCACTGTGGATTATTACAGAACCCACTTCTTTGGAAGGAATTTGCACCATGAGTTTCAATATTGTGCAGTAAATGTTATCCTCTATCATTGCAGTCCTTTACTTTATTCAAACAATATCATACTACTGTTCATGGTTTCAGAAAAAAACAGTGTCTTAAACCAGTATGAATTACATAAACATTTGGTAAGATGGTCGCTAACACCAAACTGACCTGCAGAGTCATAGCCACGATACTCTAGCCGCTTCAGTCCATTCAACAAGATCTCGATGATTTCACTGCGACGACGCGGCGTCAAGAAGTTCAGATATGCAAAAATTCCTGTAAACACAACAATAGAAGACACTGAGAAGTTTGGATCATCTGGTCAGTGCGGCTCAGACAAATGTAATGCTAATTTTAACGACACCGACATTGTCATTACCACCAAACAGATGTCATTTGTGGGAGCAGTCTTTTGTCCAGACATACCCAAAAATACTTAATACAACAACTTTGTATAATTTGTTGCATATATGATTTGAATCCGATTTGTACAGTTTAAGCTTTTTATATTTTTCTATCCTCTTACCTGTTGAATAATATAGATATGGAAAATTTGTAGGCATACTATGTATTTTTTTTTAGAAAATGCCATAATGAAAAAACTGTAAATTTGTATATGTCGGATCATTAGCATTGTTGGAGAAAAAAAACAATCTGCATCGTGTGGCTCTTTTACGAGCATTGTTCAATGTCTGACCACAGAAAATGTTAAATAAATTAAGACAAAATACAGTAGTAATTATTGTCATATTTTCTGTTTTCAGGACATTCACAAATGGCTATAACAATGTCGACAGCATATTGCTATTTTGCTAAAGTCACCCTAACCACCTTAAGTACTGAAACAAGCACATCTAGTCATGGTGTTTCGGCCTGACCACCACGTTGTCATTAGCTGATATCACTTGGACACTCAGTGACATATATAGGTTTACACTAGAGTGATTACACACCATTGAACAGCCCGCACACCTCAACTATAACCACTAGTTATGGCCTTCATTGCCACGGTGACCTGCACAAGTAGAATTGATGGTGTTCCAGTGGGTCACTGGTGGTCAACTACAAATCTATCTGGCTGCCAAACATTGCACATTAGGATGACAACTGTATGATAAGATAGCAGTTTCTACATTAGGATGACAACTGTATGATAAGATAGCAGTTTCTACATTAGGATGACAACTGTATGATAAGATAGCAGTTTCTACATTAGGATGACAACTGTATGATAAGATAGCAGTTTCTACATTAGGATGACAACTGTATGATAAGATAGCAGTTTCTACATTAGGATGACAACTGTATGATAAGATAGCAGTTTCTACATTAGGATGACAACTGTATGATAAGATAGCAGTTTCTACATTAGGATGACAACTGTATGATAAGATAGCAGTTTCTACATTAGGATGACAACTGTATGATAAGATAGCAGTTTCTACATTAGGATGACAACTGTATGATAAGATAGCAGTTTCTACATTAGGATGACAACTGTATGATAAGATAGCAGTTTCTACATTAGGATGGCAACTGTATGATAAGATAGCAGTTTCTACATTAGGATGACAACTGTATGATAAGATAGCAGTTTCTACATTAGGATGACAACTGTATGATAAGATAGCAGTTTCTACATTAGGATGACAACTGTATGATAAGATAGCAGTTTCTACATTAGGATGACAACTGTATGATAAGATAGCAGTTTCTACATTAGGATGACAACTGTATGATAAGATAGCAGTTTCTACATTAGGATGACAACTGTATGATAAGATAGCAGTTTCTACATTAGGATGACAACTGTATGATAAGATAGCAGTTTCTACATTAGGATGACAACTGTATGATAAGATAGCAGTTTCTACATTAGGATGGCAACTGTATGATAAGATAGCAGTTTCTACATTAGGATGGCAACTGTATGATAAGGTAGCAGTTTCTACATTAGGATGGCAACTGTATGATAAGATAGCAGTTTCTACATTAGGATGGCAACTGTATGATAAGGTAGCAGTTTCTACATTAGGATGGCAACTGTAAGATAAGACAGCAGTTTCTACATTAGGATGGCAACTGTATGATAAGGTAGCAGTTTCTACATTAGGACGGCAACTGTATGATAAGGTAGCAGTTTCTACATTAGGATGGCAACTGTATGATAAGGTAGCAGTTTCTACATTAGGATGGCAACTGTAAGATAAAATAGCAGTTTCTACATTAGGATGACAATTGAAACTGTCACTAGCCCAACAGCTACAGTAAACTGACTAACTCCAGACAGTGGCTCACATGGGCTAGATCACGTGTTCCCAAACTTTCTCAGCTCCACGCCCATCAAAATGTCCTCCTTCTGGGCATGCCCCCCACCAGAAACATTGTGTTTCACGGGTAATGTGCCATGCTAAAATAATGTTGCATGTTTGCTGAAAAACACCTGGAATTACATGGTTACCCCCTGTTTGGGAATGCCTCTTGCAAAGTATCAGCCATACTGGCTGATTTCTGTAAAGTGCTGGCCCTTCTGTGAGGCTAAAACTGAGAGACAAACTCCAATGTCTTGTTATCACAACAATATCACATGATACGGTCACCCGGTCAGTATCCAGATGAGCTAAGCCCTGGTGACCTTGTTGACAACACCTGAGCCATCAGTGGTCAACACAGCCCCACAGATGACACTAAGACATGTCCAGGTAGCTTCAAGGACTGACCACCCAGTACAGAGGTCCTGACCAAACAGTGGGCTGGGGACAGATAATTGTTTGATTTCAGGGTTCATGTCAGAAATGTTCAGGGTTCATACCAGAAATGTTTAGTTGGTACAACCTTTAAAGGATTTTTGCACCTTGAAATTTTTTATGACCAGGGAAGCATGGGCACATTTGTAGACTGTGACACTTGTGCTGTGGACCTGCTTTAATGTCCAGTTGCTGGCTGGTAGCATATACACGTAACTATGATGGAAGGATCCTGGTGTACGAGTCAGTGACTGAATGATCCCCCGTGTACGAGTCAGTTACTAAAGGATCCCCGGTGTACGAGTCAGTTACTGAAGGATCCCGGTGTACGAGTCGGTGACTGAAGGATCCCCAGTGTACAAATCAGTTACCGAAGGATCCCCAGTGTACGAGTCAGTGACTGAAGGATCCCCAGTATACAAGTCAGTTAATGAATGATCCCGATGTACTGTGCTGTTAAAACTGAGAATGTCTTGTTATCACAACGATATCACATGATACGGTCACCCGGTCAGTATCCAGATGGGCTAAGCCCTGGTGACCTTGTTGACAACACCTGAGCCATCAGTGGTCAACACAGCCCCTACAGGTGACACTAGGACATGCCCAGGTAGCTTCAAGGACTGACCACTCAGTACAGAGGTCCTGATACAGTGACCAGACAGTGGGCTGGGACCAGATCATTGTTTGACTTCAGGGTTCATGTATGAATACAGTACCAGCAATCTTGAGGTGGTACCACCTTTAAAGGATTTTTGCATCTTTAAATTTTTTATGACCAGGGAAGCATGGGCACATTTGTAGACTGTGACACCTGTGCTGTGGACCTGCTTTAATGTCCAGTTGCTGGCTGGTAGCATATACACGTAACTATGATGGAAGGATCCCCGGTGTACGAGTCAGTTACTGAATGATCCCCGGTGTACGAGTCAGTGACTGAAGGATCCCTGGTGTACCAGTCAGTGACTGAAGGATCCCCGGTATGCGAGTCAGTTACTGAAGGATCCCGGTGTATGAGTCAGTGACTGATGGATCCCCGGTATGCGAGTCAGTTACTGAAGGATCCTGGTGTATGAGTCAGTGACTAAAGGATCCCCGGTTTACGAGTCAGTGACTGAAGGATCCCCAGTGAATGGAGACAGAATCCAGTTGGGTTGGGAAACAAACGACGTGGAGCGTCTTCCATGTTCATTTTCTCGAAAACAAAATGGTAGGATTTGACGAAAACGTTACAGCAGGTCGACGACGAGACAAACATCAAAGTGTAGTTTTTATTCAAACCAAATCGTAATCTTGCGCACAATGGGGAACTGTCTGCCTCACTTTTACAATTGATTGCAACAGGAAGATCAATACGGACAATAGTCAATAGTTGTTTGATGCTGATTCATCAGCAACACATAGAAACTGTCATGGTGCATTTTATAAATAAACTAGCTCTAGTATTCAATCAAGCTCTTGACAGGTTGCACAGTGAATCTCACTTGAAACAGTGTTTAATTATTTAAGCCAACCTCTTGAGCGAAATGTCACCATATTAAGCCATGATAATACAGCCCTTTTAGGGGAAGAAACAAAATATTTATGCCACGCATTATTTTCCTCCATTGTTGCTGTATACAATGTTACAAACAGTACACAAAATTTACTAAATAATGATTTTTAATAATATTGTTGGCCTACTTTTTTATATTTAAGGGAGTCACTGGGAACATGTCACAGTAGATTACTATTCAAAATCAGCTGTAAAATTCCTGTCACGGACTTATAAATTCACAGAAGTAGAGCTAGTGTTGTATCAACAACAAAAAATAACAAATCTGCTGCTTTAAATATCAGTTAAATAGTACAAAAAGGAACAACTGTCATTTCCCCTCAAGTACCTCAATTCAACGTAAGATGCCGGTTTTTTGCATTAGCTGGCAGCTTATGGAATGAAGCTTCCTTGAGCAAGGCGCACCTCAAGATTATAATCAGTATTGAATCGTAATCACGGAATATTAGCTTACTCCAACATAGGCTTGTCATGACTACCAGTACAAACTTAAGGCAACAAACCAGGAAGTTTTACTCAAGAAAGGAAACTTCCTTGTGCACGGCACACCTCAAGATTATAATCAGCATTGAATTTTATATTATTTTCAACAAAGGATTGTTGTACCAATCAAAGAACCAGGAAGGTTTACTAATGAATTGAAACTTCCTCATGCAAGATTATATCAACATGGAATTATGACCGATGGAATATTAGTTTATTGCAACACAGGACAGTTGTGTAAGCCAGATCTGATAAGGCCCTGCACTAATGTATAATGAATATAAAATGTCTAACAGGGTATACCAGGGTTAAATGGTCCTTCTGGCAGGCCATTGGAATAATGCTGATGTCAATGTAAGGGACAGTCCCTATGCCTCGCTCACTGGTACAAAACTGATTCAATTTGATGTTGCAGATATCATAGTATAGGAAATTTACTGAAAAGGTCAAGTCATGTCATGGCTCCTCATACAGGTAGTTCTTTATGCTTATAGTTTCTGCATGTTAGCACACGTGCACACAATACTTGCCTCTATCTGTTGGCAGACTTGGGGGTCAATTACTTTGAAAATACCAATTCCTCCTCAGAAATACCACTTCCAAAATTACAATTCCAAAATACCAATTATAATGATCAATTCCATATAAAAATTCCAATATTATTACAATTATTTTAACAAAATATTTACTTCATTAAAATTACCTTAACAACAAAAGAATGGTATTATTAACATTATATTAACAAAGATAAATATTATTAAAATTATCCAGATATTCTGGGAGCATTTCTTTCCATTATAAAAGGTACATTATGGATATCCTATATTTAATTCCTATCTACCTAACTGCTGCACCAACATTTCTGACACTCTCAGTGACAAGTTGACAAGACACTACAATGTTTAAGAAACACGCGTGGGATATAAAGCAACCATTTCAAGAAATGTTTTTACAACTGACAGACAGGTCATGAAATTGATAGGGGCCATTTCCCTCTGACCTTCACATACTTGAGTCACTTGCCTTGACATTGACATACTGTATGACACAAGTCAAACCTATTAAAAATTTACAGCAGACATCTATCAATGTCATGATTTCTATGTCAGTCAGGCATTGCCAAACTAACATAAATACAACTTGGCTGGCAACTCAGTTCAGACCAAATGTTTTCTTCAACACATGAAGGGTAGAATACAATGTTTGATAGTTCATTGAAAACATGTTTAAAATGTCCAAATTATTTTTAAATATTCTTTTCCTAGGTTTCTGTCCCAGTGAGACAGACAGACATAGAGAAAGAGATTTTGTTATTTCCTAAAATGTTCCTACAACAAACAAACAATATATGTGTGCATATTGATAAGCAACATTCCAAGTTTACCTTTTATTTCTACATATTTCAATATGCACCCTTCCATGATAAGATTGGAGGAACAAATTCTAAAAATGTCAACCAGGGAAGCCAAGGACAAAAGTGCCATTGGTAAGTTTTAACATTCTGACATATCTTAAAAATACAAAGTCAAAATATTTTAAACCAATTGTTGTTCACTGAGCAGTCAAGATGTTAGAATAGATCAAATTTAAACCATATAACATGATTTTATGATAAACACTTTCAGACGATGTACTTATCAAATGCAATTTTTTTTTAACTTATGCTGCAATACCTCATCAAACATAGATATTTTCCTGAACTTACTCTGCTCTAATGGGCTGCAAAGGTGACTTTATGTGGCCACACCCCTGCCCCTACGCCACAACGCCCACATCAAATAACACCCAAACAAACACCTATGTTAATTTACACCCACACATCAAGTGTAAAGTGCAATTAATAAGCCACGAGGCCACACACGATGATTACAGGCAACAGTTATCTTGAATCTATCACATTAGTGCCTCGACATGTACAAAAAGTTGTTTTACAACACTCGCTTAAAATATGATCACTAAATAACCAATTATTAATATGAACAGCTCTGGTTGTGCATCAGTCATCTATGTGTCTTTCAGGTTTTTACATGAAATACATTTTTTAAATAACGAGTACTTGAAGAACTGTGGAAAATATCTTTCATTACATTCGCCTTAGTTCATTCGTTCAGTTGCACAAGAGATTGGCTCTTTTTGCCCCAGATAGGATTTCATTGCGACATACTGATACCATACCAAGGGGATTTAAACTTAAAGGTTCAATCCGCACGAAGAAAAGAAACCAAAGCTAAGCATCTGACAAAAAATGCATGACAAGGGTATGATTTAATCTTAAACTCAACTATCACTGGCTCTTTTTGCCCCAGATGGGATTTCATTGCGACATACTGATACTATACCAAGGGGAACTAAACTTAAAGGTTCAATCCGCACGAAGAAAAGAAACCAAAGCTAAGAAATAGCACTCCTTAAGCAAGATACAGATCATGATTCAAATTTACTGAAAGGTGTCAGTTAGTCAGACTTGGAGACCACAGTTGTTGGTTGAATGATAAAAACATATGTGGGGAGCGGTGGTCTAATGGTTAGAGACTTGAGAACATGCATGTTTAACAAACCCATACAAGAAGGAACAAGGGATATCGTGTGGCCAAATGGATGGAGCAGTCAGGTAATTTAGCATGTCTGTACTATGTAGACCTGCATATTCAACGAAATCTTAAGAAAGCTTGATAATATGATAATTTTGCGAGTTTGTTAGATCTACAAGACTACAAGCAACAGTGTGCACACTGCACAGCAGGATTCTCAACTTCAAATATTGCTGGTGTCTGACTGAGTGATTATTGATGTCTTATTATGAGCAACTATTGTCAGTCAAGTCATAAAAAGGAGGTGCTAATGAAACAAAGGGCATAGTGTGTGGTATCACTGCTGATGTTTCTTTTCCCAAAAAGGTTATTTATTTCATTCATATTCTGCCTGAATAAATAGTTTCCTTAGAAATAAGGTTATTGGACTTCCTTTTTTCCTGACACATGATCCACGACACAGACTGCATGTTAACATTTAACATTTCAAGTATTTCTGACACATATGATCCACGACACAGACTGCATGTTAACATTTAACATTTCAAGTATTTCTGACACATATGATCCACGACACAGACTGCATGTTAACATTTCAAGTATTTCTGACACATATGATCCACGACACAGACTGCATGTTAACATTTAACATTTCAAGTATTTCTGACACATATGATCCA
>SDWI01000781.1:78922-92948 GCA_009193005.1 Lamellibrachia luymesi | reverse complement strand
ATTGATGTCTACCATCAATAAATCCGCCCTTACAGACCATGCGACAACTGAAAACCACATCATAGACTGGGAGGGAGTGAACATTGTAGACAAGGAACCCAACCGAAGAATCCGGCACATCAAAGAAGCCATCTGGATCAGAAAAACTACAACACCCATCAACAGAGGGCAATTATGAACTGCCTCATGTGTACGATGACGTCATCAAGCGTCATAGGTACTGATGAAATCAACATGACACGTTGATGAAAGCCTCTACCAGGTAAACTAAACATACCTTGGATATGTAAAATGAAAGTTATTTGATTTGAAAATGAACTACCCTGAAGAATGTTCAGTAACATTTCAAGTATATCTGGCACATACGATCCACGACACAGACTGCATGTTAACAGTTAACATTTCAAGTATATCTGGCACATATGATCTACCACACAAACAGTTAACATTTCAAGCATATTTAAATACAAATGGTGTTCTCTGCCACATCATGATACAAAACACATGGTGTGTAGTGAAACAAACTGTTACAGTTTGGTACATTTTTACACTATGTAGTTTTTACATAACAATTCTCTAAGTACATAGCACTTAGCAGTGAATTGCATAAATTGCTATTCTACAACATATTGGTAGATTTGTTAATCTGAATGACACATTCAACCACAATGTAGTTTGGGCATCTGATATCCAGCAAGTCATTAAGTATTCAAAAGTTTGGTATCTTGGGCATCTGATGTCGAGCAAGTCATTGGGTACAAGCACACAAAGATCAGAAAGCATTTTTCTAAAGGAACACCTTTACAAAAACTCAACTGAATTGTGTGATTTATGTATTAACAGTTGAGAGTTTTTCACATAAACCAGAAAATAACATTTCACTACGTTTATCAAAAGAATAAAAAAACTGAATTTTTTCCCCACGTTTTACAATCCCACGTTTTTGCTCTCGTGCAAGTATTTTTATTGGTTTTTACGTCCTGACAAAAACAGAGTTGTCTGTATTTTTCAAATATATCACGTTCCACATATCATGAATTATATTTCTTTCAAGAGCACATCAGACACGTACTAAGAATGAAAGAAGACAAACGTAAAGTGGGTCGCCCACAGACAATTTAGCAGAAAACTGTAGAAAAACGAGAACTGGATTGGAAGACACGGACTGAAGCTAAACAGGTGGCCAAAGACAGAGTGAGCTGGAGAAAGTGCACTGCAATGAGCTGGAGAAAGTGCACTGCAATGAGCTGGAGAAAGTGCACTGCAATGAGCTGGAGAAAGTGCACTGCAAGGAGCTGGAGAAAGTGCACTGCAATGAGCTGGAGAAAGTGCACTTATAAGCCACGAGGTCCAGAGAAGATAGGTAAGGTAAAGAAAAGAACCATGTTAATGGTAATAAAGAGAACCAGAGAGCAAACCTGACAAACTGACATGAGAACTTGATGATTTATTATTAGTAATAAAACACATTCAACAGGATTGACTGTGACCCAGTTTCAAAGAACAGAATTTGGTGTGGTGCACGGTGACATATGTGGTTAGAACATTAGACTCTCAATACAGGGGACCCCGGGTTTGATTCCACTTGCTGCCATTTCGAAGCTTGGCCAATTTCGTTCACTCCACATTGCATCAGTTCACTCAGATGTATAAATGAGTACCTGGCTACAGACAGTTCACTCAGATGTATAAATGAGTACCTGGCTACAGACAGTTCACTCAGATGTATAAATGAGTTCCTGGCTGTAGACAGTGATGGATATATTTGAACAAACAATATTGCAGTAATTGCAGCATGGCTGAATGCTTCTGAGAGGAATTAACATATCTGTGTGGGGGCCAAGTGTAAAGCGTTTTGAGCAGTTCTACGCACTGGATATAATGCTATATTACATACCTTTACAATGCTATATTACATACCTTTACATTTTATGGGAGGGATGCAAGAATGGCAAACAAATACAAATAGAAACAATATGTAGTACAATGTGCACTATCGATGTTGTTTTCTTTTAAGGTGTTGCAAAACAACCTACCAGCTTCATTTATTCTTATGCAATGTTGACTCTTCCACTATGTTTCAGAATAAACCAATCTTTACTCAGTGACTGAAGTGGGGCATTAGTGGCTAATTAACTTGTTCACAGGAAGAAACAAATAAAGTAAAGTAAAGGTATATTCTTATATAGCGCGGTATCCCGTCCGTAGGACCGCTCAAAGCGCTTTACACTTCACCCCCTGGCAGACCTGTTCATTCCAAGGCCATCTCAACTTCTCTGGGAAGCATTCAGCCACGCTGCAATTGCGCGAAGACTATTCGTTCACATATCCACCACTGTCTGTATTGCCAGGTACTCATTTATACAGCTGAGTGAACTGTGGCAACGTGGGGTGATCAAACTTGCCAAAGGTTCGAAGCGACCGCAGTGGGATTTGAAACCGGGTTCTCTCGATTGAGAGTCCAGCCTTCTAACCGGTATGCCATCACGCCCCACAAATAAAATAAACTCAGTGCCTTTGGCTGACACTACACCCCTTGTATGAGATAATTCTGTGGCTGCTGGCAGAGCCCCTACTCTCTCAAAGAAGCATTCACCGAGGTATTGTACACTTATGGCATGATGTTTACCCGATAAACACACTTTGTATTCACCTTACTTCCTGGTTGAATCACATTGACGCGGTTTCCAAAGCAACACGATACTAAATACAATCAACGCCCGCAACACATACATCAATAACAAAATGTAAATAATGCGATACATCATGTGAACATTTAACTAGCTAGCTTCGTACTAGGATTTTTTATTGATGTCCTGGTTGTTCACCTACGGTCAAGTCTACCATGTTTACAACAGGCTGTCACATTAAAAGTAACTTATATAAAGTGATAAAGAAATAGTTACTTGTTTCAGCCACAGCAGAATCAATACAAAATGTTACTAAACAGACACAAGAGTAAACAAAGGCATTTCCATTATTTTACTAATACTGTTTTAATCAATCTGTTAACAATCTGTTAACAATTAACTTTCTTTAGAACATTTCAACTCAACAGAGTCCACCCGGAATGACCCACGGGATGTTTTATTGATGTCCTGGTTATTCACCTACGATCAAGGTTACCATGTTTACAACAGTTTGTCACAGTAAAAGTAACTTATATCCAGTGACAGACAAATAGTTACTAAACACAGGCATTTCCATTATTTTATAAGTAATGTTTTAATCAATATGTTAACAATCTGTTAACATTCTGTTAACAATTAACTTTCTTTAGAACATTTCATCCCAACTGAGTCCAGCCGGAATAACCCCTGTGCATAATATAACACTAACATAAGGTGAAACCATGTGAAATTTAGACAGAAGTGCTATATGTAATTTAGACAGAAGTGCTATATGTAATTTAGACAGAAGTGCTATATGTAATTCGCAGTGATCTTTTGCCGTACAATGAAACAATGAAACAATGCCAACGCATGGAATCTGATGCTCGTGTTGTGATTTCTGTTTAATATCAGTAAGCTCTATCGATGGTATGATGTATTCTTTGATGTATGATGTATGATGTATGATGTATGATGTATGATGTATGATGTATGATGGTATGATGTATGATGGTATGATGTATTCTTTGATGTATGATGTATGATGGTATGATGTATGATGGTATGATGTATTCTTTGATGTATGATGTATGATGTATGATGTATGATGTATGATGTATGATGTATTCTTTGATGAAACATGTTTTTTCTGACTCTAATTTGAAGTACATGTTGTATTTCAGTCAATAACTGATCCAGCAATGCATTGAGTTTATACACGGATGCTGTCTAGCAATCAAAAATATGGCATTCTGGGTAACAACTACTCCAAGTTGTTGTACAGCCCAAAGTTAGATAATTGCTATGAGCTTCATTGTGTAAAGTTCTGTAAGTTTAGGCACAACCCAGCAATATAAAAAGAGATGTAGTTGCCTCAATGCAGTCAGGTCAGTGGTTTGACATTTCAGTGCTATGTTTTGTTATACACAGAGTAAAGTTACAAGCTCACTGGTCCACGCTACTTAGCACTGCTTGGCCAGCCAATAGCTGGTCCACTGCGGTCTACGTAGCACTGCTTGGCCAGCCAACAGCTGGTCCACTGCGGTCTACGTAGCACTGCTTGGCCAGCCAACAGCTGGTCCACTGCGGTCTACGTAGCACTGCTTGGCCAGCCAACAGCTGGTCCACTGCGGTCTACGTAGCACTGCTTGGCCAGCCAACAGCTGGTCCACTGCGGTCTACGTAGCACTGCTTGGCCAGCCAACAGCTGGTCCACTGCGGTCTACGTAGCACTGCTTGGCCAGCCAACAGCTGGTCCACTGCGGTCTACGTAGCACTGCTTGGCCAGCCAACAGCTGGTCCACTGCGGTCTACGTAGCACTGCTTGGCCAGCCAACAGCTGGTCCACTGCGGTCTACGTAGCACTGCTTGGCCAGCCAACAGCTGGTCCACTGCGGTCTACGTAGCACTGCTTGGCCAGCCAACAGCTGGTCCACTGCGGTCTACGTAGCACTGCTTGGCCAGCCAATAGCTGGTCCACTGCGGTCTACGTAGCACTGCTTGGCCAGCCAATAGCTGGTCCACTGCGGTCTACGTAGCACTGCTTGGCCAGCCAATAGCTGGTCCACTGCGGTCTACGTAGCACTGCTTGGACAGCCACCCACTGCAGGCACTTTCGCATAATATAAGAAATATAATTTATATAACAGTACTCATGAATTTTTTTTCTATTTATGCAAGAATAATGTATATAGTTTCTCTATTCAATAAGCCATATAATGCGCAATATTATACATAAATCCATAGGAGATATTATATACTGACAGATTCTGACAATATCTGAAATCAGAAACTAGTTTCTGACACTGTGCCATTAAAAAATAATACTTTTCTAATCGTCACAAACCCAACCCTTACATGCATGCATTATGCCCAAACTACACATTTGTCTCTGACAAAGTTAGATAAGATTACAGTACACCATAAACAATATCAATGGTCTATCATTGTTCAAATTATGAAAGACATTCTCGTGTACATATAAGTTATGTTGATAACAACTTGCACTTAAATGTTTGTACTTACATAGTATACATGACAGAAACATTTGTGAAAAACGTCAATACAGTCAGATTCATACCTGACCTTGTATACAAAACCATCACAATCAGGGAAAAATAAATTACTATAGGTAAAAAACAGTTTATTTTTATTTTACCCATCTGCTGTTAACAGTAAGGTAAGCACATTCTGGTCTGATCTGACTATGTAGTATTTATATATGGATAATTTTACCCAACATTAAATGCAGCATCCCGTGTTCAATATTAGTTTATATGTGTACATTGAAAGAGATTTGTGTTTGTAAAATCACACTAATGTAGACCCGAATGACAATAAAACTGCTGGACAGCTGCAATAAAACAATTCAACTTGGATTGGGCAATGAGGAATGATGATGCTTCTACAAACAGATTGATACAGGTGTGTTGGACCAGGACAGGGCATTTACACCGCACATGTAATCAGTTAAGATTACTGTTGACATTTATAAATATGATTACTTAGAAAATGAATGCAATCAATTATGATGTCCTTTGAATGTAATTATGTGATTAAAATAATGATTACATTCAAGAATATAACTGATATAATGAAATAAATAAGACCCTCATGTTATTATTATAACCAATGTTATTCAAAACAGCTTGATTGTAGTTGGGACCTGGGCAACAGAAATGTGCAAGAAAATTGTAATTGTAATCATGATTACGATTACATTGGCAATGTAATAGAGAACAATAACTTGGCCTTTTTAACCAGCATAATTGAGTGTGATTGATTACCCCATCTCGTTTGTGGACAATAGACCCATAAACAAGTTGATCCACATATTTTAAACACAATGATGCTTCTCAGAATTCAGAACGTGGCTGGCAGGTTAATACTTCATACAGTCAATGATATTTTCATTACATAATATATATATATATATATATAAACATTACTGCTGCAATGTTTGTCATTCATGTTATATGTTTGGAATAAAGAAATAAATTTAAATTATCTAGAAATTATTATGTGATACATCCTAAATACAGCTGATCACAGCTAATCTGGAAGGTAGTGAATTAAGAGATCGAGATCACGTAATGAAATAAATAAACGAAGCCATAAATAAAACCCTCATGTGATTATTGTAACCAATGTTATTCAAAACAAATTCAAACACAGCATTAAAATACAGTCACTGAACATGAATAAGATACAAACTGAAGGTATCACCAGCTCTGTGAAGTGGAACAGTTACAAATAACAACACGCTGAACTGTGAACTGGAAGTTTTGCCAACTAACAACACTAATCAATGATACACTCAACAACAAATTAAATATTAATAACTAAAGCCTCTGATTAATTATTTGATAGATGCGTTTTCTCTGGTGCACTGTATGCACAGAGTGGTGGTCTCTATATGTAACCCAAATGTTCCGAAATACTAATTCATATATTATCTTTCATATTTTTGTTCGATATGACAGTTTTTATTACACTTGATCGAGTCAGAGAAGATCGCATCACATCGTCGAAACAATATAACATGCTGGAAATGACATCAGACATGTGTCGACGATTTGCTCTGGTACACTGTCACTGAACGTAATTCCAGGTTTTGTTTACAAACAGCAATACCCACAATAAGACAAGAACCAGCATGCTTTCCAACAAAACACTGACGATCGATCATAACTTAACAACCGACTTTGTGCCACGCACGCTGTAGCCGAATGGAACTTACCACACATTATCGTCGATATGCAAGTCTCGCCCGGTCGGTCAACTGCACAAAGCACAAGAGGAACTGGAAATGTCTCTACTTGTCCAGTGCACCGGTCTTTTGTAGCGGCGAGTTCACGTCACACACATACACTTCGTGCCACGTATTTCGGGGGGTCAGGTCGATTGAAGCTATTGACATTACGGCTTCTTGACACGGTTGGATTGAAGCGAGTCGCGATACTGCGTGCTGATTGGCCAGGCGCTGTGACCTGCGGGTCGTCGTGACGTCCGTGGACTTCCTTCTCAGTCACCACGACGCGCGCAAATAAATAACCTTGAACCCAAAACCGCACTTGCCAAGTTAATTTCCTCGGGCGCTTTTCACGTCGTAGTCTGGACATGTGTATAGATTGTTATTATCTTCCACGAAGGTTTACTAAATAAGGCTTTCCTCACACGTAATCATAATTTTTAAAGTGATCATGAATGTATGCATTATATCCCATTAAATAAACAAGTAAAAACCAACCCGTGTTAAATTTATGAATCTATAGGTCTGCAAGCATGACTGGCTGATCGACAAGGAAGTGTTCCTTGCGAAATACAATTAATATCATGGATTTATTAAAGACGAAATGCCTGAACGCGGCTGCGAAACGTAGATGATCTAGTACTACTAGAATGTATGTATATATCGTAGGTCGACACGCAAGGTCAAGGACGGTCAGGGCCGGTGGAAAATAACCACAATTTAATTTGTGGTACTGTGGGTGTGTGTGCGCGTGTGCGTGTGCGTGTGCGTGTACATTACGTGCCATGCTACAGTAATATGAAACCTCATGTCCTCAACTCCCTCCCTCCCTCCCTCCCTCCCTCCCTCTCTTCCTCTGCAATATTTGGAAGAAGGTGGGAATGAAAAAAACCAGACACTACTTGTTGCCTATCAAAAAACGTTGACTTCACTATAACATTAGCGGCCATTGAGCATGCCCTTTAAAGTCTGCTTCCTCTAAACACATTCCAACATGCCAAACAGTGTAACCCCTGCTACAGAGGCAACCAATACAAACGCCCAGCATAAGTATGGAATGCATTCTTTGACAGTGTAGTAGAGCTAGCCGGAAGATTTGAGATTAAGGCGAGCCAGCCGAGCAATGATGGTAGACAGAGGCACCATCCGCGAGAACGTGCCCGCTGACATAACCGACACGCTCGGTCAGTATTGGATGAGGGCAATGTTTCTGCCGTTCTTCACTTGCTGCAGGAAATGGACACACGTCTACTATTAGTAGCTCAGAATCGCTACATTGCCCAGTACCGCACACCACGACAACGGGTGAATCTGACGCCGGAGATGATTACCGAGCAGCACGAGGTGTTCCAAAACGACATACCAGGTAAACTGCATCAGCTAAAAAATGGAAGGCAAGATAGGAGATCGTCAATGTCGCTGAAAGACCTAACATACTCGATGACACCATACATGAACTCAACCCTGACCTGTAACCTAACATGTTTACAGCAGTCGAGATATACTGCTGACGCTCCAACGGCAACACGACTTCCTTCCATTACTGCGCGAATACTATTCGTTCATATATCCACCCTTGTTTGTAGCCTACACATTTACAGCCGAGTGAATTGAAGCAACATGGGGTAAACAAAATTGTCCAAGCTTCGAATCGGTAGCAAGAGGATTCGAAACCGGGCTCTCTCGCTTGAGAGTCCGATGTTCTAATCACTATATGTCACCCCCCATGTCAACTCACAAAAGGTCATTATCGCAAAAGGTTTGCGTTTGACTGTTGACAGGTGTAATACAATTATTATGGTTGATCTTTAGTACATAAATTATGGTTATCATAATACAAGTTTTCCAATGATTCTGAATTTTACTGTAGTACGGTTACATACATTGCCTCAAAGATTCACTGGCTGTTATAATTGATGGTGTTATTACACGGCGAATGGGTAATTGAAGCTTGTAAACACTCTTAATAAACTGCAAAATCATAGCACATTAAAACTAAGTATTTGTCATACAAATATGATATACTGAAGGTTCACATCCACCTTTTACTAGGGGTGGGAGTCGAGCAGGGAGTCATGTGTTCTTACCATGGCCGGAGGGGCATTCTTTTTTTAAGTTTTATTTTGACTTCAAAATGCATCAGGTTGCAAATGTTTACAGTTTGTCTTTAAATGGACTCTCAGACCCCTGTTAGAGTTGTGCTTCCACGTGACTTAGCAACGCCCCTGACAACTATCGGTATTATTATTATATTACATATAGTTTAATTACCATTGTATACTTCAACAACGAAAATCTATGTACATAGTTATTGTGACGTAACTGTTGTTTATCACCCATATACATACTGGTAGGCCATCAGTTGCACATGATAAGCATGACCATTCGCAAGTAGAGTTATAGAATAATATCACAGAGATAGACTATGTGTAGGCCTAGTCTATGTTTCTGGGACAGATTGTAAATTTGAAATCAACGCAAAAGTTATACTGTCGATTGAAATTACGTACTTTATGCCAATAATAAACACAAATGGTACATGTTTTTGTAAAACAACATTAACTAGAACCAAAAACAGTACACATTAAACATACTACCAATGTTGCCCCCCCCCCCAACCTCCGCGGACAACATGTGTTGTTATTTCGTTGCAGAAAATTTAGTTCGGAACTCGCGTGATTTTAAAATAACAAACCCTGAGTTTTTGCCAGACACAGTGAATAATAAATTAACATTTCGGCCAACTTTTACTGGAAAGCATTACTTATTGTGGGTAAAAATTGCCTTTTGATAACAGTTTGGCTAATTGTGCTGCTGACGTAGCTGTTTCTATGTCAGATATTTAAAAATGTTGCACGGGAACCCTCAATTTGTTTTGACTTTTTATACAGATAATTGAAAAACGAACATATTGGACAAGTTTTGCTGAAGTGGTATTACTCCTTGTGGTTCAAATATTGAATATTGTAAAAAGTTAGCCAAAATGTGGTTTTACCGCGATTTAATAAAGTATATAAAATAATTAATCTTACCATTTCTGTTATGCGAGTTTGACACATTATGCTTTATATAATATGAACATATCAAATGTTCCAAACAACCTTTAAAACTTAAGGTTTCATAACCAATGAACTGGTTTGACCTTTGACTCTGTCCGTAATTGGCCAACTAGCATGAATGGTTCCAAAGAAGTCGAGTTGGTGTTGCAATGGGCAGATCAGCCATGCATTGGTTGAAGTGTAAAGCGCTTTGTGCGACCCTGCGGACTGGATACTGTGTTATATAAGAAGTTAGGCCCTTCCTTTTATCATTAGACAATTTGTGGCCAGCCAAAGCTCTTATTTGGCATAGAGCAGAAAAAAGTGTGCAATATCCATGACAACGGTCCTGCATACTGCTAGTGGCTTAATTAATGTCTACAAATTAAACTAGTGCTTGCTGTAACCAGATAGCCTAGCTGTTACACGATATACGTATCTCCAGATGTGTTATTTGATTTTATTTGGTAACGCCTTGTTGTAACTGAGGCCGCTTAGTGACTATTAATTACACTTAATTCAGACGTACAATTGGAGCTAGTAATCAATTGGCTGTGCTACCAGCATGGCGCATTTGGGGGGTATTGGCTGTGATACCAGCATGGCGCATTTGGGAGGTATTGACTGTGATACCAGTATGGCGCATTTGGGGGTATTGGCTGTGATACCAGCATGGCGCATGGGTATTGACTGTGATACCAGTATGGCACATTTGGGGGTATTGACTGTGATACCAGTATGGCGCATTTGGGGGTATTGACTGTGATACCAGTATGGCGCATTTGGGGGTATTGGCTGTGATACCAGCATGGCGCATTTGGGGGTATTGGCTGTGATACCAGCATGGGGCATGGGGGGGTATTGGGCCATGACCCCCATTTGTTTATTTTTTTATTTTGCACCGCTACACAGCAGCACGGTAAGCTAATGCCCCCTTATTTGGCCTCCCCTTTGCGAGATCCGAGATATGTGGTAGGCCTAATCTGCACATCTTTATTTTGTTTTATTAAAATCCTATAATTTTCGTAAAGGCATTTATCAATTTCAATTGCATACAATTGCATTGTGGATCGATTTGTGTTGACACATTGTCCAGAAACACAATATTCTAACGTTAGTTTTTTTAACTAAGATTATTACGTTACTCAAGTGTACAGTTGCAATGGCGTAACAAGTCGTACGCAAGATGTAACAAGTCGTACCCAAAGATGTAACAAGTCGTACGCAACGATGTAACAAGTCGTACGCAACGATGTAACAAGTCGTACGCAAAGATGTAACAAGTCGTACGCAACGATGTAACAAGTCGTACGCAACGATGTAACAAGTCGTACGCAAAGATGTAACAAGTCGTACGCAACGATGGCGATGCCCTGACTTTGGCAAGTTATAATTTTAAACTAGCAAGTAACGTCTCAAGTCATGCAATGACCTAGCTGCAAGTCTCAAGTTCAAATCCAAGTCAAATCTCGAGTCATCTCCCTGAATTCAAAGTCACCAGGGTTCACCAAAAGCCAAGGTTGGTGTGGTTTGTGTGTGGTAATTTTTAGTGAGACATTTAGGCGGATGCTTCCCGGCCACTACATTAGCCTCAAGTCTCAAGTAGTTCTACTCCAAACAGTATAATCCTTCTAACGCAGCAGTTTGTGGTGGTCTGTGCGCGCATGCGCTGTGGGTGATACATATACAACAACTAAACATCTAAGCTCATAACGTCACTTTCATGTCATAACGTCATTGTCACGTCATAACGTCACTGTCACGTCATAACGTCATTGTCATGTCATAACGTCACTGTCACGTCATAACGTCACTGTCACGTCATAACGTCACTGTCACGTCATAACGTCATTGTCACGTCATAGCTTCCACACCCTAGTTTAAGTAAATGTTAGTTGAACATTTTTAATAGGTTTAGTTGGGTGTATGGAAACTGTCGCTGTCATGTCTTACACTTCATAGACAGCTTCCACACCCTAGTTTAAGTAAATGTTAGTTGAACATTTTTAATAGGTTTAGTTAGCTTTGGTGTTTCGGCTAAGTATGTAATTGTTACTCAGTCGTTAGTCGTTCTCGAAAGAAAGTCCAGTTTATGTATATAAAGATCATAATAAGTAGGCATACTTCATATTGTATGATGTTCGGCCTCTTACAACAATTTAACGTGGTCTCGATTTGTGCACGTTTGAGCCACCAGACTCGTTGGCAAGTGTCGAATTGACAAGTCACAAACTGCCAGTCAAGTGAAGACTCAAGTCTACCAATAGTCTGCTTTACTGCAGGCTGTACTGTTGGGAGTTAGCTACAGCTAGGGCGTTACTGTCGCCCACACTGCCTGGTCGAGATCGGCGCCTCTCACGCGCCCGACGAGGAATTAAGGAGCGGCGGCTGCGGGAGTTAGAATCAGCGGGTTAGAGACTATAGCACTCTAGCTGAGAGTCCACGACAGGTTACACATTTATGCCCGGTGTGGAATCTTTAACTTCTCATGGCGTAGACACCAGGTAGAAGGGACTTTGTTTCCCTTTCCTTCGGGGGTCTCAAAGGCTCTTTTGGCTATTTTTTTATCCTCTTTCGCAACGCGTGGCCGATCCATCTCCATCTTCTTGTGGTGAGCAAGTCATCTACATACTGATACGCTAACCTTGGGGGCAGTCTGGCAGTATCTCCTCCCAGGTGCCGAGGTTCACTCGTCTCTTTCTATAGACTAGTATATGTTCCTTCGCCTCCTTAATTTTGGACCATGTGGAAGGGACCGGCTTTTACTGTCTCAAGCCAATGACCTCCAAGTCAAGTCTCGAGTCATCTCCCTGAATTCCAAGTCAAGTCGCTAGTCACGAAAATGGACGATTCGAGTCAACCCCTACTACTCGAGTCAACAAGTCTGGCCACCATCAAGTTGTGGCAGTTGTGAAATTGGCGCCACTAGGGAAGTTTGAACCGCATAAGTCTACAAAATTATCCAACAGGTGGCAGCATTGATACGCCATTGTCACAGAATTTGGTAGACGAAGGACAAATATCTATTGGTAATATAAGTTTTTACTTAATATGTTCATACTTGATATATACCGGCGTAACTTATCAATATCAATTTAGTCTCATATTATAAGTCATATGCGTTTGGATGTAACAAGTTTCCAATAAGTAGCTTTTCTCAGAGACGTAAGCTATGCAATCCCCGATAGTATAGTGGTGAGTATCCCCGCCTGTCACGCGGGAGACCGGGGTTCAATTCCCCGTCGAGGAGAGCTTGCTTTTATTTTTTAAAAACGTTTTCTTTTATTTAAAAACATGCATTTCACTTATATCTAATAGGGAAATTTATCATAGATTAGATAGAAACATAGATTTTTTTTCTCCAAATCAAGCAAAAATAAAAAGTTTGTAAATTTTCGTTCCCTTAAGAAGGCAGTAGAACCAGAGGACACAAAGCAGCATTAGTTAAGGAACAGTGTAGGTCGGATATGGGAAAGTACTAATTATCACAGAGAGTAATAAATGAATGGAACAAACTGTCAAATGATTGTGTTAATGCTAGTAGTGTGAATATGTTTAAAAATAGAATTGACATTGATAAGGGCTGACTATACATAGATTATAAAATTATTGGACTCTCGATAAACCAATGACTTCCTTGTCCACTTGCCACCTGGAACGTGTAGTGTGGGATGTCAATCTTGTTAAATAAATAAATAAAGTTCTTTGATGCACCAGTTTCTAGCTTACGCTAATCACTGTGCGTACAAACTAAAAGTCCATTAAAATAAATAAATAAAGTAATTAATTAATTAAAACGTCATCACAGAAAAGCATATAAAGTTCTCCGCGACAATGGTTATTCAAAAAACAGTATTTCACACATTGCCATATGCACATTGGAAGAAATGAGTCTTTAGTTTGCGCGTAAATAATGTCAATGGAGGTGCGTCACGGAGGGAAAGTGGCAATGTGTTCCAATGTGCGGGGCCCGTTGTTCGAAAACCACGTCTGCCAATGGACTTGGTCATTGGTGGGACAGTTAGCTGCAGATGGTCGTATAGCTGCAGTAGCCGAGGATGTCTAGTTCTTTGATTCAGCAGCTCAGTAAGATAGGCAAGTGCCAGATCATCCATAATCATTTGTGG
>SDWI01000781.1:37032-71557 GCA_009193005.1 Lamellibrachia luymesi | reverse complement strand
CCCCCCCAGTCTACCTGTCTTACAACATATAGGAAGTCTAAGATGAGTGTCTTTCGTTTGGGACATAAACACATATCGGACAATATTATGCTAAATGTCTCGTGAACAGAAACAATTGAATATAGTTACTAAATTAACGTTGCTTTGTATTTTTTTAGCCATATATGTAAGCATTTATATGTTATAAAATCGCATAGCATATTTTGTAAAATCAAGACACATTATTTAAATAATGTATCCGAACCGTATGGCAGACTTCGCTGATATATTTCCCTTTTAATTAGTCCTCTTTCTATATCAGCCGTGTTTATCTGGTCCTTTACCAATGTCACGAGCTTTACAATGTAAGTAGCCATATTACTCTCTCTCTCTCTCTCTCGGCACACCCCCACCGTTTTGGTATGGCAGTCCCCCCCGGGGGGATTAACCTCACCCATCCGCATCTCTAACCAAAACATATGGAAAGTGGAGGCACTGTACACGCACTGTACACGCACTGTACACGCACTGTACACGCACTGTACACGCACTGCCTGCGCAGTTAATGGAAAGCCTATTATTACACATATTTCAACCGGGAGAAACCTTCTAAAATATACCTTTCCGATGTTGTTGGTTATAATCTAAGTGAACCCTTGACCAAACACACTCACATCACCGTTTTTGTTTTTATTATTGGATTATTTTGGTATATTTAGAACCCCCCCCCAGTCTACCTGTCTTACAACATATAGGAAGTCTAAGATGAGTGTCTTTCGTTTGGGACATAAACACATATCGGACAATATTATGCTAAATGTCTCGTGAACAGAAACAATTGAATATAGTTACTAAATTAACGTTGCTTTGTATTTTTTTAGCCATATATGTAAGCATTTATATGTTATAAAATCGCATAGCATATTTTGTAAAATCAAGACACATTATTTAAATAATGTATCCGAACCGTATGGCAGACTTCGCTGATATATTTCCCTTTTAATTAGTCCTCTTTCTATATCAGCCGTGTTTATCTGGTCCTTTACCAATGTCACGAGCTTTACAATGTAAGTAGCCATATTACTCTATCGACAGCATTTTAAATCTACGTCTACTTCTAACCCATTATCTTTCCACTTAGCGATTTTTTTTAAACAAACAGATTTGTTAAACACGGCATTGCTTTCAGGGACCCATGTTAAAATAAGCTACTAATTTAACAGATTACTTAAACACGGCATTGCTTTCAGGGACACATGTAGGAAATACAAAAAAGGAAATCCACTGGTGTGGTCTTTGTTTCCAGGTTGCGATAACTTTGTTTCCAGGTTGCGATAACTTACTCCTGACGTTATATTCAGTCGACTGTAATGTCTCTTGTGTTTTTGTCTCGAAGTCACCAATATTTTTCTTTTTTTCAGTGCTTAAAAGCTGTTGAAATTGATATATTAGCGTGGTACATATACTCACCTTTAACAACATTGCTGGGGAATCCGTCTACGTGATGTCATTTATTGTTTCATTCGTCATTAAAACACGTAACTACTGTCTGAGCCAGTGGCGTACCTAGAACCTCGGAAAGGGGGAGGTCAGAGGGGGAGGACAAAGGGAGAGGTCAGAGGGGAGGACAAAGGGGAGGTTAGAGGGGAGGACAAAGGGGGAGGACAAAGGGAGAGGTCAGAGGGGGAGGACAAAGGGAGAGGTCAGAGGGGAGGACAAAGGGAGAGGTCAGAGGGGAAGACAAAGGGGAGGTCAGAGGGGAGGACAAACGAGAGGCTAAAGGGAGTGCCAAAGGGGGAGGTCAGAGGGGGAGGACAAAGGGGGAGGACAAACGAGAGGCTAAAGGGAGTGCCAAAGGGGGAGGTCAGAGGGGGAGGACAACGGGGAGGCCAAAGGGAGAGGCCAAAGGGGGAGGTCAGAGGGGGAGGACAAAGGGGGAGGACAAACGAGAGGCTAAAGGGAGTGCCAAAGGGGAGGCCAAAGGGGGAGGTCAGAGGGGGGACAACCGGGAGGCCGAAGCGAGAGGCCGAAGGAGGAGGACAAAGGGGGAGGGCAAAGGGGGAGGGCAAAGGGAAGGCAAACGAGGAGGCCAAAGAGAAGCCAAAGGGCGAGGCCAAAGGGGGAGGGCAAAGAGGGAGGACAAAGGGGGAGGGCAAAAGGGGGCAAGCTTAGTCACCAATTAGTTTACCATGCTACCACGTAGTGGCGCTACAGGTTACATACACAAAAATCCTAAAATAAGCCATTGGTTTGAGCAAATTAAATTAATGTTGTTGCACTAGTCGAAGCAAGTAAATACTTATGTTGACTTTAAAACACCAGACAGTCAGTCAGCCACTGTTTGTTATATCGGAGACTGAAGCAGTGAGCTAGGTGTCTCCTCTTCAAGTAATATTAATAAAGGTAGTAACAATACGAATATGTGACTTTTTATATAGCGCTGTATCATTTTATATAGCGCCATCTCATTGTATGACGCGAAATCCATCCAGGCGCTAAAATTAGCAATAGTTCATATAAGTCGTGAGGTCGGCAGTGTGACAACTAAAAAATGTATCAATAATCATAATAAATAAATCTCACCCAAAGTTTTGGGGAACGACAATGACTAACGTTACAGCGTGCCTTGACCTTTACACACTGCAGACTGTTGGTCTTGTTTACGTTTCTGATCTAGCCTCGCTGCTCGACTCGATGTGTGCATTCACTTACGTACTTAGTACATAGAGTAAATGATCTGTCTTAAATTACTGCTCGGGGGCCTTTGTGCGTTGCTGGGTTTCTTGCATGGGTGCTGGGTTTCTTGCAGGGATGTAAGGATACGGAAGGAACACAGTTTGACTGAAAGCTAATCAGGCGTGTGACTGTAGAAATATCACACGGTTCGAGCGTTCAGTTTGGTCTCATATACCCGCATATGTTTCTCGTTAACACCATTTCCCTATTTCATTTCACATTAGTTGAATCCGCCCTCCGGAATGGACTGGAGTCACAGCTGTACCGGGAGCAATTCAGGAAATAGGTTCATTCGGTCCCCACTGAACTCTGAAGTGTGAACAAAGTGACCAGGCACTGCCGGAGTGGCGCTGAGTCCGACCCGACGTAAAGCCAATCACGATACCTTTCTTCTCGTGCAATGTAAGCCGACGTGTTATCGCGAATGCGATAGCTGCATCCCGCCGTACGTTACGCATTGCATTACGGAACTTGAGCGTCATCGCCAAGTGGTAAAGTACCATCCGGTTTGTGGTCGCGCCAAAGGCGACCGCAGTGCAGCTGGCCGGTCGGACGTACCCCTTTGGCAGCGGACGTGGGTGCGGACGTGTTGACGTAAACTATTTGTACTGTTTCACCTTTTTGCCTCGGCGAAGTTGCTGCGTGTTACGTTGTTCCTTTACGAAGTGGTCGAACGAAATAGTAGACGGCAGAGTACACGTTGATGCCACGTCGTCGTCGTTGTCGTCATCTATGGAGTAAACATAATGAATCAATCAGGCCGCGAGACGGAAGTCGGCGGTAATATCGTCTTCAGTGAAACCCCCTGGCCTTCTATACAGCTCGAAGACGCGGGCGTCAGTGTCTATGACGACACACAGTCAGAAGGAATCGAAGTCAGTGTCGGCAAAGACAAAGGCAAAGACGAATCAACATCTGCCGCAGCCGAGGCCGGAGACGCACGTGAACAGACCCGTCAGTCAGACATGTATGGGAGCTACTTCCACGGCATAGGGCCGATACCAATGAAGTTATCCAGTCGGAAGAACTGCTTCGTCTCCGCCGTCGTCTCCTTCTGTTTCGTCGTCGTTGCGCTGGGAGTGATGGTCGGGCTGTTGGTGAACTCATCCAACGTACCGACGATGCAGGCCGTCGACGAGCCGTGGCACGATCCATTCCTCCCTCCCTACACCAAGCCCGTCAGCTACGAGGTGTGGTTACACCCGGACTTCTATCACAGCAGTAGTACCTTCATCGGACGCGAAAACATCACCATCAGCATCCTGCGAGAGACGAACACGCTCCTTGTTCACTGTAAAGAAATGGAGATCACGGACGTCCAAGTGATGCTGTCCACCGGAGAATCCTTAGAGGTTGTTACTCATTTCATGTTTCCCAGTAACCAGTATTTGGTGGTGCAAACAAGAGAGACGATGTCGAATGGTGCGACAGTGATTCTGCATGTGGAGTTCGATGGGTCGTTGTATGGCATAAATGGGTATTACAAAAGCAAGTACGTCAATCGCCTGACAGGAAAGGAAAGGTAACGCATGATTTCTGCTTACACATTGCTTTATGTTCCATATGAATAATATTTGAAATATTTGTGATTGCGTAGCGTCGTGGTTCATCAATGCACACATGTTGGAAGCTTCTAGCGCTAAATCAGTTATAAATTAAAATTTGCCCCGAATCACACGTAATATACACATGTTATCTCTTAAGCGACCATTTATATGGTCGTGTGCTGGGCCAGATTATTAATCTGATTATTAATCTCGCTGTTTACAATGTCATGTATTATCTTTAACTTTTAATATAAATTATGTATATATTGTAACTGTATCTTTAGGCCATATTCATTTCATTATCTAATTCATTATTAACTTTGTAATGCGCCTTTAAATTACATGTTTGCTGTTTGTGCCAAATGATAACGTGGTAAATTATTTCAACCCTGTTCTTCGTTTAATCGAATTAGTAACGTAAAAGTATTTTATATTTAATGCACTTGCTACGAGCGATAATCTTGAAAATGGTAACACAATCCACACCGAACGTCTATCAATTATAAAATAAGACAATGCATTATTAAAGCCCACATAAATAATATGAGAATAACCAGGGCTACAATGGCCAACAAAACGATAATATTTATCTACAATTAGATAAAACAAAATTATTGTCCCAGATAATTTGCGGGTGGCACGGCCATAACTTGGCATACATAATAGATAAATGTTTTTGACGAATGCCGGATGGAAAATTTAAACAATAATTTCCTTTAACACTTCACAGCATCTTTAACATCTATTAACACACCTGCTGTGTGACATTCGTCAACGTGATCTGCCTCGTTTTCCGACATTTCTGCCCGTCCATTTCTGCTGATCACATAAAGGTACTCTTCATGTGCTGAGTCCGCCGCCTCCCTCTTGCTGAGTCCGCCGCCTCCCTCTTGCTGAGTCCGCCGCCTCCCTCTTGCTGCGATCCGCAGGAGTAAACTGCAGAAGTGACCGTAACGTTGATAAAACATTCTGTAGACGCGCTGTGAGCATTATATACCCGGATACATTGAGGCAGTAGCACAGGTGCAGTTGGTTACCATGAAAAACTGCATATAACATGTCGTACCCGCTGCCCCCTTACCAAAGCTAAACACAAACAGGGCAAAGTACTGCTTTACCAACTTGTGTCAGTTTAACCAGTGGTAGTTATTCTTTACCAACTTGTGCCAGTTTAACCAGTGGTAGTTATTCTTTACCAACTTGTGTCAGTTTAACCAGTGGTAGTTATTCTTTACCAACTTGTGTCAGTTTAACCAGTGGTAGTTATTCTTTCACATGTTTGTTCAGAGTGACATTATTTTATGATGTAGATACTAGATA
Source organism: Lamellibrachia luymesi (assembly GCA_009193005.1). NCBI lineage: Eukaryota > Metazoa > Annelida > Polychaeta > Sabellida > Siboglinidae > Lamellibrachia > Lamellibrachia luymesi. The sequence goes on along the minus strand of SDWI01000781.1, from coordinate 65,975 downwards.
CTATTATATTTAGCCACTATACATTTTAATAACTGTTTAATGTGTACCTAGTTCTTGTTCTAGTAATCCTTGTATGATTGTTTTTTTAGTTTCTTTAAAATATTGTCTAACCTAAAACGTACTCATATCATTTTAGCAAATGCATATTTTGTACCTGTCCTTTTTTATCTCATGATTGCAACATAAAAAAGAAAAACGAAAACAAACGTCTGTCCTGTTCTTCAGCTGGCTCTCACTGACCCACTTCGAACCGACGGACGCTCGCGGTGCTTTCCCATGCTTCGACGAACCCCAGTACAAGGCGCGCTTCAGCGTCACGCTGAAGCATTGGGCTAACTTCTCGGCACATTCCAACATGCCTGCGAAGGTAACGTATCTGTGTGTGGTCGACATTCTTGTGAGCCACAGGATATAGTAATCCTGTGATCCAACAACACGCGTAACGTATACGGATACTGAGCGTGTACTGTTGTAAATACACTGTATTTAAAATTAACACTAGCACACCGAAAAATCTACAGAACAGTTTAAATAATTGTGTTTAAATTACCAGAGTAGCTGTTCGTTCAGCTCATGCCTCTCGTGTAGTCTAGTCTTCTAGAACCAAACATTGCTATATATAGCTTAGCTTCATGCAAAGTCGCATGATTAGGTGAGATACTAATTAATTACATTAACACATTTACCTAAATCTAACGATGTTTGTAAACCACCTCCACCGTGGTTCTTTTTCTTTCTGTTATTGTAATTGTTTGTATATATTTCATTGTTGTTGTCATTATCGTCGTTGAAGGTGATGACGATAATTATGGTGATGTTGTTGTTGGTGGTATCGTTATCAGGAGTTCATATGATTTACACTGGGTATTAGGTTTGGGTATTTCCGTTGAATCACTTCGCGGCCATTGCTATTGTCGGTCCTGCAGAAGACCGTTAATCTCGATGGAGACTTCAGCGAGACGAGCTTCGAGCCAACGGTCGTAATGAGCACGTATCTCTTGTGCTTCATCGTCTGCGACTTCAAGAATATCAGCGGCAATTTGACGAACGGTAAACCGGTAAGCTGGACACAGAATGGTTGTCATTGTGTTGTTGTCTTTCTATTTGAACTACGACAGTACAAAGTACAAACCTTGCAACATACATTTATTTGTTTTTCGTTGTTTTTCCGACGTACCAATCAGTGTTTCTTGGTGGCTTTCGTGAGACGTTTACTTGCTTGTTTACATATAGAATTACATGAATAATCAATGTTTGGTCGGCTGTGCAACCGTTTGTCAAGTGGCCTTATGCACCAACTAGGGTGAAGTTACTGAGTGGCCTTATGCACCAACCAGGGTGAAGTTACTGAGTGGCCTTATGCACCAACTAGGGTGAAGTTACTGAAAGGCCTTATGCACCAACCAGGGTGAAGTTACTGAGAGGCCTTATGCACCAACCAGGGTGAAGTTACTGAGAGGCGTTATGCACCAACCAGGGTGAAGTTACTGAGTGGCCTTATGCACCAACCAGGGTGAAGTTATTGATTGACCTTATGCACCAACCAGGGTGCGAAGAGGAGAAGTAAAAATATTGCATATATATTACTAACCATTACTTTCTACATATTCTGTGTGGACTGTCGTCTCTCCCATGTTTCTGTTCACAGCACGCGGTTTGGGTTCGGCCGGATAAAATCGACCAGGCCAAGTATGCACTGGATGTCGGCAGAATCGTGGTTGATTTCTATGAAAAAGAGTTCGATATGGGATATCACCTGCCGAAGCTAGGTGAGTCGACCAGAATAGCGACGATTTTACCAGTAATGTCCAACATACACGTACCGATCCGACTCACTTCAACTAGTTTTTAGGTTGTTGTGGCGAGTCGGTTTGGTACGAGTCGGTACGTGTATGCAATCTTACTACAAAACTGGGCCCGATTCTTAGTTCAGTTGAGTAGGGTCGGAGCTAAACATTCTCGAACGCCGCGGTACGGGCGTACGTCCCGCAGGCATAACACTAACTGTGTTGTTTGACTATGTATTGGAGCTAATAACTTAACATAACACGAACTGTGTTGTTTGACTATGTATTGGAGCTAATAACTTAACATAACACGAACTGTGTTGTTTGACTATGATTGTATTGGAGCTAATAACTTAACATAACACGAACTGTGTTATTTGACTATGTATTGGAGCTAATAACTTAACATAGCACGCACCAACCTCGCCAATCATCTATGTACACAGATCATTTTGCAATCCCCGGCTACATCGCTGGCGCCACAGAACACTGGGGAATAGTCACCTACCGAGATACCTTGCTGTTGTACGACAAACATCACGTGGGGTCGCATGGCAAGGGCACTGTGGCCACGCTCATATCTCACGAATTAGCTCACAACGTAAGTAGCAGAGAAAACTATTTGATAGGTTAGGTATTACATTTTACTTAGGTATTACATTTTACTTAGGTATTACATTTTACTTAGGTATTACATTTTACATTCTACAATTTATTTTCTAAGAAACGGAAACGGACAAGTGAACAGTTTGCTACACAGGCACGCAAGCGCACGCATTTGACAAGAAAGTGACATGGTTGAATAAAATGTCACAGTGCTGGCAAATACCTATATTAATGTTACTTTATTTCTTTTACTTCCATCAGTATTTTGGCAACCTGGTCACGAACAAATGGTGGAACGACATTTGGTTGCAAGAAGGATTTGCAGAATTCTACGCGCACAAGGCAGCAGCCATTGTGGTTCCAGAGTTGCACATGGTTTGTTATAAACTGAGTGATGTGATAAACTGTTTTGTTCAATTATATCGCAGATTATTAAGAACACTCCTGCCAAAATAAATATATTTCTTTCACCTTAAAAGTAATAAAATGTAGTTTCCATAGATACACCACTTTGACTGTTTGTTTTGTCGGTGAGTTTCCTTCCACGTACGTACTTACCTTCCACGCACGTACTTACCTACATATACACCCATCAATGTCCAGATTGAAACATGAGTTTTAAATAACACTTCCCTGACACACTCAGTGATATGTATGTTTGTCTATCTGCATATCTTTGTGTTTGTGTGTGTGTGTATATATATATATATATATATATATATATATATATATATATATATATATATATATATCACATCCACGTCTTAATTCAAAAGTAGACTGTCTTCATAGTATTAAATGGCATGGCACGTTTTCGTGGGTAGTAATTAATAATCGTTGTTATGATTTAAGCTGTGCTCATGTTGAGAAACGAAATTGTTGGAGAGATACTTAAAATTCTGATTCATGAATCTCGAACTTTCATATCTATTATTTCAGAAATGGTTACAAAAACACGCGTTTTCTACTGTCACATCGGATAGCTTATGGGAAGCTATGCAAGAGGTAAGACGGGCGTAAACCACATGTGCACACGCGTTAATTCAAATGTCAAACTGTCAAAACTCATAGGTGAGTGGTGCACACATTTAAGCCTGGTAGCATAAATCCGTAAGACCGCAAACGAACCCGCATAATTATCTACGTCGGAGGTCGTCGTACAAACCTGTATAACTTGCTACGAGCGTGCGACGCTTTGGCACAACTGACTGCACATGACTAAACTATTCACGAGAGCCGCTCTTTGGACGTGTTTCGAACTGAGCATTTGTTATTTTCGCGCCATCTGACGACCGCGGACCGTATTACGTAATACAAAGAAGCCGTATGCAAAATAATTGTCTTGTATGCCCATAAAGCCAGGCATACGTTGTTAAACTTTTTTGTTTAGATTTCGAGATTGCTAAACCGTTTTGTTTCAATGCGCCTCTGAGCTTGGGTTTCAGAGTATGCAGGCACAAAAGAGGTGTTCATGTTGTTATTATGATGATTATTATGATTCCTATTATTATGGTTATTAATAATACTAAGATCATTACGATTTTTATTATTATGGTTATTGTGATTATTATGATTCCTATTATTATGGATATTACTAATACTAAGATCATTAAGATTTTTATTATTATGGTTATTGTGATTATTATGATTCCTATTATTATGGTTATTACTAATACCAAGATCATTACGATTTTTATTATTATGGTTATTGTGATTATTATGATTGCTATATAATCATTATGATTATAATGTTTATTACGATTATTACAATGATTACGATTATTGCGATTATGATTGTTATGATTGGTATTATTGTTATTATGGTTATTATGGTTATTATGGTAATTATTATGATTATTACGATTACGAATACGGTTACGATTAGGATTATGAGGATATTTTTTATTATGATGATTGTGATTACAGTTGTTATTGTTGTTGTTGGTGGTGTCGTCGTCGCCGTCGCCGTCGCCGTCGTCGTTGTTATCATTATCATTATGATTATTATGGTGCAGGAGTCTCCAACAGGGGTCGACATTGGCGACGTGATGAAGCCGTGGCTGGAGCAGATGGGCCTGCCCGTCGTCGAGATATCGTTCGTGCGGTCTCACGTTGAGGCGACGCAGAAGCGCTTCCTTGACAACCCAAGCGCCGATCCAAGTCAGCCGCCCTCGAAATATGGGTTAGTAGCATTCCTGGCAGATTGCACTCAAGTACTGGACCGATCGCGAAATTTGGTTGGGTCACAGTACATTGCACTACAAAAATTGTGGTAACTCGTGTGCGCACCGCCGCGATCGTAGCGTTAGTTTCTGAAACTGCATGCGCTCGCGCCCCCTATTGCTGTAGCCTGTTGTTAACCCTAGTCGCACCAAGCGGCGTTTTTCCTCAACTATCGACGAAAATGCGCTCTCATTGGGCCGTTACCGCGACTGAGTTTTGTTGAGTTGCGGACCAACGTAAATTGCCAGACGCTGCGCGACGTCGCGTCAAAGACCGGCGCACCTGGCGAAACATTTGTTGCCACGATTCAATTTTCGAATCGGTTCAACAACTGTTGTTGTGCCGGCCAAATCAACAGGTGACTCGAGTTTTTCAGTGCGGCACTTTGTTACTCGCACGTGGTCGTTGTGTAGTTTGGCAGAATGTGTTTTAACCTCGCTTTTTGTACCTTTGCATTGACATTAGTTCTAGTGTGTTTTAACCTTGCTTTTTGTACCTTTGCATTGACATCAGTTCTAGTGTGTTTTAACCTTGCTTTTTGTACCTTTGCATTGACATTAGTTCTAGTATGTTTTAACCTTGCTTTTTGTACCTTTGCATTGACATCAGTTCTACTGATATGCAACCGTTACTGAATAAACTAAGTTGTCTAACAGTCCTGTCATGTTCCCTTTGTGTTTAATATAATTGTTTAATAAATGACGACTACAACAGCTACGCCAATAAATGCAAGTGGAAGGGGTTGTTGCAGACAGGATCAGACAGTTATAAAGATGTTCTGCTGTACTCTTTATTTCTCACATTTCATATCGTTACAGCTACAAGTGGGACTTGCCCTTGACGTTTCTTACATCGACTGGTTCGAAAGGACAAGTGTGGCTCAAGAGATCATCCAGTAAGTTGATTCTTAATGTATTCTTTATTTGATTCACGTCGGAATGGCATCAGCGAAGCACACGTGCATCGTTTCACGTCTGTAGCGGAACGTGCTCTTAATAATAATAATAATAATAAGTTGCTTCTTGTTCTTTTCCAACTCTCGGCATGTTCTATGAACTGACTAGTCTGTAAATATGTTGTGGTTACTAGAACCTAATGGTCTTATCAGGCCTCATTTAACTACTCAACCTTTTTAAAACATAACCACAATCGGACCTTTCAGGGCTGGCACTGATGATGATGGTCACCGCCAGGGTTCCTGTCGTTCTCGTTGGTTCGTTTACGTCCCCAAATAACGAGACGGGACCGACATTAATGTGATAATCAGAGTCAGAAGGATTCACGTTTTTATCCCAAACGTACCATGCCTAGTCGTGGTCTTGAACCCAAAACCCTGGCATGCAAAGCGGGTGTATTAAGTTTGAGCCACTATGCTATACCGCGTCTCTCGTTAACGTGACGCTCCGGTCTCCTCAGGCTTAACCAGATAACTAACGGTATTTACAAATGGGTGAAAAACACAGTTGTGTGTATTTTTGAATTATGTTAAAGAGCTTAGTGTTTAACATTTCTGTAATAGTTTTAAAACTGCATTTCATGTAGATTGCTGTTTTTGTTGAATATGTAACATTTAACCATACAACTGTAGACGCACAGCAAGGCCAATCGTTATGTATTTCCGCAGACGAAGCATAACGCCTTAGTGACGTCCTTTGTATACCCAAAAGGCTGAAATCATATCTGGTTGTTCGTAACTGGGTTTTGTTGAGTTGCGGACCAACGTAAATTGCCAGACGCTGCGCGACGTCGCTTCAAAGACCGGTGCACCTGGCGAAACATTTGTTGCCACGATTAAATTTTCGAATCGGTTCAACAACTGTTGTTGTGCCGGCCAAATCAACAGGTGACTCGAGTTTGTCAGTGCGGCACTTTGTTACTCGCACGTGGTCGTTGTGTAGTTTGGCAGAATGTGGCAGAACGACTATTGTAGGATCTTTCAAAATTTACCATCACATTTTGTTGACTCAATGTTTGGAAGCTAATGCAAAACATTAGTCAATATGTGATCTTTTTACTAATTGCTGTTGTGAATGGATAGACTCCGGCGATGAGTTGACCGTCAATCGGTGCCCAGAGATTCGCCGTCCTGGCGGCTTTGATATAAAATATCTACGTTTGCATTGGTTGTTTCTTGCACACAGACAAGGTGACGATCCCGGCTTCTACAGACTGGGTGAAGGTGAATCGAGACCAAGTCGGGTTCTATCGAGTTAACTACCCGACAGCCACATGGATGCGTCTGGCAGAACAGCTGAAGACTAACCATCATGTAAGGCTGTACATCACCCAGTATTACCATACCGACATTGGTCTTTCAAGTCATATGTTCAGACTGTTGATGCATTTTATTCTTTGCCTGTCCGTAGCTTTGTGTCCTTCAATGTTCCCTCCCGATGAACCATAATGATGTTGCTGCTAAACTATCCTCCATACGCTTATTGATTAATGCTCTCAATATGGTTATTATTTTCTGTAGCGTTTCATTATTTATCTGATTCTATAGAACAAAGACTTTGGCTCAGATATGCTGCTTCTTTGTGAATCCGAAACATAAATATTCGGTCCACTTTATAGCACAACAAGACACACACGCACGCGCACGCGCACGCGCACGCACGCACGCNCTCCGGTTAAAAAATTATATACACACGCTTTTTCATACGGAGACATACACGAAATAAGTACATTTAAGAACCCGTCTAATGCATTCCATAAGCATTCCGTTGTGTTTTGTCTCAATTGATGCGTTCTATCACGCCGTAATGTTTGGGTTGAAATCCGTATTTTGACTTGAAATCCTGTATAAATCAGTACAGTATTAGTTGGAATACAACTTTTTTTTACTAATTTGTCTTTCGATTTTATACCTTTGTGGTGAACACAAGAAACTATGTACTTTATTATGGCAAATTAAAAAAAAAAAAATTGAATACGTGTCTCCAGATGTTCTCCATATTGGACCGGACGGGACTTCTCGACGACGCCTTCAAACTGGCCGCCGCGAGCATGTTGCACTATCCCACTGTCCTCCAGCTGATCGGCTACCTGAAGCACGAGCGGGACTTCACGCCGTGGCGGAGAGTCAAGAAAAACCTCATGTATATCAGCTCCATGTTCCACGACACCACCGACGAACAACTATGGCGGGTAGGTGTCCACATCCAGCACTGCAATGCCAGTTTTTCGTTTGTTCCGTTCCGTAGAGTATGCAGGCGCAGGCGCAGGCGCAGTGTGCAGTCTTTCCTGACAATGTATAATTAGGATTATTATACACGCTTGCTCTAAATTAGTCAACCCCAATTCAGTGCTAGTTCAGCTCGGGTCGGGCTTTTCGAGGGAGATCGCAGGGAGTTCAGGAATGAACTTACGCAGAGACGTTGGCTTGGACTGCGCGTACTGTCTCCCTTTCGTTTCTACCCATTGAGTTGTAGTTTCGTTGTGGTGAAAAGGTACGTTCTTATATAGTGCAGTATCCAGTCCTTAGGACAGCCAAAAGCGTTTACACCCCTGCACCCCCTGACAGACCTGTTCATTCCAACGCCACCTTGACTTATCTGGGAAACCGCACTACAATTACTGCGCGAAGAATTACTATTCGTTCACATATCCACCTCGGTAGCCAGATACTCATTTATTCAGCTGATGGAACTATGGCAACGTGGGATGGACGAAATTGCCAAAGCTCCAAAACGGCAGCAAGAGGATTCGATACCGACTTTCGGGCCCAGGTGCTTGTAGGTGGCACGTCTATTAAAGCATACATCGACATATAGTATTTTCAACCAAAGCTCCAGAAAGTGGACATCGACGCCGTTGACGTAACGAGAGTCGAGCAATATTTCTTTTATGCATGGCCTGCAGGGTGTTCATCCTTACTGTAATTTGTCTTGTGTGAAAACCAAATTGTTTTATTATTGATGATCGTCTTTTGACAATGTGCAACTGTCCACGACACGTTTCCCAAAAATATGCCTGTTTCGTTATGCGCAACTGACCAGATACTGACTACGTAACACGGCAACCTATCGAATGTAAATAAAACAGGCCGCAGTGTGTTCTTTCCAGCACTTCGTGGTGCGGATTACTTCTGACACCATGCATCGACTGGGGGTGCACGAGACAAGCACGGGCACAGAGATAGACAAGTAGGTGGACCGTACGTGAAATACGACCTTCTTGAAGACACCGGTTATATGTTTCTTTATATGCTGGTCTTCTGATCAATTTTGTCACCGTTGATGTGTGTCTGTGTGGCCTTCGAATTGTCTTCTGCTATCCTCTTGTGCCACAGATGTCGCATAGGGCGGAAACAGTCGCATGCCACTTCCCTTTGTCCTCAGCCGCAGCTCGTTTCGAGGTTTACCACCTTTCCCGCTTTCCCGCTCTTAAAAAGGGTCTTTTTTCTAAATTTCTGTATGGCTTCCCATTTTGTTTTGGAACCCATCAAAATACTGGTCTTGGTAGTCTTTAAGGTGCTATTCTCAGCACATTGTCCAAGTATGTCCTCTAGATAATCGTCATGCTTCTTTGTTGGTTTTGTGACCAATGGATTCCTCTGATCGTTCGGAGGCAGTTGTTCTCAAAGATGTTTAGTTTCAATTGCTCGTGTGCACCTCCAGTTTTCCGATCCATGCATCAGCAATGAAATAGTATTTCAGTTAAAGATCTTCGTGCGAACTTTAATTATGACTTATTGTTCAGGTTTCTTATTAAGAACTAAGCATGTCCTTTTGTTTTTCATACAATGTTTTTGAGTTAGCTCTTCACTTGTATGTGGTAATGTTGTAATGTGGTAATGTTGTAATGGGGTTGAATCCGCAAAATGTGTTGCATTCTCATTAGGAATCAAATTATATATATGTTGCTGCTTTTCCATCTTGCATTTCCTTAGTAATTATCCAGGTTTCACTTATGAATTTATAGTAAGACCGACTGGACACAACAACAGAGGAATCAAACCCTGGTTTGTTGATAAAAGCCTGTTTATACGAAATTTTACTTGCCCGATTTATCGGGCGACACAATTGGGCGCATCTTTTCTTGTTGCTTTCATGAAACGATGCGTCCAATTGGCCCGATCAACCGGACTACTAATCGCTCGTGTGAACGGGCCTTTCGTCAGTATGGATACGCTGGAAAATGTCGTTCCTGTTGCACCACTTAGCATGCAACAAGAATTGATACCAGAAACATTGTTGCTTCATGTCGTTAATTCGGAGGGCCTATGATCCAGTGTGCTTCGGGCCGACATCATAACGCTGGCGTGTGACAACGGCAACGTGGAGTGTCTGAGAGACGTAGCGTCCAGGATGGAGCGCTGGCTGGCTGTACAACAGTAAGTAGACTGCCGTCGTACGGGTCATGGTCCTATCGGACACCCCTTCTGCATAACCGGATACATTTCTAAGCTGATCACACAATTCAGTAGAAAGTTGGTTCATCAAACTGGTGGAACACTGGATGGCTATGAATTTCAGTCAGAACCGAAGTGTTTATGGAGCATCTAAGAAATGGTGTTACGGACTCCGTATTCCGTACTTGACAACCTCTTCACAGTAAATGTGTCGTCGTGTTGCACATTGTGTATTGTAATGTAAAACGAATTGCCGATCAACAGTTTTGTTGCTAATTAATAAATGCCATTAATTTTCAACAGCCTTGTCATTATATTGAGACGGTTGCAGTGATGTGACGTCGTAATGCAATAGTGCAAATAGTCTTCGCAAAATGTCCGATATTTTGGTACCGCTCCTCCTTTAAGTGTTTTCATGGTCTTTAAAAGACAAGGATGTTGGAACATTAGTGTATTGTAATTAATTACACCTACATCGATGGTGTAAATGTTCTACTGTTTTACGCCCCATTACACGTGTAATGAGTTGGTTCCATAAAATGTGTTCTCATTAGGAATCATAATTATACTTATGTTGGTGAAACGTATACAGTACATAGGCATCGTTGCGAAAAGAACCAACGTTTTTCACTACCACTAGAAGTAATTATCACATGACACTTTACATTGCAGCCAAAACCCTGTCAGCAGTAACTTGCGCCTAGTCGTGTACAGTTACGGCGTGCGTCAACTTCAGGGCAAGAAGGCGTTCAACACAATGTGGCAGCGATACGCCAGCACCACATCAGGACAAGACAGGATGGTCCTCATCCGCGCAATTGGACAAACACAAAATATATCTCATGTCCACAGGTATACGATTATCGCCGCACAATCGCAATGCATACGAAGACAAGGCAGTGTATCAACAATATTTGTAAATATTGCAAGGATAAAAATAGCATTGTCAATATCTATGGTCACTGTGTCAATTTGTATCCCACGTTGTATTAAGTGCCAGGAATAAAGCTTTATAGGAATGTAGAGAAGTACTGAAGCAGCGATTTGCCACCCAGCGTGTTTTATACGGCAACACGGCCGTGTAATAGAAAGAGGAAATATATCAATCGCAATTACATGTTTCAGAAAGGGAAAGAAAGTCATGGTTTTGGGTCTATGAACCTATAAGAGTCACTAAAACATAACCCTCACATAATTGGTATAACCGAACCATGGGCCAACACAGACATAACATATGCTGAATTAGGATTGACAGGATACGTAATGTTTAGGAGAGATCGAATAGGAAGAAGGGGAGGGGGAGTTATTTGATATGTTAAAGAATCTATTCAGGCTTATGAAATAAAATTAGTAAGGGAAGCAGATTGCGATGAAGGTATTTGGTGCAAAATAGTTTCAGGAAATTCAAAATTAACTATTGGTTTAGTTTGCCGAAGTCCAAACATAAACGAAGAGGACAACACAAAAATACAAAATGCTACAAAGGAAGTTAGGGAGATAATGTATTAGATATGGTTGTGTCATCACAAACAAAATTAGTGGACAATGTAAAAATACATGAACCATTGGGTAACAGTGACCACAATCAAATACATTGTGACATCAATGTAAAATCAGAAAGTATAAATATAAAAAAGTATAGGAGAAACTTCCACAAAGGTAACTATAAAGATATGAGAAAATACTTAGCAAAGCTAGATTGGAATAACATGCTGATGAATAAGACCGCAATTGAATGTTGGAATATTCTAAAATATGAAATTGAGAGTATCATCGATAAATTTGTTCCCTTGAAAAAACAAGGAAAATGGTCTAGAAAGAAACACTTGTCAAAAGAAGCTATTAGAAAAATAGTGTTTAAGTAAACTATGTGGAGGGTTTATAGGCGTACCAGAAAGGATGAAGACTATGCAAATTACAAAGAGGCATTTAACCTAGCTACAACTGAAATTAGAAAATCTAAAAGAACCTTTAAAAAATATTGGCAGGTAATATAAAAAAAATGACAGCAAGAGTTTATATGCTTATGTAAACAGTAAACAGAAAGTTCAAGATAAGATAAATTATATATACTCACGCGCGCACACACACACGCACGCACGCACACGCACACACACACACACACACACACACACACACACACACACACACACTTATTAGTATGTCGTACATGCCGTTGTTAGTATACCTACATTAACGACAGTGGTCGATGCCGTTAACCTGCTCGAACTGACGTAGGTACCTGGAGATCATCATGGACGAGCGGACAGTGTCACGTCAAGACTTCTGCTACGCCGTCGCCTACATCGCCTACAACCCGTTCGCCCGACCGACCGTCTGGCTGTGGATGAAGGAACACTACGAAGACCTCATCAACAAGTGAAGTAGTGCAGCAACAGCTACACCAATCCAGGGTTTCGCGACCTATTGTTAACATATTGGCATACTAGGAGGGATAGGTTGTAAACTCTTGAAGCACGCACGCAAGCACACAGGAAGGCACCCACACACACAAATAGCACACACATACACGCATGCACGCACGCACACGCGCGCGAGCGCGCGCGCACACACACACACACACACACGCACGCACACACACACACACACAGTCCATTTCTCTATACTGATGTTTGAAAGCACATACTTTATATGTTGCGTTAAGAGGAATGATTTATTACCCATGCACGATGACATTTAACCACGTCTGATTACGATTAAAATGTGTTCCTGCAAAAATTGTCTTGCTGATACAAGTATCCCATGACACACCTCATCACCCCATGACAAACCTCATCACCCCATGACAAACCTCATCACCCCATGACAAACCTCTCTCAGGAATCAAGTGTTATTACTTCATCTTTTGTAGGTTCGGGCTTGGCAATCGTCACTTCGCCAGAGTTGTGCCGTACATATTGCAACATGGATCGAGCGAAGCTGACCTGAAAGAGGTAGCGTGTTGGCAACATTGTTTTGGTTTTTTATAAATACAAATCTTGCAGTTCATAAGATACATACGTGTCAATTTCATTAAGACAAACATAGTCCAGCTATTTGCATTTTATCATATATCTGGTAACAGCCAGGACGTTGTAGACAATGTATAGACAATAGTTAACTTACTTACTCCCTCCCTGTGCTGTCAGGCGCACTCCCTCCCTGTGCTGTCAGGCACACTCCCTCCCTGTGTTGTCAGGCACACAAGGCAGAGAGCAATCAATGTCATCCTTCTCTAACTTCAGCCATTCTTTCAAGCTCTTGTGTCTTGCTGTTTTGGGTTTGGGCCTATCTTGTTCGTTGGTATGTTTCCTTTGTCGTCATCGTTTCCTCTTTCCATGGGATCTCCAGTACCACCTCAGTTTGGATGTTCTTTTGGTGGCATTCGAAGGACATGAGCCAAATATCTCCATCTTCTTTTGAATATTGTTGACTTGAGTGTCTCTTTTATGTGCCTCTTCGTTGGTGGTGAATTCTTTCCATCTGATGATTAGAAGTCTGCACAAGCATCTCATCTGGATATTTGCTAGTTTCTGTTCTGTTTTTTTAATGTCTAAGCCGTTATTCAAGCAATGTGAAACAACAGTAAGCTGATAAGTTCATGGCTTCAGAAATACCTGCAATGCAGCAAGTCGATTACTCTCTTCAGTTGTAAACATCAGGGCATGATACATATCTTGTTTTGCATTCTATGTAAGCTTATCACACCATGTCATAGGTTAATTGGAGTCAATTTGATCTCCTCTTGACCTCTGTGTCTCTAGGGTTATTAAACTACATTCTTTTAGGCATTCCTCATAACCAAGTCTCTTAGTTTTGGAGTTATTTTAATTGTTCTCCTCTGTATTCGTTCTAGCGTATCTATATCCTTCTTGCCATTGTGGTCTCCAAAGCGTGTAAACAGTATTCTAAATTAGGCATAACTAGTGCTTTATAATCAATATATAGTCTTTTTTATGGTTATACCTAGAAAAGTATCTCACATTTTAGAGTTTACGTTCAAATTTACGTAATGTGTCTTGGCTTTTACATTTCCCAAAATTAGATAACATCTTCCAATGTTCAGACCATTTAACTAACTTATCTAGTTCTTTTTCTAAATGTGGTTTACTTTCCATCATTTTAACCTGTTTAAGCACGTTTGTGTCATTACCACATTCCAATACCTTGCTTGTCATAGCATCGTCTAAGCCATGTGGTACCCCACTCAAAACTAATTTCCAGTTTGAAACCTAAGCATCTAGTACAACTTGTCTTCTGTCAGTCAACCAGTTTTCAATGGAGTTGATTATGTCATCCTCGATACCATGGGCTTTTAATTTAAGTAGTGGTCTTTGATGTGGCACTTTGTCGAAAACGTTCTGAAAATCTAAGCAAATAATATCTACCGGTGATCCCTCGTCTATTCACATAGTGATTTCTTACAAACAAACATAACATATTTGTTAAGCATGAACTCGCTTTTAAGAACCCATGTTGAGATGATATTGATGGTATTTAATTAACTTTTCTAATAATTTACAAATGACTGATGTTAAACTCACTGGTCTGTAATTATCTTGCTTATTTCTCGAACCCTTTTTAAATAATGGTATGATGTTTGTTTCTTTCCATTCAAAAGTAACTACTCCCTCTTTTAGTAACAAGTTGAACTTTCCAGTGGTATACTAATTTGTTCTACTGTTTCCATTAGTAGTTTTGGCGGAAGTCCATCTACTCCAGGTGATTTAGTATTCTTCATTTCTTTTATTTTCTTAGCTGTCATTTCTTGGGTTACAATTATCTGCCCAAAATAGTTTATTTACTCTGCTGAAATTGAGCACCTGGTACTGGTAATGAACTGATATCATGGTAAACTTTGAACTGATGCACTCATTTCAGTCTTCCGACCATTAAAAGCCCTGTTATGTTATACTTCCAGCGCTGTCTTCTAATGGTTCAAAGGTATCTCGTACGTTTTGTTTACTCCTGATATATGCATAAAAACTCTTGCTATAATTTTTTATGTTACTTGCTAATTATTTTCTCATTGATTATTTCAGATTTTATAATTTCAGTCATAGCTGTATTAAGTGTATCTTTGTAATTTGTGTAGTCTTCATCATTTCCGGTACGCCTATAAACCCTCCATCATTCAATTGCTGTCTTATTCCTCAGCATGTTATTCCAATCCACCTTTGCTAAGTATTTTCTCACATTTTTATATTTACCTTGGTGGACATTTCGCCTGTATTTATTTTTACTCTGATGCTGATGTCAAAATGTATTTAATTATGATCACTGCTAGCCAATGGTTCGTGTATTTTGACATTGTCCACTAATTCAATTTATGAGGACAAAACTATATCCAATACATTCTCTCCTTGGTTGGTTCTAGCACGTCTTAAGTAAGGAAGGTATCGTTTATTAAAAATAGAAATTGTTGGTCCTCACCCCCTGTACTCTCTAGAGATTTCCATTGTATGTGGCTAAAGTCTCACTTTACTCACTTCCTTCTTAGCGCTTTGCATTTTTGTGTTATCCTCTTCGTTTAAGTTTGGACTTCGGTATTCTAATCCAATAGTTAATTTTGAATTTCCTGTAACCACTTTGCACCAAACAGCTTCATCGCAATCTGCAGCCCTTTCTAATTTTATTTCGTAAGCCTGAATAGATTTTATAATATATAAAATAACTCACCCTCCCCTTCTTCTTGTTCGATCTATTCTAAACATGACGTATCCTGTCAGTCGTAATTCAGCATCTGCTATGTTTTTGTTGGCCCATCTTTTTGTTGGCCCATCTTTCGGTTATGGTTGATTCTTATTTACTTATTTACTCCTTGTATTTAAACTCACGCATTTAAACCCAGCTTCAGAAATGTTTTCGGAATATTTTGTTGCAGGTTTGTGTGTGTGTTATATTGGCCTCTTGTCCTGTTTGGGGCACCTCTAAATAACCCATGCGGTTCTATTTTAAACAACGTTTGCTACCAAAAATATTTGTAATGCTACCCATGCCACTGTCGGCTGTTG
This sequence comes from Lamellibrachia luymesi, assembly GCA_009193005.1. Classification (NCBI taxonomy): domain Eukaryota; kingdom Metazoa; phylum Annelida; class Polychaeta; order Sabellida; family Siboglinidae; genus Lamellibrachia; species Lamellibrachia luymesi. The sequence continues at coordinate 49,992 of SDWI01000781.1, read as the reverse complement.
CTAAGAGTTCGCAACACCAAAAATCCTACTTTCTCCTCCATATATAAATAGTTGAACTAGTGTGTTAATAATAATAATAATAAAATTACTTCTTTGGCGCCAATATCCTCGGAAAATCCGAGCTCAGTGACGCAACAAAACCAATGTTAATCGCCATGTACCTGCAGTTTTGATAACCCTGACCCATACTTCCTACTGCTGGTAAAATTCCTTTCAGAATTATCTGGTCAATCCGTGTGTCCTGACTAACTGCCTTTATTTCTTGGCTATGACAGTTAAGCCCTCCGTCTCTGCGTTATGTGTACCTACGTGCACTAGAATAGACCCTCCCTTGCCAGGACCCAGGATTTTCTCCACCCTTTCTGTGACATTGTCTAGTTTTACCCCTGGGAAACAAATTTAGCATTTAGAGCTTTGTCTGCCGTTAGGTGGCTCTTCGACAGCGACTGTCAAAGTCTTAGAGGAGTCTCCTGACCCTATTTTTGTTTACCTTAATATATACCATGTTTACTTACAACCATATACATCTAAAATTATAATTTAACATTGATATCTATGTATTATGTGAAATGTATGATGGGTCAAATAAAAACATTTCTTCTTCTTCCTCTAACTATCGAGTTTCCCAAAACACCATCGCTTTTCTCGTAATACACAGCTATACACAGCTATACACAGCTATACACAGCTATACACAGCTATCACTACCTAAGAGTAGCTCTTTCGTCGGTTCCCTTCTGTCATATTCTGTCCTGCAGTCGTGTCACTTGACACCATGTTGTCCATCTCCTTCTCGTCGAGTCACCTTTCCCTCCTGTATCCTGGTTATATTTCACTCATGTCGCCTTCCATCCCGCTTTCTTCTCTCTCCAGTTTCCTTCCGCCCTGTCTCTTTCCGCCCTGTCTCCCTCCTTCCTGTCTCCCTCCTTCCTGTCTCCCTCCTTCCTGTCTCCATACATGTGTAGTGTGGGGAACTGGTTGTAGTAAATGTCTGATCCGCGAACACTCAAATTCGTTACTTGTAGGCGGAAGACTTTTTTAAGAAGTACCCGGATGCTGGTGCCGGAAAGAACCAGCGAAAGTCAGCCCTGGCGACCATTAAACGAAACATTGCCTGGAAGGAGAAAAACATCCCGACCATTGTGCAATGGCTTCAACATGAGTGAAGAGGTGTTCCTTAGGTTTGTGTAACGACGCGTCAAAGAGCAGCGAATGAGCTGTGTCGGATGCAGCCATTGGCAGAGTTAGCGTTTCACTTTTTAATTGTATTTTAAAGATATTCTGCTGCAACACACAATAGTGTCCATATGTCAGCGTAACTGAGTTATGAATCAGAACTGATTCAATATATAAAAATTAAAATGTGAAAAAATACGTTTATCCTTCCATGTCCATTATATGGATCACAATATATCAGGACATATGTAATACGTTTATCCTTCCATGTCCATTATATGGATCACAATATATCAGGACATACGTAATACGTTTTATTCATTATATGGATAATAATATTAGCATTTGCTAGAGAATGTACAACGATTTTAATTCGTTAACTGATACGCAGCTGGCTGAGGGTTTTGTATAATTAAAATGCCCCAATTTTCAAAATAAAATCAAAATCAATATTATACTTCAAAAACATTCAGTGTAGGTATGTATGCATTGTCCCTTAAACCAGTCGTTCAGTTAACCAAAGAAAACCGCTGTAGATTCCTTTTAAAATGTACGGTCAACATTATGTCCACGAGACGTTGCAAATCAATGTTAATACCGTCCATATTTGTAAGCCATATCGCACCAATTTATATGACACAATATATATATATATATNTATATATATATATATATATGTATATATATATATATATATATATATATATATATATAATATATATAATATATATGAAGCATACAAGTATTGTAGTTGTTTGTATACGTATAGTTTACATGTTATAAATAAGCTATAATGACTGAATCCCAAATATTACTGAATTATAGTGCCAACATAAGATTGCTTAAATCATTATTTATGCTTTGTTATGTCAGCAATATAATTCGACATTTTTACTTGAACCAATATGTCGCTAAAGAAAACCAACCCTAAACTACATAGAGATGAGATATTCAAAGCCTTATCCAGGTTATGTTGCGTCAGCTTCCAGAAGTGTCTTCGCAAACATTTGTTCGTTTTCGAATTGTATTCACCCGATACGACATGTTTATTGTTATTCTCTGCTAGACTAGTTTCATGCGAAGCGACAATAAAATATAATGAACTGTTGTCTGTCCGACATCTGTCGATGGTTCTCAGTGTATTCCAATGAACGGATTTATTGTTTTATCAAGACACGGTCCGGACGTTGGCACGGCGAATGTGTATTCGTTGCCTGGTTGCAACGGGCCTCCGTAGAAGCCGTGAAGTCCCGCCTTCATGCAGTAAATCTTGCTTCTTACGCCCCGACCAACGCATCTGCAAAATGTGGGTACATCAAATTAGAATAGAAGTGTATGACATGTCATCTTATGTTTCGATTGGTTTACTATTGCATGCAGTGTTTGTGAAATATAATTTGTTAAAAGAGTTCGTTTGTTTAATTATGCTCGTAAACATCTAAACAATCTGGCGTATTCACATTCACTCACTCTAGGTAGAATTAGTGGTATTAAAGGAATACAGTCATAGGACATGTGTTTTAGCATTAGCACTCAGGTTGGACACAGTGGGGCCTATTTATGTTTCAAATAACGAATACTTCCCACAACGCACGCAGACAGTGATCCGTTAGTTGTTTGGTTCCCACTGTCAAGCGCCACTGTTATAGCCATGGCGCCCACAGGAGCCGGCATAGGATGCTAGAAATGCATACCAATATTTTAATTACCAGTGCGTTATGTCTATTTATCAACCGATGACGCAATACTTGTATTCTATGTATTCTACACTCTATATCACAATCGTTCACGTCGACTCTATTGCCACCACGCGGGAAAGCAAGAACGAAATATGCCAACCTGCAGTAGTCGTCCCGTCCGTCCCCGTCCATGTCCCGCATGAACCACGAGTTACGATGTCCCGCGTCGAACCCTCGCTTCGACACGTACAAGGCCGCGTCGTCAGTGCTGCCAGCTAGCGTACAAGCCAGGAACTGCTTTCGCCGATTGCCCCCCGCAATGATCCTAGAGTTGGCAGAAATGGTAACATTGAGAAGTGAAGCACGTCAACTATTACTATTCGATAACAAATTGTTTCCATAGAACCGTTACCACGAAACGTCCGTCATTTGTTTAAATAAAAATTATATACAGTGAAGAAAGTCAAATAATGAAATACGATAACAAACGTACAATAGAACCACACACAGAGATCATGTACAAAACAGCCATGGTTGTGTAGTTAATGGAGTACGTGATGGAGGTATAATATACCTTAATAGAACCACACACAGAGATCATGTACAGAACAACCATGGTTGTGTAGTTAATGGAGTACGTGATGGAGGTATAATATACTTTAATAGATACCATATTACGTAGAAAATAGCAAAAAAACCTAAATAATAATAATGATAGTAATTAATTTCTATGGCGCCTATATCCTCAAGAACTTGAGCTCAGAGGCGCAACAAAACAGAATCATTAAGCATAATCGTCAACAGGGACGCGCAAAAGTTATTATCAGAACTAGGGGAAAACCGAAGATTTATGGTGGAAATGCAATTTGGAATAAATATATCTTGAGTTTTTTTAGGAAGATAGCCATAGTTTCAGATGTTTTCAAAGTGATAGGGAGTTCATTCCAGACCCTAGGCGCAGCGACAGAGAAAGCACGTTTGCCCAAGTTAAGTTTTGTTGACACAATAAGTTGTGAAATTGATGATTCTAGCTGCCTGGGGATATTTGAAAGATGCAGGAGACTAGCCAAGTAGGATGGTTGTTGTGTAGATACAGCATGATATGTAAGAGTGGATAGCTTACAATTAATTCGATAAATAACAGGAAGCCAGTGTAATTGTTTAAGTAGTGGTAGTGACGGTGAAAACTGAGGCGCCCTGAGAACCACACGTGCCAGACAATTTTGTACTCGTTGGAGTTTAGCCAAGTCTATTTTAACATTGTTATTTAGTAGTGAAATATAATAGTCAAGGTGGCTACTCATTAATGCCGTTGATATTATTTTAGCAGTAGATATAGATATGTGACGCCGAATTCGACGGAGATCACATATGATAGAAACAGGATTTACATACTTGAGAAATATGCTGGCGAAAGTTGAAGTCACTGTCAAAGATAACACCTAGATTGCGAACAGTATCTGATGGGGATGTATCGCTGCCAAGCAGTTTAACTGGAAAATGGCTGATGACCCTATTTTGTTGTTGCTTAGTGCCAATAATAATAAGTTTTTTTTTATCTGGATTAAGCTTTAGCTTACTTGATTCCATCCAAAACAAGATATCAGTGAGACAATCACTTAAAGTCGAAACAGATTCTTGTGCATTTGATTGTGAAACTGATATGTAAACCTGTGTGTCATCAGCATACAGGTGATGACTGAGATTATGATTAGTAATGACTTGGCTGAGCGACGTAGTATATAAGCTAAACAGAACAGGGCTAAGGACGGATCCTTGCGGCACTCCGAATGGAAGGAATGGAAGGTGTTGTGGGCAAGATAGTGTGCCAGATATGTTAATGCCTTGGTGTATGTCTAAAAAATATGATTTAAACCACCAGAAAAGCCAAAATGTCTATGAAGGCGTTGTAAAAGAATAAATGATCAATCGTATGCCTTAATGCATTTCCAGTTCAAACATTAACTTGTTTCGCCGTTAATAATCGCAATATACAACATCATACATTTGATTACATTAAGAAAACCACACCGGCTTCGCGATTCTATAATGGTTTTTCTTTCTCCCAGATGGAATAGCAATTGTATTTCCTTGAAGCCCACTGTGTTTACACGTTTACCTGCAATAGTCATTCGCCGCTCCCTGCCCTTGGATATCGACCCAACCACGGAATAACTTGGAAGACCCCTGGTCGGTGATGTCATAGCGCCTCGGTTTCACATCGGGCCATGTTTTCTGAATCTGTTGTGACACTGGTGTCGCGATCGTCGGCGCGTTTCCTGTCCTCTTTAGATCTGGATAATAACAGCACAGCCATGATACGCTACACATAATATCGGATTTGTTGGCGTAAAACCTGGCTAACTGAAGCAGTCATTGCTATAATGAGAATTAGTAATGGCCGCGTGTACATTGACTTCAACGAGCGTACCTGCTAGCGTACCTGCGTGCGTACCTGCGAGCGTACGTGCGAGCGTAACTGTGAGCGTAACTGTTTTTAAAGGTCCTTCCTCATTTCGATTTTTTCGTTCGTCACTTTTATGACAAATTTCACACACAAAAAATGCCTATATAATATCCACTACGACTTGCTAGCTCGTTTGTACAATTATGTTATTAGTTTGCTGAAATCATTGGACAAACTATTAAATTATTGCTGCCCGGATCAGATGATTACTTTGTTTTGTACTTCTCAAAGGGTACACCTAAGTTAGGTTGTTGGCGAGTTTACCAGTTTACGACGATCTCATACCTATCAAACCTCTGCTTTAAAACAGAATTTTTATAATTGTTTAACTTTCTTCAACTCGAATGACCATATGTCAAATGGGTCGTACCCCAATAGACAAACCCCTGGAGACCACGACGTTTTATATGCTAGTGTTTTACCAAGAAACTCAGAAATGAATTGCCGACATCTGCCTGTGGCAGTAAGTCAGACGTGCAAGAACTCTACAAGTGCCTACGCTTGAGTAACAGCCGTGTCACCGACAGCGATGTGAAAGCGATAAATGGGGCTTTGACGTCGACTGACTCGGCGGGAGGGCGGCCGTGAGAAAGCACGAGACGACATCCACATGAGACTGAGTCCTCCCCGGGACATGTGCTTCGTGAGATAGGATCTATACGCCACTCAACATCAAAAGTAGTGGTACCGTCAGTAGTTACTAGCAAAAGTCAGTAGTTACTAGCAAACGTTAGTAGTTACTATCATAATAACCTAACTACGTCTTTAACTGTCCCTGGGTTGTAACAGTAGCTCCCTCCCCGGATAGTTTAAGCTATACCCTAGCCCCCTCCCGGGTCGGTACCCTAGCTCCCTCCACAGGTCGTTACTCTAGCTCCCTCATCGGGTCGTTACTCTAGCTACCTCCTCGGGTCGTTACCCTAGCTACCTCATCGGGTCGTAACACTAGCTATCTCATCGGGTCGTTACACTAGCTCCCTCCCTTGGCCGTTACCTTCGCTCCCTTCCCGGGTCGTTACCCTAGCCCCCTCCCGGGTCGGTTCCCTAGCTCCCTCCACAGGTCGTAACACTAGCTCCCTCATCGGGTCGTTACACTAGCTCCCTCCCTTGGCCGTTACCTTCGCTCCCTTCCCGGGTCGTTACCCTAGCTTCCTCCCCCTGACCGTTTCTCTAGCTGCCTCCCAGGTCGTTACCCTAGCTGCCTCCCGGGTTGTTACCTTTACTGCCTCTCCGGGTCGATACCCTAGTTCCCTCCCCACACCGTTACCCTAGCTCCCTCCCCGGATCGTTACCCTAGCTCCCTCTCGGGTCGTTACCCCAGCTCCATTCCCAGGTCGTTACCCTAGCTCCCTCCCCGAGTCGTTATCCTAGGTCCCTCCCCGGGTCGTTACCTTAGTTCCCTCCCCGAATCGCTACCCCAACTCCATCACCGGGTCGTTACCCTAGCTCCCTCCCCGGATCGTTACTCTTGCTCTCTCCCCGGATCGCTACTCTAGCTCCCTCCCGGGTCGTTACCCTAGCTCCCTGCCGGGTCGTTACCCTAGCTCCCTCCTGTGTCGGTACTCTAGCTCCTTCATGGGTCGGTACTCTACCTCCGCCCCCATCCCGGTGTGTGTGTGTGTGTGTGTGTGTGTGTGTGTGTGTGTGTGTGTGCGTGCGTGCGTGTGTGCGTGCGTGTGTGCGTGCGTGTGTGCGTGCGTCTGTGTGTCTGCGTGCGCGCGAGAAACCGGAGAGGAGACCAGCGCCCATAGCGGTGTGCACGAACACAAGCAACGCTTCCTGTGCTGTAATCGCGGAAACACGTCTTTACACACAGGCAACGAACTGCAGGGAACTTCATTTCACGCACATCGATGCTCCCGATGCATATGATCTATGTTGAAATACATGTTACGCGTTGACGTAATTGATTACATTTAACTATGTGATGGTGGTGGATGTAACGCAAATATCTGTTTCGTCGTAGGTTCCTCGAAAAAGGCGGTTTCAAAATGTCAAATACGTTCAAGTTTGTTTACTATGTTGGAAGTGAAATTGACAGCTCAACGATGCATCTTTCAATCGATGGCCTCGCGGAGACAACGAACAAAGTCATCACTGGGGTGGGAGATTTCACTAGCAGACATCTACTGAAATAAATATATTCGTTTCGCCTGTCGCTGTCACTCAGCCTGTCAGGAAGCGTGGCAGGCAGCAATATGAAACGAGCCCCGTTATTTACATATGAATGGATCTGTTTTGTCTCAAGTTGATTTTAGACGATAACACTATCACTCGTTTGACGATGATTAATACATCGTTTGACAAACGTCATGTTTTATTGACAGTACCAAGTAAACAACGTTATGCACATCCATCACTGAAGCATGCAAAGCTAGACGTTTCTCGTGAACGTATTTCTGAGGCGCTGAATCCCAGTTATAGTCGCTGGTCTCGTCTGTCGACGTACATTCGTAGACGACATGAAAAACATCCGATCTCATACTCGGTGCAATTCCTTTCATATGCGAGGATGCTAAGCATAAATAAACAGTTTCGTTCTACGAGAGTTCCTGTCTACGCGCGGCCGTTGAGAGGACGCCACGCGGCTCGGCTGCGGGTCACTTGCGCTCTGCCGGCGCCGGTCGCCTACGCTGACAGAGGTCGTCGGGAAAACCACAGTTCAAAGCCAGGCGATATTTCCGCAGCCTCCGAAGCAGCTGCAAGTGTCGAGTGATGTCTTGGTTTAGGACGCGGAAGCACTGGCTGTCACGAACGACTGACAGCCGAGACTGTCACCGGGTTGTCAGCGCATTGTAGCTCGCGCGCTGCGTTTATGCGAAGGTCAGAACATGGACCTTTAACGTGATACCAACCGCAATCGTATTCCTCGACCAATACCCATAGCTACAAACCTTATTATCATCTCAAACTAGCGTTAATCTTTATATGACTACTAGTTAGTATTCGGTGTCACGATATTTTCAGAAATGTTCCATAAACCCATTACGTTCCGGTTATCATTTCTTTGTCATGTGTAGGCTGAATATAGTTAACTCAATTGTAACGTCAAATTTTAATAGTCTACCGTGAAAGAAACGAAGGGTAACCATTGTCCTGTCACGTAAAACAACAAAATCGTCTTTTTTGAACTCACCTATTCCTATTCAGGCGACATCTTACACCCAAGTTTTTGTCTTTCTTTTTCTACAGTTATTCGCCATATTGTGTTTTGGGCGATCCACTTTCCGTTTGCCTTCAGGTGCCAGAGCCGTCAGACAGTGACTGTCTTCAGTCAATCTAAGTGTGTGTCTGATCATTTGTGTTCGTCAGTCGTGTTTGCACCTTGTGTTCTTACACTGTTTTCTGGAATGTGTTCGAAAGATGAATCTCATTCTGTGAGAAGCGGCGATGTTCGTTAAAAAACAACACGAGCAAGCAGCTGTACAACGTATGACACGAGCACGCAGCTGTACAACGTATGACACGAGCAAGCAGCTGTACAACGTATGACACGAGCAAGCAGCTGTACAACGTATGACACGAGCAAGCAGCTGTACAACGTATGACACGAGCAATCAGCTGTACAACGTATGACACGAGCAAGCAGCTGTACAACGTATGACACGAGCAAGCAGCTGTACAACGTATCACGCGATAGTCGCAACGTTGACAGATTGTTGTCTTGGCAGACGACATTGGTTTTTGTACGGTCACCTCAAAAAGATTACGTTTACAATTGCAGACACGAATTTGGGATGGATGAGAAACACATGTAAAAGATCAAGATATTCTATGCTAACATTCGCGGACTCGCCTGCCGCCGTTCACCACGTCGGTGGAAAGTATGTATATTCATTTCCCAGCTGAAGGCAAACGTAGTTTATGCAATGCCGTACTAAGCGCAAAATTCCGTTTAACATTTTATAAAAAAGGAAAAATGTGTCTTGTCATCGATCTGTCAAACCCCACATTTTAAACATCGAAGATCTGTAATGTGTTACCCAAACATATCGGGTTCTATCTTCGTTCACTGGGAATCCTTTCATCAATGATATCATAATAGGGTATCGTCTCAAAGTAATTCTCCCATCAACGACATCACAACAGGGTATCGTCTCAAAGTAATCCTCCCATCAACGACACCACAATAGGGTAGCGTCTTGATATTATACGGGGTACTTCGAAAAAATAAAGGCGGTACGTTTCATTCGTGGGGTCGTAGACAAGTTTGACGCCAGAGGAGCAAGCCGTCTAGGAGGAACACGTGAACATACAAACATACGCTAGCTCGATTATAGTTAGATGCCACATCAAGTTACATGTTTTAAACAACGGTTTCAGAGCAATATGTTAGCACTATTGTGCTTTATCTGTGACTTTATCTATGAAATTGTTATTTCATAGTTTTCGTGAATATTAAAAAGCGGTGATAATCCGGAGGTGGATCAAATAAATGGCCACCGAGCGGGCGAGAGTTAATCCGGGAAACGTAGGGAAGACGAACGTGGGTCGGGGCACCCGCCTTCATGTACCATCCACGAAACGCAAGAGCCGAGGAGTGCTTTAATTTCCGCCGGATATTTAACCCAGCACCCGAGAAGGCTCATGAAATGCTGTTTCACGGGTTGTAGGAAGTTGGCAACCGAAAAAAGATTCAGAAACCGCAGAGTTAACGAAGACAAGGGCTGCTGCAGTCGGCTGGAGCGAGACAGCAACAGCATGAAGTCTTCAGTGTCAGAGGCTGCACGGTTCCGTGGAACATCTAACCCCAGTGGGGCTACAGGCAGAGACAGCTGTAAAAAGGCAGCTACGTCACGGAAAAAAATTATGACTCGTAATATGTTCGTTGTGTACGGGGAAGGAATAAAATCTAGTTGTGGAGAGAAAACATACATAAATGTGTTATATGGCAACATTAATCTAGGTGGAACATATTTCATGTCGACAGTTCATGGCCGTACCAATGCCTCCAGTGAAGTGACATGCCAACGTTACAGTTTAAACCTGTGGCCATCCGTTATGATAATTTAGTATACGCACGCACATACGCACGCACGCACGCACGCAACACGCACACACGTACACACACGTACATACGAACACACACCCACACCCGCACAAACACACACACGCACGCACGCACGCACGCACGCACACCCACACCCACACCCACACGCACGCACGCACGCACGCACGCACGCACGCACGCACGCACGCACACACACACACACACACACACACACACACACACACACACACACACACACAACGTACCTTTGTTGTTTATGCACATTTCGCCCTCTTGTGGAAACTGTGCACACTTCCATTCATCTCTCCAGGCAAAGTTGCTCTCCGTTACCATCTTTTGACATCGAGCGGCGGCCTGACAGACACGGCGACACGGCGGCATGGCGACGCCAATGTTGGGAACGCATGGCGGGGCGTAGAGCGCGCAAAGGAAGCTGCGCATTGAGTTTGCGCACTCTTGGTCTACTTCCGGTATCACTTGCAGAAGACGCGAGATAATCCTTGTTGCTTGAGCTTTGGTGTGGCCAAACACTGTCGGGTATGTGGCGTTTTTGAATCGCGGATGCTGACACCTCTGAATGGTGAAAGGCGAGCACGTTGATGTCGTTGCTGAACGTCCCACAACCACGGATAGCAGCACAACAAACACACATGTAATCGCAATCATTGTTCCCATTTTCCGACGACTTCTGTAATATACAGCAATACTTTCCAACTGTCACTGAGCAGTTCAAGGAGAATGCGGTGTCCTATCGATTGAGTTCGTATAAAAATCCAGACAAAACACAATTTAGTAACTTTTCAAAATGTCTAGACACGGCCACGGTGTGGCTAGTCCGACCTTGTCAGTCCGTCCATTGATACTTTCACGTGATCGTTTTCGTTCAAATTTTAAAATCAATATAACTCCTTGTCACTCGCTGCATTTCAAGCAAGAACGTTTTCGCAGTCCGATACACCAACTGTGATGTCCATTTAATCACTTACATATGATCCTCACCAACATCCATCGTCGTCCGTACTCATAAAGCAGACTATCCACCCGGTGCGTCTATCTAGAACACGGTCCGACAGTGCACTGCGCGAGAACCGTTGCCTCAGCCCGATGATAGCTTCGAGACAGCCCAGTGCTGTCAGACGCCTGCGTGTATCTTTGCGTTGTGCGCGTGTCGCGAGGGGCGTGTTCTCCGTTAGCGATCAGTCATCAGTTCCGTGACTCGCTGAAGCTTGGATTGTTGCGACAGCGTAACTCAAAGAACAGTATTGTTTACGTCGACCTTGCTATTTCTGCTTTGATGGCGCCAGAGGTTTCAGACAGATTGTACAAAAACGTTACATACAACGGCGGATGTATCTGTTGTTGCCACAAGCAGGAGACAATGACCCCAATAAGATTACATTTCAAAGCCAGGAGCTCCAGCTAGCATGTTGACACTGCCGCTGGTTTATCCAGTGTCCAACATGTGTCATCTATTTATGGCTGGTCCAGCAATATCAGATACCTGACAATTCTGTGTTTGAACATATTCATGTATACATCCATTCAGCAGGTACATGGTTGCATTGGAATAGTGTTCTCTGTGAGCAATTGTAACTTGCTTATATGTTATATTACTAACTGTGGCTAATTCGTACACTTCAATTCTTCTACATTTTTGTGTTTATAAGAAAGACAAAAGTATATATTATGTAAAGAATAATATAATGTATACACATTTATGTTGCGAATTCCTGTGTGCTTATACGTGGGCGAACGTCAACGCCATCCCTGGATACTGAGAATCATATACAAACGTCTACAGATCGACTGCAGCTCGTCCAGCTTGCCGGCTGCAAACATCACAGACATAGATCAAACGTTCCTCATGGCCGTGGAGCAGGCTTCCCAAACGCAGCTGTTTTCTTGTTAACGCTTCTTACCAATTTGTGTGCATTTTTTCGTACGTATAATTTATCTCTCTGTCGAGTTGCATTCTTGTTTACGATCAACCACTAAAGCCTTCGCATTCTTCGGTGTTAACTAGCTGCTAATTGGTTGATGGAATATGTTTGTGAAGTTTGAGTAACTAACTAACTAACATATACGCATATTAGCGTTTGTGCATATACAAAACGTATTTCGCCAAGTCTGGGATTCGTTTTGTAACTAACTTGAACAACTAAATTAATGGGTAGAGAGACGAACGGGTTAGCGTCACCTTGTTTGACGGGCTAGGCTGCGTTACACGGCGACAATGCTTGTGGAACCTGTTGCAAAACGCAAGCGGCTATAAACCAAAAATAGAAAGTTTATGAACGGTTGGAACCTGTATCGCAGTTGTAATTTTGATTAGACAACGGTGTATTCAGCCTCATTGCTGGTCCAAAAAAGGAGACATGAGACGATGGTAAACGGGGAAGAATTGGAAGAATTTTTCCAGCAACAACACCCGAAAAGCTTTGTCTCAAGGCAGCTGCACTTCGTGTCTAACAGCTGCAAGCTACAGTGGAAACACGGCAGAGCAATTAGACGTTTTGCGTTCGTGTTCACCCGCTACGTGTGCCTCCCGGCAAGCCAGACAGACAGCAAGCGGCGGCCTCCCCTAGATCTGTCGGCTGACTCATGGTGTGTGTGTGTGTGTGTGTGTG